>QODF01000314.1:288773-310123 GCA_024372805.1 Oostethus manadensis | reverse complement strand
TATGGAATTTGTACCGACGCCGCACGCCGATAACGGACCACATCCTGCCACCGGCTTGATGTTCATGCATTTGTGCTGGCATCAGTAGTCCCGCGCATCCTAAGCACCGTCGACCCCTAGCTAAGATCTACCCGGTCCCTGAAACTCAGATCTACTGATTTGGGGCAAAGACAGGAGCAACCAACCAGCCGACCCGACGCAGAACATCACATAAATAGGTTGTTGGTCGCTAACCGAGTACTTTGGCAGTACGCGCCAGCAAAGAGCTGCATAAAAACACGGCCAGGATTTTATTCATCACTTTGGGAAGGCATTTCTTTCCCGGCAGTTTCTAAACTCAACTGCAGAGGGTACCTGGTATTTGTTGTATTTATTTATCCATATTGTTTTTTCTCATGTATCATACTCATTCTAATGCCTGCAGGGGATTTTACTGCAAATCAAGGATTAAATGCATATTATAGTACTTGTATCTATTATTGATTTGTATTTATTATATCAGTTTAATGTCTGAACGGACATTCATAAATTGTATTTATGTATTAATACAACTTAATTGTATTCATTATATCAATTTAAACCCTAAAGAGAATAAATACACTGGATTTATTTATTAATACACATTTTTATTTATTTATTCATTGGGAATTTTACTCCAAATTAAGGTTCAAATTGCAAAATTAAAATGAGTTTTATCTATTATCTATGAATTTAATGCCTGAATCAACAAATTGTATTAATACTAGTTTCTTTTTATTCATCAAAGAAATTTTAATGCCTGAAGGGAATTTTAGTCCAAATCAAAAATTCAGTGCACATTACAGTAATAGTATGTATTATTTAATTTTATTAGTTTAATGCTTGAAAGGAATAAACACATTATATCTGTTAATTCATAATATTGCATTTTTATTACTCATATTCATTTTAGTGCCTGAAAGGAATTTGACTCCAAATCAAAAAAGACAAGCATATGAAAGTAGTTGTATGTATTATTTGATTTTATGAATGATATTCATTTAATCGTATTTATTCATTCACATTTTACTTGGGCCGACGGGAATTTGCCTCCAAATTAAGGACTGCATGCATATGAATGTACAGTAATTGTAGTTCTACTTATTATTCAATTAAATAAGTTAATTTGCGGACGAATGCAATACCTGAAGACAATAAAGAAATTATTTATTCCTTATTATTATTTATTTATAACAGTTTTATTTATTTTTTAATCTATAATACTAATTTTAATACCCAAATGGATTTTTAGGATACATATTACAGTACTTGTATTCATTTTTATGTATTTTATTTAACTTATTGGAGGTAAATTCTATTTAAACTAATGCTATATTTTTAAAAATACTTTTTAATGACAAAATAGAACATATTTAAATATACTATATATAGTAGTAAATGCAATTGCTATTACATACTACAACGTAACACTATGTATACTGTTTTTGTTTTTGTAATACAGAATATTTCATATCTTGTAGCATCTGTCATGAACTAAAGATCTCCAGTTGATTTCTTTCTTATTTTTTTTAGGGCCACTCAACCGTTTATTTGGGGCGCGGCGATAACAGCAGAGGCCCGAATGGAAGGCTGCCGAGCGGACACACTGAACTTCTACGGGAAGCCATTCTCGCATTTTTAAGAGGTAATTGCAGCGCCCCTCCCGATCGCTCATGGCTGACCTCATAGAGGAGCTGTCAACTTCCTGCCCTAATGCTCTCGCCGTCACCCCCCCGGCAAAATAAGAAAGAGATTCTCCTATTCATACTCGACCCAACACCATACCAATTCAACATTTTTTAATTTTTTTGTGGCGTGACATATCATTTCGTGTCATTTCGGGGGGGCGGGGTGGGGGCTTCTCAATGATTGCAATTAGGAAAGTGAACATTTTAGAGGCGAAAAGGAGCAGACGGCGCGTTTGTGCGAGGAGAGGTGAGGGTGAAAAGCGATTGAAAGGCCGTAATTATTGGAAATAGTCTGATAATGTGTATTATCATGTCATTAAATGTAAATGAGATGGAGCTAAAAGGCCCGCTGACAGTGGAGGACTTGTGACGTGCTGGAGGGTACCGAACCAAAAAAAGGGAAAAGGCTTTTTGGAGGCAAGAATTGTGGAGGGTTTGGGAGCGCAAACACTCAAGAACGAGGCGCCTTAGCAGAAGCTCTGAGGATGCAGCTGGGCGGTGGGCGGGAGCGGTCCTGATGCTGTGCGTGTGCGTGTTGCCGAGCAAGCATCATTCCAGTCCAGCTGCTTAATAAGCCCGTCTGGACGAGCAGCGCCCCTCCTCCCCGCAGGAGACATTACGCTGAATATTAATGGCCCGGTCCGAGACGTATGCCATTAAGTTCGGCCGGTCATTTCTCGCTGCCCTTTTCCACGCACTGTACAGGAGTTAATGAATCGTGGGTGAAACACGGAACTCGAAAGAAGCCGACGGAGAAATGGAGCGCCGGGGTCGGAGGCTATTTTTCAAAAATGAGGGATGAAGCAAAGAAACGTCGGCCGTAGATCTCAAACAAAATCAGATATGCACGATAGTAGACCACCCCGATGTATCCCAGCCATTTTTTTTGGTCAAATATGAGCATGTATCATAGAAATATGTGGTCTTTTTTAACTTCTAATTTAAAGCCCAAAAAGGACGGCGATGATTGCAGGGAGGCGGTTTCAGAAATGTGACAACTCATGACATACAGTCGCCTTCAAAATAAGAGCAGTCCAGTGTGACTAACCAGATGAATCGCTGGTATTATTATATTTTTATGGCTACATGGCAAACAAGTTAGCAGTAGGTGCGGTAGATTCTCAAAAAACAAACAAGACCCAGCATCAGGATATGCACGCTCTTAAGGCTGTGCAGTTGGCCAATTAGTTGAAAGGGGTGTGGCCTTCAATCAGCGATCAATGTAGTGAAAAATCAGGTGTGTATCAGGTGGACCCTATTTAAGGATGAAAGCCGCACTTGCTGAACATCATTTCTCGTTGAAAGACCGGGGAAAAGTGAGCCGTTCAAGACGTTATTCAGAAGAACTTTGAACAAAAAGTTGATAGGAGAAGGGAAAATGTTTGGCTGTTCAGCTAAAATGATCTCCGATGCCTTAAAATGGAGAGCAAAACCAGAGAGACGTGGGGGAAATTGAAAGTAAAACTATGAAAATGGATGGAAGAATAACCAGAATGGCAAAGGCTCAGCCAATGATCAGCTCCAGGATGACCAAAGACAGTCTGGAGTTACCTGTAAGTACTGTGACAGTTAGAAGACGTCTGTACAAAGCTAATCTATTTACAAGAATCCCCCATCCAGAAGAGGTTACAATTTGCCAAAGAACACATCAACTGGCCTAAAGAGAAATGGAGGAACATTTTGTGGACTGATGACAGTAAAATTGTTCTTTTTGGATCCAAGGGCCGCAGACAAACTCTGAATTCAAGCCACAGTACACAGTGAAGCATCATGATATGGGCATGCTTCTCCTACTAATTATCCCATAGCAGGGATCATGGATGAGTTTGCATATGTCAGAATACTTGGAGAGGTCATGTTGCCTTATGCTGAAGAGGACACGCCCTTGAAATGGCTGTTTCACCAAGACAATCACCCCAAACACACTAGTAAACCAGCAACATCTTGTTGTTATGGTATGGAAGGGCCAGCCCAATCCCCGGACCTTAATCCAATGGAGAACTTGTGGGGTGACATCAAAAATGCTGTTTGTGAAGCAAAACCAAGAAATGTTGATGAATTGTGGATCGTTGGGGAATAACAGCTGAAAGGTGCCACAAGTTGGTTGAGTCCATGCCACACAGATGTGAAGCGCTTCTAAAAAACAAAATATTACTTTAGTCACTCACTGGATTGCCAAATCCTAAAAAAAAAAACCTTTGTAAAAAATAGTTTTGAGTTTGTAAAGTCAACGGCAGACGCTGCTATTTTTTGGACACACCCCTTTCAGCTGATTGGCCAATTGCACAGCCTTAAGAGCGTGCGTGTCACGAATGCTGGGTCTTGTTTGTTTTCTGAGAATCTACTGCACCTGCTGCTAACTTGTTGGCCATGAATAAGAATATACTAATAAGAGTGATTCATCAGACTGCACAATACCATAAGTGTGCTGAAGGGGATTGAAGTGCTCTTTACTTTTATCTCTTCCAATCTCCTTATTTGGCTTTATAGGAAAGCAAACGAATCAAGCATGGCGGGGGTGCTACGTTGGCAGAGGGAGGCCACTTAACCCTAAAGTACCTTGTGTTTAAATCCCACAACATATGTAGTCTGGGTTTAAGGACCTTGTCGCTTTGCAATATTGTCGGATGATTAGCTACAGATGTTCTGGACCGGTAGAGTCCATGTCTATTTTAATCATAGTACACCTTTAATTCAGCAGGAACCTGATTTATTGTACTCCTACTGGCCTGATGTCCACATCACACTGTAACCCAAAACCTTGGATTTAGGACATTCTAAGCCAGGGTTTTGGTTTCCCGGTGTTCTTCAGCTCAATAACCTAAACATACTAAAATGTAGGTACCGTATATATACTCTAAACGCTCCAATTAACCCCTCTATTCAATTAGCCGCAGAGTCGTGAGATGTGGTCTACTGGAGAAAACAACCACCGAGGTCTCTAATGCAGAAAACGTCTTCCTTAACAGCCGTGGCTGTGGGCGACCTCCCGATGCTGTTCTCCACGAGATGGCATTAGCTACGTTTCAAGTGTCACACAGCTTAAGCCGCCTCTGCGTGCGCTTTAAAATGTACGCAGCTGTTGGGTCTTACGCTTACATCGAGCTCATCAGCGCTATGGGAGCTCGCTGGGCAGTTTTCTCCTATTCCAACATTGGTTCTGTTGCTGCTGTGTTGTTCAATATTTCTAACTATCGGACTAAACTCAGCCCAATTTCTGGGCTAAATCAAGTCGTCCAGGTCTTCCCGGCGGATGCCGAGGCGTTCCTAGGCCAGCTGAGAGACATAGTCTCTCCAACGTGTCCTGGGTCTTCCCCGAGGCCTCCTACCGGTTGGACGTGCCCTGAACTCCTCCCCAGGAAGGCGTTCGGGAGGCACCCTAACCAGATGCCCGAGCCATCTCATCTGGTTCCTCTCAATGCGGAGGAGCAGAGGTTCTACTCCAAGTCTCTCCCGGATGACAGAGCTTCTCACCCTATCTCTAAGGGAGAGCCCAGCCACCCTGTGGAGAAAACTCATTTCGGCCGCTTGTACCCGCAATCTTGTCCTTTCGGTCACTACCCAAAGCTCATGAGCATAGGTGAGGGTAGGAACGTAGATCCACCGGTAAATTTTGAACCTTTCGGCTCAGCTCTCTCTTCACCACGACAGACCGGTGCAGAGTCCGCATCACTGCAGACGCCGCACCAATTCGCCTGTCCATCTCGCGTTCCATCCTTCCATCACTCGTGAACAAGACCCCGAGGTACTGAAACTCCTCCACTTGAGGCAGAACCTCATCCCCGCCCCAGGATGGCACTCCACCATTACTTGGGCGAGAACCATGGACTCGGACTTGGAGGTGCTGGATCAGCCCAATAAACAACGTCCAAATGACATCTAGTGTAGGGCTGGACAGTCGCATGTTTTCAACTTCAACAATGATTTGGAATGCATGAGAAAGCGGAGAGTACTTACTGTCCACATGGTATTTTGTACGACAATTTGGTTTGGGCTTTCATCACCTCCCAGCCAACACTGGACGTCATTTGGACGTCGTATTTTGGGGTAAACCTGGTCGGTCCGTCATTGTCTTGATTCAGCGCGGAAATAGGTGCTGAAGTTTAGTCCGACTGATTTGGCCCAAATATGGTCACGCTTTTCAACCACATTTAGACAGGAAAGGGACGCCTTTTTGCCTTTTACTTTCCTAGCAAATCTAAACGTTGTTTCAATGTACGCTAAGGACGTCTTTTTTCAACCGGTTTTAGGTATCTTCTGATGACGTCGAAAATCCCTTCATACAGTGCATGTATAAAAAGCCAAGGAGCCGCCCTACATGGACCAAATCAACTCATTTGTTCTTTATTTCGTTCAGCCCGGCGAGCGCGTTTTTCCGAGCACGCGGGGGAAGCGGGAAAGCGCTCTTGTTCCTCCCGTCCTTTGCGCTTTTTTGACATGCAGAAGAGCCGACCTCCTTTAATTGGGTTTTTAATTTTCCGAGGCCACCTGACGGCACGACCACGAGCCCCCCCCCCCCCGAGCTTCGGCGTTAACCAACCGTGACGACGTTGGGAAGACGGGCCAGAGAAAGAGCGGAATAAAAGCATGCAAAGGAGACTTGGAGGGCTTGGGATGGAAATGTGCCGTCTTAGTGAGCGCGGTATTGTACCGGGCTGTTGATGGGATGCCACCCTCGGAGACGGCGAGTAAAAGTGCAAGCTGTCACACACAATAGAGCCGACTTTAACACTCGAGGTACAGTTTGGGGGGGGGGCGCTTGTGTATAATATATGTGGGCTACTTGACGAGTAAAAATGGGCATTTCCTTGATCGGAAAATTAAACAAACCTCTGGTTGTATTTTTTAAATGTTTGGGGCGGGGGTGTCCAAAGTTGACTGAAAGACCAAAGGATGCAACTTTGACTTTTTGTAATTGTTTTGGTTTCTCATAATTATAACCCTCCCAGCAAAAAAGTAAAAGACGTTGAAAATAACGTTTAGACTTGGTTGAAAAGTGAAAGGGAAAAAGACGTCGCGTTCCTGTCCAAATTTTGGTTGAAAAGCGTCAAAATGACTTTTTTCTTTAAATGTTACATTTTTTTTCTCACAATATTACAATTTTACTGTTGTAAAATGGGGACTTTTTTTTTTGCTGTTTAATTTTATTTTTGACTAAACTCCCAGAATAATTATTCCCATAATTTTTTTCTGATTTTGTTTCATTCGGTACACAAAATATCACAACTTTTAAAAAAAAGTCTGTTTTGTGTATGACTTCAACCTTATGCTTCTAAAATCAAGTTTTTTTTTCTCAATATTCTATTCTGATTTTATTCTCGTAAAATTTTTCTAGTTGGATGACAACTCTTCTCTTCATACGTTAGTCTTCTTCTAGTAAAATTACTACTGTTTTTTTTTTCATTTTTGATGGTTTTTTTTAATTTTCTTGTTAAATAATATTTTCAGAACAAATGTAAATATTAGTCAATGACAACGCAACTGAACACAAAATGCCATGGTCATGCCACAGCATCTCCATGGGATTCAGGTCAGGACTTTGACTAGACCACTCCAAAGTCTTCATTTTGTTTTTCTTCAGCCATTCAGAGGTGGACTCGCTGGTGTGTTTTGGGTCCTTGTCCTGCTGCAGCACCCAAGTCACCAACAGCTGGCCAACATTCTACTCAGAATTCGGACATTCTACAGCGTAATTCATGATTCTTTCAGTCTTCGAGAAACTGAAGCAGCAAATGTTATTGTTATGATGCGATGTGTTATGAGTTTTCGGATTTTTCATGAACACTGACCTTAACTGTGGCAAGTAATTCCTGCAGTTCGTTGGATGTTGTTGTGGGGTCTTTTGTGACCTCTTGAATGGGTCGTCACTGCACTCTTGGTTGGCCATTGTACTATGTTTTTTCTATTTATGGATACTGGCTCTCATTGTGGTTTGCTGGAGTCCCATAGCTTTAAAAATGGCTTTTCCAGACTTATAGATCACAATTAACCTCAGTTTAGTTACGTTTTAACAGGAGGGGGCCGAATTACTTTTTCATGTGATTTGGATTATTTTTTCTCCCTTAATAATAACATTTTATCCTTAAAAGCTGCATTTTGTGTTCAGTTGTGTTGTCTTTGACTAACATTTTAATTTGTTTGATGACCGGAAACATTTAAATGTGACAAACATGCAAAAAAATAAGAAATCACGGAAGGGGCAAACACTTTTTCACAAGACATGTTGGTTCACTTTTCCATTTTGATGCTTGAAAGTGCTTGATTTAGGCAAAAAAACACGTACAATTTGCTTAAATATGCCCGTTTTAACCAAAAAAAATGAAACAGCACAATTTTTCGGAAAAACAACAACAACGTGAAACAGCTAAATTTGAACTGCGGAGTGGCGAGGAACAACATACACAAATCGGTCCGCCGGATCTTCGCCCTTCAACCTGCCGACCGTCGCACGTCCCACCCGCGCCATCGTCACACGCCGGCAAGAAGAAAAAACGCCTATTGTTTTTTTTGGGGGGGGGGCGGGGCTCTTTAGTCAATGTGTGAGACCACACAAAGAGTTTCAGGCGTCTAATCTCCTAACCAAACAGGACGGCAATTACACAGGCGCATAACGAGGGGACGTTTTCATCCACGGTGACAGTACAAGCAGCCCGAGAAGAGAGGACGCCGTGATGGAGGAGGACTTGTTTGAGGAAGAAAGGGGGGTGGGGTGGAAGAAGGTTCACCTGTCAGTCAGAATCTAGTCAGGCCACTGTGACACACACACACACACACACGCACGCACGCACTGTTGTCAGTACAAATGGACGGGCTTATCTGACGGGCCACGGGACGGGCTGGAGTGGACCCTGGACCTGCCAGCGGGATCTCAGCGCTATTGACAAACTGACATATTTAGCCGTAATCGAATTCAGTCGCCAGGAGACTCCTTGCGGAAGCGGCTGGGAAGATAGAAGTTATGGGATGGGGAGGGTGGTGGTGTTGGGGACGGGGGGGGTCTCATCGCTCAGAATTACGTCGGCTGGGCGACGTGCATTAGACAAATGTAGCTATTCTTCACCGGTAGCCGACGTTACCGTTGAGATGGAGCGCCGTGTACCTTGCCCTGCCTCGGCGGGGATACGTCAACCTGAAGTCGTTCAAAAGTGGGAACTTTAAAACCCCCTTTAAAGTTCACCCTCGCGTTCAGGCTGGATGGCTCCGTCCTAAGAAGGTCGTAGAAATCCACAAAAGCCTCGTCAGTAAAAAGTGGAACTTTTGATACATCTTGGCAAAACTGCAGCAAATCTTCCAAAAATTCCATCAGATGACAGTGAAGAGTCAAACGCAGTCCGGTTAATCCAGTTTACACCGTTTTACTCGTTGAAAAGACGTTGAAGGAAGGTTCAGATTTGGTTAAAAAGTGGAAGGTAAAAAGACGTCTCCATGAGAAACGTCCCTTTCCTGTTTAAATTTGGTTGAAATGCATATTTTCCTTCAAGGTTGGCAGGGGTGTGATTGATGCTGGTGGCAGCAACTCATGCAGTGGTTTGTACGGATACATACAGCTCAAACCAAAGTAGTAGCAGTTTAAAGGAATCCTTTTTTCCCCATAAGAAGTCATGTAAACCCAAATACTTCGTTCCAGAAGGCCAAAAAAACACGTTTTTGCCATATCATACTCTAACCGAGGCAACAGTTTGAATGTTAACCAAAAAAAAGAGCGTTCGCTAACCAAGGTTCCACTGAAATTCATTTTGTCAGGTTCCCATATATATATATGACTTTTTGTACAAACTGCTCCTAATTTCTCATCACATGCCGTTGCAGGAATCCCGTTAGAGCCTTTGCTAATTGCAGCGTAAAAATGCTAACAAATGCTAAGGTCGTTATTACGTACTATACTTACTTAATTACAGCGTTTTGTGTGATGCAGTAACTCTACCAGTCTTGAAATTTCTCCACGGACTCACCGTCAGAGAAAAACCCCTCACCAAATGAAAGATTAAAAGATTTTTGTATTTTTTAAAAATGGTAATAGTACTTTATATTAAGGTGCTTGTAATAAGACTCTTATTATACAGTATACTGTAAAGAGTGAATAATAATGGCTTTATTAATCCTTCGATTCAGTGGCATTGGTAATAAGTACATAATATTTATAAGGCATTATTACCAATTACCCAAACACTATTGTCAATAAATATCTCCAGTACATTAACTGTACATAGTCTTCAAAATGCAAATAAGCATTTCACATATCATCGTATTAGATAGATTATTAATAGTGAATTCATAGTAATAGTCAGTTATTACTAATAAGTAGAGTCTTATTATCTTGAATTACTGATATTAAAGCACATTAATATAAAGTGCTACCGGTTTATTACAAAAAACAGCAGGAAGAAGACGGGTGGGAAAAAAAAGGAGGCTGTCAGCAGCTAAATTTGAATCCAAATAAGAACAGGAATCATCTCTCCCGGGTTTTTCTCTCTAGCGGAGCCGGTAATGTAACTGCAGTTGTTTTCCAAATAATCAGTAGCCGGAGCGCCGGCGCTGGTACTGACGGTCGACACAAGGGAGCTTCTGTTTGGATCTTTTGAGTTCCTAAGTCAGGTTCTTTTTTTTTTTTTTTTAAACACAAAAGCCCGTTTGATTGGCGGGGAGCTTGCATCCCGCCCCCTCGCTGGCTGTGTCATGTAAATCGTTATTGTCTTTTACTCCCAAGTTGCCTGGGAAGTCTGCCACGTGAGGCGGCGTTCCTTCGCTGGCGGCCATTTTCCATTCAGACAAACACACCTCTAATTTGGACGGTCCGGCCGCTGCTCCTCCATTAGCACGTCTCACTCTCTGTCCCCCCTGTAAGCATTCGCACTTTTTAATGAAGCAGGACGCCTCTGGACGTCACACAGATGGACAGCTGCGCTGGTGGTCGAGGTGAAAATCCACCCCCGGACATGTCAAAGAGTGAGATTTCCCGGCCTAAAATTAGAGCAGAAATCCGGGTGTCTGTGAAGGCGGCACGGAGAGGCGAGAGAAGGTGTCGGAGCGGCTCGGCCACTTACTGTGAATCGGGCTCCCCGAGGACTGAGGGTCGCTCCTCAGGAAGTTCTTCCCGGAGTCAAAAGTGCAGCGGTGTTGATATGAAACACTTTCATGCCAACATCCATCCGTCCATGGGGAGTCCGCCGGCGGCGCTAATGTCTAATGGCGGAGTTTAACCCAACGAGCGAGACACGAATGAACAATAACCTCGGCCAAAACACGGGACATCAGACATCAGACGCACGGGAAGCGTCCGCTTCACGTTCCGATTTGGACGTCGGTTTTAGGCAGCGGCGATTGCTACCGGGCTTGTCCGACAAAAGAAGCGTGTGTGCATTAGATTGACTAAATATGCGCTAGAATACTTTCAGCTTTTGTACACAATCAGCTACTGATCACAGGTAACGGCAGAGCGTAGCGTGGGTTGTTCCACCGCGCAAAACTGGAGAATCGCTGAATAAATGCTGGGCTTTGTCCCACCCCTCGGAAGCTCGGCATCTCTGGAGGTCTGTGGGGAGGTGGGCTGAATGATGATTGGATGATCAATGTTTGATTGACAGCTAAAGGAGCTAATCTTAAAGTATGAACCCCCACCGGGGCATTTTTCAAGTTTTTTTATTCTGTTGTTCTGAACCGATCCAGAGACTTTACCGATCCCCAGCAACTCTGTCTTTGGCAAGAATTTGCATATAAATAAATAAACACATTTATGATGTAGGCCACAAAAAACGCACTTCCCCTTCTTGATTTGACCAGCAGCCAGCCTTGGTAACTAATTTTTTATTATTATTTTTATTTATTATTTTATTATTATTTCTATTTTAAGGCAAGGTTATGCAAACACTTAGCTCAGCGGGACTGAAATGCTGTAGTTACAATGGTAACAGTTGCAACACCTGGTGTAACACTGGCAAGTGCTCATATACATGTTTTACTAGAAACGGCTAAAAATGCTACTACGTTAATGCTAACATGCTAGCAATGTAAACATGCTAATGTTAGCATGCTAATACGCAGCTTAATACTGCAGTGTTTAAATATGTCTATATATGAAAACTGCTAAAATGCTACTGTGGTAATATTAGCATGCTAGCAATGCTAATATGCTAACTTTAGCATGCTAATACCCAGCTTAATAATGCACTGTTTAAATATTTTTATCTATGAAAACTGCTGAAATGCTACTGTGGTAATATTAGCATGATAGCAATGCTAACATGCTAACTTAAGCATGCTAATACCCGGCTTTATAGTGCAGGGTTTAAATACGTCTATCTATGAAAACTGCTAAAACGCCACTGTGGTAATATTACCATGCTAATATGCTAACTTTAGCATGCTAATACCTGATAATATCCATCCATCCATTTTATATGTCACTTATCTTCATTAAGGCTGTGGGAGTATGCTAGAACCTATCCCAGTCTGACTCTCATTTCTTTTTTTTGCATTTTGAATCTCCACTTAGAACCTTTTTAAAGGGAAAACTCCACTTTTTTGGAGGGAATTTTGCCCATCATCCACAATCCTTATGTAAACCCGACCACTTTGTGTGTTCTAAAGAGAGGAAAAGAGTTAGCATGTGGGATCTTACCATGCATGTAATGGGACACACCTATTATATGTAAAATTTAAGAACGCCAAAAATGTTTCATTTACATAACTGACAAGTATAATAAACAAGCTACAGTGATTTTGCTATTGAAACCAAAATTTATAAGCTAGGTAATACTAGCTTATAAATCATGCCTGACACCGATAAAATCGCTACAATGACTCAACAAGATCCCCGTTTGCTCTATGCTAAATTTACTAAGATATAGGTAAGACCAGGGGGAAGAGGGCGTCTTACTTTGTAACCTATAGCTCATTCTCCGTGTAGTCAGGCTCAAAAAGATAAAGTTCCGGAGCCGCATTTATCCAAAAGTAGTTGTCGGCGGTGGTGGCTGTTCATGAAGGACGTAGCGTTAGTTCCTATCAGCTATGTGAAATCAAGGCGCATAGGAAATATGTAATGTTCAAAATTATTATTTAGCTAAGCCAAGGTAAGTAGATATAACATGGCGGATTGCCACTGCAGGTTAAAAACCTTATGGCGGGAGAAAAGAACAGGCCTTGCTTTTTAGGCTAATGGTCAAAAATGTGTACGAGTGTTTAATGTCCCTGCAGTGTTTGCTCTGTGGGGGTCTCCCGGGGACGAAGAAGATGGCTGTTCTGGGTCACCGGGGGTGGACATCAAGCGATTAGCCCAACTCTTTTTAACTACATGAGTGCAGGCAGGCAAGCGGTGGGTTTGGCCACAATCGGGCTTTTTGTTGTCCTATTATTCCGCTCGCTGATTGAGATAATAAGCAATGCTTTCTCTCGTGGACCTTAACACCCTCCAACCCCGACACTTTCTGTCTCGTCCCTCCTTAAAATGTCCTGTTGTTCCACTGTCATTTCCCCCGCCCCGATTCTATTTGCATTTATCCTTCCTCGTCTTTCAGACAAGGTCGTTTTTGGGCCTTTTTTTTTTTTTTGCTGTTCTTTGTCTGTAAAGCAGTAAGATAGCTCGCTATTTTAAAATCGTTGCATTTCCCAAATTTAGGATAGGGGACCCAAAATGTCTGGTCAAATGGTTTTGGCTCTGAAATACAACATTTAAGGAAGAAATCTTTAACAGAAAACTCATGTTTAACTTTATTAATAATTTGGGGTGCATGAAAAAGTGAAAAAAAATGAAAACGTAGCTCTCTTTCATCGTGTGATGATTCATGTATATAACAGTAGGTATATATATATATATAAACTGTAAATGCATTTTAGTATGTTTAGGTTCTTGAGCTGTAAAAAAGCTGGGAAACCGAAACCCTGTCTTAGAATATCTAATATCCAAGGTTTTGGGTTGCTGTGTGGCGCGGACATCAGGACCAGTAGTAGGAGGTTGCATTATGGTCTCGCTGTTAACCCCCGTGGAACATGGACCGGCCTACCACATCAGTACCTAACTAGACCTGTGCAATTTCGGAAGAAATTGCGTGTGAATGCTGGCAATGTTGACGCCAAACTGCAATGCTGCTGTAGGAATCTCCTGACCAAACCCTGATGAGCTGATGCTTGACTGAAACACTGTAGCTAGCTTGTCAAATGTTACTACGTAAAACACCTATCCCTGACGAGCTGACCCCGGACTGAAATTGTGTAGTTACAATGGTAACAGTTGCACGCCAGCATGTTGCATTTTGTTCTCAATGTTAGCAATGCTTCAATGAGCCGGACGTTTTGATGATTCATCATTTGAAAACTGTGGGAGTAGTTAGCCATTAAAAAAAGGGGTGGAAAAAAAAATAGATTAAAAATGGTGCAGAATATTATTGTGTGAATGCTGGGAGCATTCACACAATAATCCAACAATATTACAAAGTGACAAGGTCCTTAAACCCAGACTACATATGCTCCGGGATTTAAATACAAGGTACTTTAGGGTTAAGTGGCCTCCCTCTGCCAACGTAGCACCCCCGCCATGCTTGATTCATTTGCTTTTCTATAAAGCCAAATAAGGAGATTGGAAGAGATAAAAGTAAAGGGCACTTCAATCCACTTCAGCACACTTATGGTATTGTGCAGTCTGGTCCGTCTTGTGTGTTAAGATCTTCGTTTTGTTCGGGTACTTAATGCTAATTAGCCTCACCGCCGCCCTCCCCGGCCAAAGGGGGGTTATGTATTCATTGTGGTGTGTTTGTTGGTTTGTTAACGGGATTACAGAAAAACACACAATGGGGGCAATAAGCCTGAAGAAAAATGCAAAATGTAATTGGACGTTGTTCTAAACCCAAACGCACGATCCCGACAACTTACCGTATTTATACGTCTTTTATGGTTTTAACCGCCCACTAACGGATGTCACTTCGAGCAATTTAGCCATAAAAACAGCCACAAGGTGGCAGAAGTGCATTCAATAAGAGACCGGCAAAGATCATGTGCATGTAAAAACACACCCGGCAGCAAGGAGGAAGTGGTAGAGCGTGGAGGAGTGTAGTGTGCAGAAGATCATGCATTGTCGGGGAATTTTACGGCATGCACACGCACAGTTTGGCTGTGAAATGTGAAAAGCGTGAATATTGTAAATAAATTGTTATTTTGAGGTGAAACACCCATTTTTTGTGTTATTCGTGGCATGGTATAGTTGTTGAGCTAAATATAGACGGCTAAATTTGTGTCAAAGCAAAGCTGTTAGTCCACCTTTTTTAGTCGGGGGCTGACATTTGCCTGTTCTACTGCTACTGATTACTAAGTGCATAAAAAGATTACATTAATAGGCATAAATTACAAGTATTTTAAAATAGGGAGTTGGTTTCCAATCTGCCTTAATTTAAACGGGAGGGACATTTCAAAATTGCAATCAGTTATACACTACATAATATATTGTTTAAAATTTTGGTCAATATTTGTGTGTTTTTTGCACCAGTGATGCAAATTTGATGACGTTGTTCACTTTGTGCTGTAAACGAAAACCTGTTATATACCAGTTTGGGATTACCACATCGACAATGTCGTAGGTCGTGATCAAACGTTAAGCGCGAGTTCAAAAGGTCGGGAGAAGAAGTCGGACTATACGAGATACCATCAAGGTCCCCGGGAGGGTCCTTTCCGTGGCCCCGAAACCCGCCTTTAGGGACGACGCGGATAGATGTCCTTATCTTTCCCTGCAGCTCTCCCGCAGTTAGCCGACGGGAGTGGGGGGCCGTCAATCGGCGGTGACGTGTGACGTCTCACTCGGTCCGGGAGATGGGACAGCGGCGGACAAATCGCTCCTAAATGACAGAATCACTGTCACGCTGCTGATTTATCACCCTGTTGTCTCGCTGTCGCCGACGGAGGGCGCATCCCGTAGGTGCACGCTCGCCGAGTGAAATCTTGCGCAAGACTGTCGTCAGAAACCCATGACAGGAAATTAGGATGATGAGTCGTGCGTCCAAAAAGAGAGGATTTGACATCATCAGGTCAGGAATAAAGTGACGCGTCAATTTTGTCTTCCTTTTACCGTCCATGTTTCCTTATACGGCAAACGATGCATAATGCATGGAACGTCTGCCGAAGCACTACTTTCGTGACCCTCAGTGTAATGGGACCGTGTTGGTCCGAGCGTTGTGAAGATTTGGCGGGTAGAAAAATGACATCAAGGCCTCTTGTGGTCGTACATGTTCCTGTGGAGTGCTTCTCCATGCCGTGCTCAGAAGAAGGTTCCCACGGGTGCTTGGAATTCCTGAAAAATGCTAGACTTTTAATGACGAAGGTTTGAGAAAGGCTCGGGGCTGCTTGAAAGAAATATACAGCGGCCTCCAATAGTTCGATATTTTAACTTCAAAGGTCCCTGAGATGATTTTTCACCTTAAATATGTTCGACACGTTTTTTAACGGTAAATTTGCAAAAATTACATTTTGGGTCACTTTGGAAAGTACTATCACTCAGCTACACGCCTCACTAGCCTCCCCCCGCAGTCAACATATCACTGTGAATAGATGTTGGTATAGCATTTATAATGCTTTACAGCCTTGTCGCTGTGGTGGAATAGTGTTTAGAATACACTATGTAAACAAGACATGACTTATTTTGCTCTTCTTGTCTTTTTCCCCTGTGTACCGCATCCGGAATAGCGCCCTTTTCCAAAATGTGTTCCTTCATAGCAGTCATCAGTAAAACACTGCAAAGGTTGGAGGTTGGCTTGCATCTGTCTCTCGTTCGCTGCACTTGCTTTGTCCATTTTTGTCTTAAACATTTGTCTTTTGGGGAACTAAAACAAACTCGGAGACTGTGAACATCCAGCGGCAACACAACATTTCGGCATTGTTACTATTTTGATGCTACCTCAAAAAGCGTTCTCGGCTGGGAGGTGAGTCTCTTTACATTACTGAATAGTAATAATAATCTCACAAGGTTGACTTGGCTTAAGGGTAAGCCATATTGTACTGAGCAGCCACTTTGCCAGCAATTATTTGGTTAAACTCCGAAGCAAGAAAAGAAAGATTTGAAATAATTTCTTAAAATAACTTTATGAGGCACAAAAAAAGTAAAGTTGATGAGGGACGCAGTCTGGTGAGACAGTTACGCACTTTAATAATTCAAAAATGCAAGTTTTTTGTGCAACATTTTTTCCCGCAAATGGTATGATTTTGATGGTGCACTTCTGCCTCATATCTGTAGGGGGAACCCTAAAAAAAGGGGGATACTGATGATAGCTTACTACGCTGTTACAAGGGTAGGTAAGACACAAAAAAGCAAAACACACTTGCTACATGGTCTGAAAATGTTGGTTGATTGTTTGTTTTTATGACCGCTCTTCTGTACGATATCTGCAGGGGGGGGGACGGAAAAGGGGGAAAGAAAGACTAGCAAACTACTACTTCACGAGCATGTTTGCCGCTAAAATATGAGGTGTTTGTCCAGAGTCCAAATGCGACTTTACAACATTTGAGTTGACGTGGTAGCACTGATTGAAGAATTTGCTTGTTAAAATGACGCCAAAGTATTTTAAGCAAAGAAAATGTGTGTAATAATACCATCATACCATATCATTGGTTGTAAACATTACCCTACCTTGCACTTGATGCAGCCAGCCATAGATGCAGACGCAAAAAAAGGTTCTCCTCCCAATCTGTGTGGAAGTGGTAAGTTACGACTCAGTTTGAAATCTTTACGTTCAGGAGAAATACATTTGAGGCTAACTGGTTAGCTTGCTAGCGGCCCTACAAAGTCCTTGAAGTATAATAGTTGTGCAAACCAGTGTAAACAATGAATAATAGCATTTTAATGGTCACTATAAGGGGGTTATTTCATGTCTACCGGGCGCTAATAATGGTAAAAATCGTATTTAGAAAGTCATAAACAGCCTCTATGTGCTATAGCTACAAACAAATTCCATGTAATAACAATGAATGCCATATTGTTGGACCAATTAACCGCTATTAACGAGGGAGGACAGTATAAAGCGTTACACATTTAAAGACCAAGGCCCGGGTACGCGTGTCTAAAGTAGCATTGTGTTATCATGTACTATTCTACACTGGTTACTAGGTGACTAGGTTAACATGTGCAAGTCTCTATTATGTCCTAATAATAAGAATGTAATAATAATGTTAAAAATAATTATAATGTAAAAAAAAAAAAATCGTAAATAAAGAACCCTACTCTGCGGAAATTGGTGCGGTTGGGTCTGGAAGGAATGAATGAATGAATCCAACCGCAGGCTATGGGTATGTGTGTGTTATGATAGGTGGTATCTGGTATCACTGGTTACTCTGTGACTAGGGTAACACGTGTAGATACACGCATAGATACTTCATTGGTTCACGTCTCAGAATCAACTTCATCACAGGATGAAACCATCAAAGCATGACAGGAGAAATAAGAAAAGGAAAATAAGAAAATTGCATGAGAATAACGCATGACTATTGACTTCCAATTAGTAGTACTATAATACATAATAATAAATCATAATTCATAATAATAATGACAATACGTCATTTGGTCTATTATTATATTATGTCTTATTTATGTTTTAATGTGTTTTTCCTCATATTGTGCCTTCTGTTTGGGTAACAAGTGTGAAGGTGACTATAGGGGTGTTATTTCATGTGTAGGGGGCTCTAATAATGTTAAAAAAATGTATTTAGAAGGCAGTGAACAAGTTTTTTATGTTCCAAGTATAAAAATATTTGGTTTATCAAAAGGGAATCCTACTTTTGGGGAAATTCACTTCACATCACGATCGGGTCTAGAACCGATCAATGGAGGTAAAGGAGGGATTACCGGAGCAAGTCCGAACGGAAGTTTGGAGCTTACGTTCTACTTCTGCAAATGCCAGTTGTAGTGTTTTTATCCACAAAGTTTGTGTTAATTCTTAATAGCGCCTTTCAGAGCTTCCAACATGAAGGAGCTGGAAAATTGCAGCTTCTCTGCAAGCGCCCGGACAGTTAATCAGCCCGAGCATAAGACCGCAGACCGCATGTGAAGCAAAAGCCTCGTCCACGTACGTATTAATCTGAAAAACCAGGAGAAAAGCTCCTCGCTGTCGCAAAGGTTCCGCTGCGGGTTCCCCCGTGAAAGATATTTATTCAATTGCTAAAAACTCCGCGCTACGGCGGATGATAATCCGTTAAACGTCTGCAAACACCTCCTCCGTTACTGACACCTTATTAAAATATGTAGATTAATTTGCGCCGCTTTTCCCGCCTGCATCGGGGGGCTTGAGATTCCACTCATATTTGTAATCTAAATTTAACAACCAGCCAGCGAGCTTGTCAATTAAACGGCTACGAGACGACGGGGAAACGGAAGATTCATCTTCATCTCCTTGTTTCCAACGCTCGGGCGGCCGCGGAATTATCACTTAACGGCGGCCCGGCGGATAATTGGCGGCGGGGTTTTTGTGGAGATTCGGGATGAATTTGTATTCCTTGCCCAGACGGACGAGCGGCTCGATACGCTTCGGCAAAGTGCGGCCAGCCTTTGTCAATTATAGAGCGTGTCACCCCGGAAAAATACCGTGTCACTCCAGCTGGGAGAAAGGCATGAAGGAAAGTCTGAGGTCAAACAAGACGCTCTATGGAATACATTGGTATTTATGTCATCTTTGAAGCTGATTGATTTGCACTTTTCATTCCTGTACGTGTGTTGTTGGGCCCGGAAAACTTGACTGAAGGCGCTGTGAACTGTTGGGAGCTCTCATGGTGCACTTCGGAGGAGTTTTGAAAAATCCTCTTTTTCAAGCCTGCAAAGCATCCATCCATCCATCCATTTTCCACCGCTTATCCGGGTCCGGGTCGCGGGGGCAGCAGCTTCAGTAGGGAACTCCGGACTTCCCGGTCCCCGGCGACCTCTTCCAGCTCCATCGGGAGGACACCAAGGAGTTCCCAGGCCAGCTGTGAGACATAGTCCCTCCAGCGTGTCCTAAGTCTTCCCGGGGGCCTTCTCCCGACCGGGCATGCCCGAAACACCTCACCAGGGAGGCGCCCGGGAGGCATCCGGACTAGATGCCCGAGCCACCTCAACTGGCTCCTCTCGATGTGAAGGAGCAGCGGCTCTACTCTGAGCTCCTCCCGGATGGCCGAGCTCCTCACCCTATCTCTTAGGGTGAGTCCAGCCACCCTACGAAGGAAACTCATTTCCGCCGCTTGTATCCGCGATCTCATTCTTTCGGTCATGACCCATAACTCATGACCATAGGTGAGGGTGGGAACGTAGATCGATCGGTAAACAGAGAGCTTTGCCTTCCGGCTCAGCTCTCTCTTCACCACGACGGTCCGGTACAGCGACCGCATTACTGCAGATGCTGCACCGATCCGTCTGTCGATCTCACGCTCCAACCTTCCCTCACTCGTGAACAAGAACCCGAGATACTTGAACTCCTCCACCTGAGGCAAGACCTCACTCCCAACCCGGAGGGTACAGTCCACCCGTTTCCGACTGAGAACCATNATGTTGTGTTGGCGTCTGGACGTGGCTGTAAACAACATTGCACAACTCAGTTAAGCAGACATCTGAGAAATATTGGCGACTGGGCATGGCAAAGCGTGGCTCCAGGAACTCCACAAGTTTGGTGACCCCCACCATCTATTCAGTGCGACGATTTTCCCATCGGAGGCTTTCACCCTGGGAATTGGAAGTATCGAAGGTGTGAGTCTCGGTTCCGCTTTGCAGTCATCCAAAGACCGTGCCAACAGTCAGGAGGGAGTAAGCACTCGATCAAAAAATATCACACCGATAGTCACCTTTATACTTCATTCTTTGTTTACATCACACTGCAAAGACAACGGGAAAACCAAACTACACAAATTCTTTCTATCCCTGCAGCTCCACGGTCAGACATTAAGCGTCTACTCGAAGAGTGGGCCGTTCCACGGCACGAAACTGGACGATCATTGGATGAACGCTGGGATTTGCCCACTAAAAGCTGTTTTGCAGGAAAATTCATTGTAGCCTGTTTTGTTTTGTAATGTTTATACGGGTTCAAGTCATGGTTTACACACATACTCAGAACTTGTACAGAGGGTGATTCAAAATAGCAAGAGGTCAACAATCTAACTCATAGTGTCATCATAGAAAACAAAACAAAACGCTGAAATCATCACACAGCAGCTTAACACGCAAAAGGTAGGTAACAAATATGCAAGACAAGTACTAATACTGGGGCAGAATAATAAACAACAACTTTCTTAACTGCTTCCCAGCGTGCACAACGCCCACTGGCCCACGTCGACCAAGGGAATCCGACACTATCACATTTTTGTCCATCCATCCATTTTCTTCCGCTTATCCGAGGTCGGGTCGCGGGGGCAGCAACCTAAGCAGGGAAGCCCAGAGGTCCCTCTCCCGAGCCACTTCTTCCAGCTCTTCCCAGCGAATGCCGAGGCGTTCCCAGGCCAGCTGAGAGACATAGTCTCTCCAACGTGTCCTGGGTCTTCCCCGAGGCCTCCTACCGGTTGGACGTGCCCTGAACACCTCCCCAGGGAGGCGTCCAAGAGGCATCCTAACCAGATGCCCGAGCCACCTCATCTGACTCCTCTCAACGCGGAGGAGCAGCGGTTCTACTCCGAGTCTCTCCCGGATGACAGTGCTTCTCACCCTATCTCTAAGGG
>QODF01000314.1:235487-288543 GCA_024372805.1 Oostethus manadensis | reverse complement strand
CCTCAAGTGGACTCCTCCACTCAACTCCTCCACTTGAGGCAGGACCTCATCCCCGACCCGAAGATGGCACTCCACCCTTTCCCGGGCGAGAACCATGGACTCGGACTTGGAGGTGCTGATTCTCATCCCAGCCGTTTCACACACCTTTTGGTCCTGGTTTTCTAACAGGGAGACGTAGCTGGTTAAGAAAAATAACTACAGTCAAACCTTGGTTTTCCAGCACCCCGGTTTTCGAATGATTTGGTTTTCGACAAACAATTTGCAATTTTATGAGGCTGATTGGTCAACAAATTGATTGATGAGAGCGGAATCGCCATCCAGGTGTAAACAGCTCATGCCCATCCTTGACAACAATGAGGCACCTTTGTTCCCAACTCGAACAATCCATGCCTGCAGCTGGTCCTTCTCCATCAACCTTTGACTGAGCATGAACGAGACAACAGAACAACGATCTGACAATGAAGTTCCCACACGGAGACCTCTTTGTCATCCAACACAATAACGCCATTTGGGGCTAATTAAATCGGAGCTAATGGACAATGATTGAGCCCAACGTTTGACTCCAATCAAATTAGCCGCGCCTTTCTTCCGACAACGCCGGCGCTCTGCGTTACGGGTAGAGGTCGCCCGGGTCACCGCTACAGGTTTGGATTGATCTGCTGGCAGGGAAATCATCTCGTACGATCAATAAGACAGAAAGTACATCAGGAACATCACAGACGTCTGCCCAATGACTCCTGTGCAAATCTACATGGCTTGATCTTTTCAAGTATCCAGTCAATCAACACCAAATTTTTGTACAAGGCCCGAGAGAACGGATGTACACAACACTCTAAAGCTTGAGCAAGATCTGTCACAAGACATGGACGCCGTGGACCATAACGCCACGGAAGTCGCCCTCGGTGGACTTTGGGCAATGCATTTTCAGTCTACCAACACCAAATTTGGTACACCGTTTTTGAGAAGTTTAAGAAGCTGGAGAAAGGTTGACCTAGGAACGTGGCTGCCACGGACCAAAACTATGTCTGCCTGATTATAAGCAAACGGACACGCATTTAAATACGTACTGCAGTTTATTTCCAGTTCAAACCCTCCAAGGTGCTGAAACCAATGCACAGAGTGAACCCGCTTCCTGTTTGGAGGCGGGACACGAGGAAAACAGGTATGCGTTCGCACGGCCACATATCGAGTTTGTTTTCTCGGTTATTGTCTGATTGTTATTCTTTATCATCTCGGGCCAACTGACCACGGGACGTTGGTTTTCTCGCCAGATCTTACCCCCACCAGGGTGGCGTGAATTAAAAGGAGCTGTTCCTTTCGGTTTGGGTTTTCATTCCATCAAGCCCAAATTTGGTTCACCGCCTGGGAGACGTGACACACACAAGGCTGTGAGCATGAATCATGGCCTCCCTGGACCTAAACTTGATTTTGCAGGGGCTGAGGTTTAGAAAGTAATTGCTCGTTATTAATCATTACTAGTTGGCCGTTCGTCCGATCACAAGAAAACTCGGAGGATGTCTTCAGAACATCATTTTCAGCTCCACGCATATTATTTTGCAATGTGTTTCCGAATGTATCAGTCTGCAAGAGCAACTACCAAACGTATTGTGCAAAGTTTTCAGACAAAGTTGGGGTCTGTGACAGATTTAACCACGGGGCTCCGGCTCCCTTGACCATACTGAAAATAAAGACCCGAGGGCTCGGTGAAACATTCAGAAGCTGTCTTGACAGCGTCTACTTTCACCTCCCCTCAGCACTTTTACATCCCTCAGGCAGGATTTTGCAATTCCACTTTTGGCCCACTTTGACAGTCAAAGTTTCGGCTGGAAACTCCTCTAACTCGTCATTTTGTCGCGGCCGATGAAAAGAAATGATTCAGGCAGGGAAGACAGTAGCGGCCGGCCGTTGCTTATGCGGCCCATACGGTACAGCACACGGGTAAGGTGGGTTCTGTGCTGAGCGGTCCAGCTGACAGCCAGACAGGATTAGGAGGCCAGTCCTGACATTTGACACAACACCCGACGGGTGCGGGGGGGTGGGGCGGAGTCATTTACCAGTGAGGGCATCACCGGGTCACAGGCCTGAGGGATGGAAGACACGCTGGAGAGCCGCACAGGTAACTAACGTGTTGGGGGAAATGTCAAAAATGGCGTGAGAAGTTGATGATTTGTGCATCTGAGAGTAGACAGACTGCGCAGGAGAGCCAAGGCCCGCTCTGCCCTTCGCTCAGTCCACTTCCTCCCGCTCGACTGCGTTGCTCAGCCAGGCTGAAAGCAGCTCCGTTGTCAGCTTGGAGTGCGCTAATTAGGCTCCGCTTTAATTTTCCAGGATGCTCTACTGCCCTTTAAATGGCCATTTGGAATTCAAAGGGATGGTAACTGTAGCGTGGCGTGCCGATCTTGTAATCACCCTGGGATTTTTCTTGCCTTGTCTTTTGCTGCAAAGTATTTCTTCTCGCCATTTGTTTCATCTTGTTCCCGAGCACGCGCCCTCCTTTGCGGAGATCTTAACGTGGCTGGTGGGCGATCAGAGGACTGATGGGCAGAGTCAGCGGGAAAAACATACGGCTCACAATTGAATGTCAATCATCCGTTGAATAAAACATAGCACTCTGTTAATACACATACAATAATCCCTCCTTTATCACTGTTCCGGTTCCAGACCTGACTGAGATAAGTCAACTGTCGCTAAGTAGGGTTCCTTATTTTGAAAATCTAGTACTTTTGTACTTGGAGCACAGAAAACCTTTTTGCAAACTTCTAAATAAGGTTTTTATTATTACTAGAGCCCTCTGGGCATAAAATAGCACCCCTATAGTCACATATACACTAGTATTACCCAAAATAGCAGTGCCAATGATAATATTTTGTTGACAAAGCTTTTTTTTTTCATGACAAAAACGAGAAGGGGATGAGCTGAACACGGCTCTTTGATGACGATGTCTTTGTTGATGATGGTGGTTGAATAAACGAGTGGGGCCCTTCTCCCTTTAACTACAAACGTGTCTTGTCTTGCTTCTCAACATCAGTCCGAAATATTACTCTTGGATTTAAACCAGTAACGTGATACAACGCATAGTCGACCAACCCAATTCAAGAAATGGACACGCTGAAGCTTAGGGTGAGGAACTCTTAGGGTGAGGAGCTCGGCCATCCGGGAGGAGCTCAGAGTAGAGCCGCTGCTCCTTCACATGGAGAGGAGCCAGTTGAGGTGGCTCGGGCATCTAGTCCGGATGCCTCCCGGGCGCCTCCCTGGGGTGAGGTGTTTCAGGCATGCCCAGTCGGGAGAAGGCCCCCGGGAAGACCTAGGACACGCTGGAGGGACTATGTCTCACAGCTGGCCTGGGAACGCCTCGGTGTCCTCCCGGTGGAGCTGGAAGAGGTCGCCGGGGACCGGGAAGTCTGGACTTCCCTACTGAAGCTGCTGCCCCCGCGACCCGGACCCGGATAAGCGGAGGAAAATGGATGGATGGACAAGCTGAAATGATACCAGAACATTTTATTATATGAACCAGGGTCCGAGACTGATGCAAGGGACCTTTTTGGACCCCTGAAGGGGGAAATATATTGTAGTAGACTTGTAGTAGAATAACAGTCCTTCCACAATATAGTCTAGGAGATTACTCTTAAGGTTAAATCGAAAAGGTGATCTGACGCGTACTATAACACTAATGGCCCTTTTTCTATTTTTTTTGTGGGAGGGGGCAAAAAACAAGAACCAAGGGCTGTTACCAATGTCCAAATATTGGACTCATGACGTTACTGCTTAAATGCTAAATGTATTCAGTGTGATTTACCCCCGTTCAACATTTTTTTCCTTGGCTTACTTCCCAGTCTGAGCCTCCTCGATTAAACTGGTAGATGAGAAGACCGGCTGGAGTTATGAGGGAAAAACGGTGTGACCCCAATTGGGGTTAATGGGTAGTCTCGCATTAGCGGGAGTTTTTTTCATTTGGTCAAGCAGACGTGATGGTTCCCTCAACTTTCGGTATTTCTCGGGAAGTGGCAAAGGAAAGTCCCTTTCTTGGTGAACCCGTGACATCTTGTCAAAAACAATTCCTTCCTCCAACTTTGTCAAGGCAGTATCAACTTCCATCGCCTGAATATTTCCCTTTGGAAATATCCCAGTGGAAATACCCTTTGCCGTTTGATGCCATTTACTCCTGTCCTGGCCCGGCTCGGCTTTGTCAGGTGACGCTTTTTTTGTGTCTTTGTTCTTGAAAGGGTCTCCTCGAAGTGAGTCTGGGCGTCAGCATTTGTGACGCTTCGTCATCCATTGTCTGTGCACTCGCGAGGAGATGTGAGGACGGGCGCCTCCTCAGCCGTCACAATATTGATACCGTGCGATGGCTGTCGAACCACAAACCCCCGCCCCCCTTTACAGCCTCGCTTCCAATCGGCCCTGACAGACCGACGCGGGGCTTGAATGATAGCAGAGGCGACATCACAAATAAGAACAAAAAAACTTTTCCCGATGAATGGATTTTGTTCTGACGGCAGTCTTCTCCATTGGAGGAGATGTTTGACGGGACCGTTACCTGCAGACCAAAAGCAATGTGATACGGCAGACTTCTTCAAGTCATACCGTAAAGACTCTCATCCGTCAGTTGGACAGGTATCGCCGACCGCGGAAACCAAGAAACCAACAATGGACTCTTTGCAAACGGACGCATCGGAATGTACAGAATACGCTGCAGACTGCTTCTTAGCTCTTCCGTGACTTCCCGGTCCAGCCAATTTATGCTGCCAAAGAGAAATTACAAGCCAAATGCTGAGCAGAAATGGGCAAAAAAAGAGCGTATTTTGAATGGTAGGATCAAATCCCTGGCAGATGGTTATTTGTGTCGCCGTGACTTGACTTGTCACAAAGTACATCGCTTCTGGGAGAAGTGAGAAGTTATCGGCGCACTGCAGGTATTGCTGTGCTGGCTCAGTAGCCAGTCTTCCATGTAGTGCGTAAGGTAATCAGTTTCACGCCTAGTGACCATAACACTGCACATAAGTTGTCTTTCAATATTTTTTGACCAATAATATGGCATAATCAACCACAAAACAACGTATTATTTTTTGAAACCCACAATATACAGAGCAGATTATAACTCCAACCTGGCTAATGGCCGATCATTTGAATCGATAAGGACCTAGGAAGGAAGGGTGGGCACACTGCGGCCCGGGGGCCACATCCTGCCCACCCGGCATTACCAAATTCCTTCATTTATACCTCTAACGTGGAAAACATGACTTGCACTAAATCGCCAGATTTAAATCACTAGTACAAAAACGTGATCCTCGCACAATGCTCAAAGTAACCTCCCTTCTGTACCATGTGGGCGTACAAATAAACATCTGCGCACACTACCTTTGCCAAAAAAAATCCACCTATAGTGTCCCACCGCAAGGCATACTGGGTAGCTTCTGGGACTCTTTTCCCAACATTTTGGCATGTTTGACGCATTGTTGCTTGATTTCAAAAGAGGTTTAGGAGGTTGTCAGAGGAGGAAACAAGGAGGCGTTAACATACTTTTGATAGCTAATGTTTTATTTTTCATACTTCATGTTGTTGCCGCCGGACTACCCAGCATGCCTTGCGGACATTTGTAAATACGTTTGAAGTTGAGTGTAATGTTTAGCGCTTAGTTGTTCTTTTACACCCACATAGAACAAATAGTCCATTTACGTGACACTTTCTGTTTATACAGACGGCCGTCATATTTTTTAACCCCATGTGGCCCGCGAGGCAAAGAGTTTGCCCACCCCTGACGTAGAATGAAGTAAAATATAAGTGGTCTGTGAAGCTGCACACTCTTTGACTTTACGAGATGGATTTATCCATCCATTAGGGGTATGCTGGAGCCTAGCCCAGCTGACTTTGGGGTGAGAGGCGGGACCGTTTGCCAGCCAATCACAGGGCAGACAAACTGTGTGGCCACACTAAAAGCCTAACCACAAGGCCACAAATTAAATAAAAAAAAACCACAAAAGACAAACTAAACACCTGGTAAAATAAAGTACATTGTAATGTTCTTCTTCATTTTCAAGCAGCATATATTTCAATGTTTCGTTGTCTCCTGTGTCACGTATGCGAATGTCATGTAACATGTTAGGCCACATGATGTGTCCTAATGTCTTCCAATCTAAAGGATCACTTATTGCAATCATTGTTGTACTGTGATATCGAGACTGCTGGACAAATTCTTATTGCAGGTGACCCAGTCTACCTTCGGGTCCAATGACCTTGCCGGTCTTCGGCCCGTGTATTTTTTTTCCCTGCTTTTCGTCCCGCAGGAAGGACCCTTGAAATTGTTCATTTGCCGAAAAGAACAAGTCAAAGGCCATGGTATTTTTTTTTTTTTAATACACGTCAGATTCCCAAAGATTATTCCCATCATGATCCCATTAGCCACAGGGTGAATGTGACCGCTTAAGAGGAGATTTATGGGGGGGGGGGGTTAAAATAAAAACATTGGTCCGGCAGACGAATCCATAAAAGCGGATTCGCCGCAACTTCAATCCGAGAGGTTTTTGCTCTCAAGGCCAACAAGTCTGAAAGTCATAATCCGAGAGACACACACAAGTACCACTTCACGTTCCCAGCAGGCTCCTTTCCAGGAACGTTGAGATTGCTGAGGCGGAGCTGATTTAGCCGGGG
Organism: Oostethus manadensis; assembly: GCA_024372805.1. Lineage (NCBI taxonomy): Eukaryota > Metazoa > Chordata > Actinopteri > Syngnathiformes > Syngnathidae > Oostethus > Oostethus manadensis. The sequence goes on along the minus strand of QODF01000314.1, from coordinate 281,895 downwards.
ATTAATCTGCCTGAGCACCTGCAGTCTGTAAGCAGGCAGAGCCAACCACTACAGCAGGTTAGCTCAGGTGCTACTTCGGGGATGTAATGCGCTAAAACTTCATTTGTTCACTTTTTGGCGCAGTGCTGTGGTAAAAAATAACAATAAACCACAATTTCCGTTCGCCCCCGTTGTTGGAACATCGTGCGGGGGTGTCACAAGACGAGATGATACACGAGAATGGGCCTCCAAGAAGGAGATTCAGAACTTTTTCAGAAAAGTACAAGGAAAAAATAGTTTTAAATACATGACAATATATTGCACTCTGGTAATATAACTTCTACCACGTTACCCTCTGTGTGTATGCTGGCGGCCCCGCCTCCACCCATGCACACAACCAGCCTGTATGACTGACAAAAGGGCTCACCTCGTTCTAGAGATGGGATTTATGGCTCTCTGAGTCGAGCCGGATCGTTTTGAAAAGCCGTACAAAAAAAACTGCCTCGTTTGGCTCACTTTTGGGTTTAAGTTTTGAGAACTCAGCCCGGCCTTGACTCGTTTTATGAGTTTGAATTATTCTGAAATATTGTTTAGTCTTATTTTTGACAGATGTGGCTGGCATTTGAAAGTCTCAATGGCCTGGATGGTTGTAAATATTCCACAGGGTGGCGCCATTTCACTCTGCTTTTAGTGTTAGTCTACTATTTTGAATTACCCTTCGTACAAATTCTGTGTATGTGTGTAAACCATGACTTGGATGCGAAAAAATGGTAAAGAGCAAAACAGGCTATAATGAATTTCCGCGCAAAAACAGCTTTTAGTGCAAAGATTTAATACAGAACAACAAAACATACTCAACAAACAAACAAACAGTTTAATACACTTGAAGACTGTCCTTTTAGTGTTGCCCGTGCAACTGGGGGGGAGGAAAAACGACTCCCAGCTGCGAATCGGTTCCCGTCGTTCACGTTAACGACCCGTTCAAAACAACCGGTTCGCTCACGAGCGTCACAACACTACTTCACTCATGTCGTTGTGAACCCTCTTCCTGTTTGGAGGCGGGACACGAGGAAAACAGACACGCATTTACATACATACTGCAGTTTATTTCTAGTCCAAACTCGCCCAGCTGCTGAAACCAATGCACAGAGTGAACCCTCTTCCTGTTTGGAGGCGGGACACGAGGAAAACAGACACGCATTTACATGGCAATATATTGAGTTTGTTTTCGTTATTGTTTTTTTTTTTATCATCTCAAGCCAACTGACCACGAGACGTTGTTTTTCCCACCAGATCTTGTGACATCCCTTATCCTCACCAGGGTTGCGGGGGTATGCTGGAGCTTATCCCAGCTGACTTAGGGGGGAGGCGGGGAGTGGTCGAACAACCATTCACACTCACATTCATACGTATGGACAGTTTAAAGTCATTATTTACCCTAACATGCACCTTTTTGGATAGTGGGAGGAAATTGGAGTACCCAAAGAAAAATCACACCCGCAACTCTTCAGGGATGCCCGACGGAGATTCGAATCCAGTTCTTCCAGATCTCCTGCCTGCGTGGCTAAAATGCTACCCATTAGCATGTTGGACATTTGGCCCATCCCTCCTTATTCGTTTGAAAAACAGCATATTTATGCACGTTTTATATATTCTTGGCCTAAATTAAACCAGCACAGCATAAGGCATTTAAAGAGATTGATGAAATGTAGCGTGCCGCATTGGTCACTAGGTGTCACTAGTACAGACCACCGACTCAACTCTGAGCCCCTGACATCACTTTCTGTTCATCCCCCACCAGAAGACATTTACAGCGACACATGTAAGCTCCCTCTAATTATATCTACAATATTGGGTAATGCAAGTGTTATAGGGGTGTTATTTTATGTCCAGAGGGCTCTAATAATGATGAAGCCTTGTTTAGAAGGTCGTGAACAGGTTTTCTATGCTTTAACTTTAAGCCGAACACAGAGCAGAGTTCCTTTTAACCAAACATGAATGCTCCCCAAGGCTGACATATTATTCTTGATGAATATATTCACTTTAATAAGGATTATTTGTAATAAGCAAAGCTTTGCTTCCTCTTGTCGTTCTCTTTGGGTCAGTAACCTGGATCAGAGCCCCCGCGGTTGCCGCCATATGCGTGCAAAGCAGGGGGGCCGTGCAGTGGGAGCCTGCTGGTCCTGCCACTGAGCTCAGGTAGGTTCCCCAAGCCGAATCCCAAAACCACCGCCCCTCCCCAAACACCCTCCAAACCAAGCGGGGCACCCCTGGGAGCAGAGGTGTTAAAACCTGAAGGGCCAATTCCTAGTGCCCTCCCTCCCCCCACCAGACCAATGAGCATGCAACCATCTGCTCGCCGCACTCACCGCCCAGCTGGCCACCTTTGATCCCACCAAGTTTGAGCTAAAACGAGCCTGATGACTGAGCTTTTCCAGTTTGTCCAATAGAAGACCGGGAGCACTTGCTTCATGATACAGTTCCATGACGTGCGGCGCCCCCTATGGGTTGCGCTCACAATGGACTGTGAGGTGGATTTGCTGCTGTGTCGGGATCATTGTCCTGCTGCAGAACCCAAGTTGGTTTCAGATTGAGGTCACCAACAGATGGGCGGACATTCTCCTTCAGGACTTTTTTCATGCTTCCATCCATCCCAGCAAGCCTTCCAGGTCCTGCAGCAGCAAAACCGCCCCAGACCATCACACTACCACCACCTTATTTTACTGTTGCTATGACGTTCTTTTTATGAAATGCCGCGTTACTTTTACGCCTGCTGTGAATCCAGAAAGCTCGACTTTTGTCTCGTCAGAACATAGAATATTTTGGGGATCATCAAGATGTTTTCTGGCAAACTTGAGACAAGCCTTAATGTTCTTTTTGTTCCTCAGTGGTTTTGGTCTTGGAACTCTGCCGTGCAGGCCGTATTTTCCTGGTATCTTTCTTATGGAGTCATGAATACCGACCTTAACTGAGGCACGAGAGGCCTGCAGTTCTTTGGACGCTGTTGTGGGGTCTTTTGTGACCTCTGGAATGAGTCGTTGCTGCGCTTTTGGGGTAATTTTTGTTGGCCAGCTACTCCAGGGAAGGTTGACCACTGTTTCATGTTATCGCCCTTTGTGGGTAACGGCTCCCACTGTGGTTTGCTGCAGTCCCAAAGCTTTAGAAATGGCTTTAGAGCACTTTCCACACTAATAGATGTCAATTCAGTTATTTTACACGGCTCCCACTGTGGTTTGCTGCAGTCCCAAAGCTTTAGAAATGGCTTTAGAGCACTTTCCACACTAATAGATGTCAATTCAGTTATTTACACAGGGCCATGTAGGTCTGGATTGTGTTCTTCCTTAATAACAAAAAGTTTAATTTAAAAACTGCATTTTGAGTCGAGTTGTGTTGCCACCGACTAATATTTACATGTGTTTGATGATGTGAAACACTTAAGTGTTCACACCACTGTACATGCAGTCAAATGGAAAAGGATTGTAATTGCCCAACAGTCAAGTTATGCATGTCAACATTCAAACATGGACTCCAAATTCATCTCGCGTAAAAAAAATATGGAGTCCCGTCACTTCTATTCCTCGCGATTAAGAATTCATCTGTGTCCTCTCTAAGTAACCTCGCTGGCATTGTGTTCTAAGAAGCAAATGGATCCCCCCCCCCAAAGAAAATATAACGTGAATAATTAAAACCCACTGATTAAACACTGAGATAATATTTAATTAAAGGCGGCTCATTAGAATTCCGGGTGCACCGCCATTAGTAGGTCATTAGCACAATTAATTAATTAAGCTCCCCTCTCCTAACTACCAACAGGAATCCAATCTATAACGAGATGTTTTTGTGAAGGAAGTTAATGAGATAATCTTCGCTCCCCGCAGAGGCCTGTGTACAGGATCTAATGTGAGCTAAAAATTTCCGCTAAAACTTGCTGAACTTCTTGTTCCGGGTCGCTGGGATAATATGGAACAACACGCCACGCCTGTTCCGATCGCTCTTGTAGCTCCCCGGTTATGCAAAACGTGCTCCTTCTCACAGTGACACGTGTAGCAAGAGTGAAAAAATAAAACATTAAAAGTAACAAACAGGCTTTGCTATGCGTCTTAAAATAAAGCCTGCCAATCGGCTACAGACGTAAGAGCTGCTTGTTTGTTTTTCTTCAGCAAATAGGCCAAGCGAGCATGACGTTACCGTTCAAATGTGAGTGTCATCACTGCTAACTAGTTCTAACTGTGATAAATGAATTTTTCACATTTCAAATATTTTCACAGTTAAATCATAGAAAACCTGTTTATGACCCTGTAGATTCATTTTTTTTTTAACCTTAGAGACCTCCAGACATTAAATAACACCCCTACAGTCACCTTTACACTTCCATTAACCAACAAAGTAGACAAAATAAGAGAAAATAAGACATAATATAGACTCACGCTTGTTAGCATTGGGATAGCGCCTTCTTTTTTTTTCTTTTTTTTTACAGATTGTTCTGTAAAATGATTCCTGCTGTGTCATTGTCTCAACCCTGTAACTTAGCAACCGGCGTGGAATACTCCATATCAGCCAATGTCTGTACATTGATTCATTTATGAGTTGTTATGCTTGAAAATGCTTACTGTAGGCAAAAAAAAACTCATAAACTTTGCTTTATTATGCAGATTTGATTTCACTAATAATAGACAGCAGTCAACCACAAAAACAGAAATGATTTATTAACGAATATACCTTTCAAAAATGGTGAGGGAGTGATGCAGCTAAATTCTAAGCGCAAAGTGGCGAGAGATTACTGTAAATAATAAATAAATAAATGAACCCTAACGTGTGGTCGGACGTGGTCTATTAAAAAAAAAAAAAACAACACGTGTATATTTAAGGAAATTGTACATATTCATGGCTTTAGTGAAGCATTTTCAAGCATAAACACGGCTAATTGAACAAAAATACACACACGAGATATGCAAAAACGCGCTGTGAGGCGTAATACAGAAGCAGGGCCTGGGACGTGACATGTTTGACGTCAGCTAGCTAGACTAGAGGAATGGCCGACAGCAGCTCCTGTGTGAATGTTCACTGCATGTGTCCTGAGACTCTCTGGAAGTAGAGTAGTATTCTCCACTGATCTAGGGGTCTGCAACGTTACATTGATGAGACGATAGCCACCAGGAAGTGGCGATCGTATCTTATTCACGTTAAAGATGTCTTATTTTGTAATATTATGTCTACTATATCAAGTTTAAAGGTGACTAAAGGGTTGTCATTTCATGTCTAGCGGGTTCTGATGATGGTAAAAACCATGTTTAGAAGGTCATAAACAGGTTTTCTGCGCTCGAACCACGGAAATATTCTATTATTAATAATATCGCATCACTCGTTAGCATTAAAGCGACAGACACACCAAAACAGGGGTTTGCAAAAAGCGCATTTCTGCGTCAAGGCACAGTTTTGGACGTGCACTTCTAATACGTTGTCGGGAATCATTTTGGGAGCACTTGATCTCCATTCCGCAGAAGGAAGTCAAGGAAGTAGCAATGTGACAGCAAAAGCAACCCGGGGTTTAGCCGCCCCCACCCCCGTATTGTGAACAACCATTGCCCGGCCAACCCGGCTTGCATAAGTAAAAACACGGTTATCTCCACACCCCTCCGTGTCGTCCGCGCTCGGGCGGTGTTTAATCCCGCGGGATGCCCCCCGACGGGATGGGGCCATTTTTCTGCTGGAATAATCAAGAGGGGCCGCCATGTGTCCGGGGCCGTACGTATTAATCCTGCCGGGCTATGGCGGGCCTTATCAGCAAGCCAAAGCCCGCCTCTCATGGGATCTGAGCTGCTGCCTCAGCGCCTTCTAATCTGCCCTGAGAAATTGTTAACACGATGTAAATGCGTCCGGGGATGATATACGGCGTCTTGTATAACATAACGTGTTATTGTTGGAGCGTTTTTGCATGCGGGTCGTGAGATTATACACACACAGAACGCCAAAGATGGTATTGATTGATGGGATGGCAAATGTCCAATATCGTTTTAGATGCAAATAGAGAACAAATCTTGTCTTCTTTTGCCGCTTATGGATATGGATGAAATCGTGCAGGCTTATCTGGGGCAGCTATAATGGAATGTGCGTGGCGGTGGTGAGGAGGCATCAAGATTACTGTATTAAAACGGCGTATATGTTGGCGTAATCTGCTAAAAATGCAGATTTGTCAGATGAACGTAATGATTTACGCTGCGCTTCATTAAGAACCAGTAAGGGTGATACGTTCGTACGTACCACGGGTTTGTGTCATTTTCGGTCCAGTAAGAAACCCAAATGCAAAACCTAAGATAAAAAGCTGCAAAAAATACCCACCCAACACTAGACGTCACTTGGATGTTTGTTTTTTGGGCTTACTCTGGTCAGTCCGTCATTGCCTTGGTTCAGCCCAACAGACGTTGAAAATCGGACTGGAGTTTAGTCCGACTCCAAAAACGGACACTTTTCGACCAAATTTAGACAGGAACGGGACGCTTTTTTACTTTTCACTTTTCCATCCATCATAAACATTCATCTTTTGGAAACAAAAACAAATGTACAGAATCACTCAAATAATGTTAACATCCAGCAGCAACACGACATTTTGACGTGACCACTATTTTGAATAAAAATATACCCAACAAAGTCGACGAGCTACCTGGAGAAGCGATTGTTTACTCGGCAGAGAGGTGTTACTCCGCTGATGTCCCCTCTAGAAGTGATGCCAGTTCACCATGACTGCCGCCGTGAACTCCAAAAGTCATTTTGTCAAATTTACCGTTTGCTTTCAAAAATCAAACAAAGTGGAACATACTCTAATTGGAAACCATATACAACATATTTAAGCCAAGTTGCTAAATCACGTCGGTGAACTTTTAAAAAGCTTATTTTGAGGGTCTCTGCTTTCTCTAGGAAAATGTTGAATTGGAAATAAGGAAAAATTAAGAATCCTACTTCATGGAAACTGCGATAGGCTGGCGACCAGTCCAGGGTGTACCCCGCCTCCCGCCCAAAGTCAGCTGGGATAGGCTCCAGCATACCCGCGACCCTAGTGAGGGTGAGCGGCATAGAAAATGGGTTTTGGTTGGACTTCATGGGAAAATAATTAATTAATAGAAGGAGAGATGTTGGCAGAGCAATGAAACAACACACAGTACTTTGAAAATCATCTTTGGGTGTCAATTAATTACCTGGTTGTCGGGCCGAGCTTTTGTTTTCATAGTCAAAATAGGGTCAACCTATTGCTGGCTGAGGTGCAGCGTGAATACTTCCACCTCGTACGCCCGTTCCCAAAGACTCGGACTCTTGACTGTGTGGCATTTACACTTCCTGTCCCGCACTCAATGCGTTCCCTGTGGAAACTCGGTCTTGCCCTCGCACTTACCTGGGCAGTAGTGATGGGAAGTTCGGATCATTTTACCGACTCAGACCTTTGAGTCCCGTTCAGTAAAAAGAACAAATCTTTTTTCGAGCCATTTCCTTCATTTGAGCAAAATATGATTGAAATGCACGTCTACTGCTTACACAAACGTTAATTACACTACAAACAAGACAAAATTATAACGCTGTAGGAAACTGGAAAGATTAGTTCATTGTTTACCTGGGTATTTTGTCTATGAATCACTCGCCTCAGCCCTTGATATATTTCTATAAGAAGATTGGTCAAAAAGAACATCGACAAAGTAAAAGCAAATACCATAATAAAAGTGGCCAGCTGGAGTCATTTACTTGGAAACTAAATGCGCTTGGGTCACACGTGGGGCTGTCACGTGATGAACGAACGACTCAAACCCGGAGACTCTAAACAGGCGAACTGATTCCACTACAGAACAGATCGGATGTTACGCCAATGCGCATGCGCGACTGAACGAATCACTCCCGGAGACGATTCGTTCTTACCGAGTCACATTTAGGATTCGTTCAAAATGAGCGAATCGTCCATGAACGACCCATCCCTACTGGGCAGTTAGAAAACCACCACCTTTCTGCTGGGATTTTTACTGGTTTGTATGTGAATAGTAAACTGTGTTTAGATCATATAAATCCTCGTGACCCCATGAAATGATTTGACCACATGGTGGCCACACGGTCAGGAGATTTGAAGGTTGTGGGTTCGAATCTCTGCTGGAGTCTCTCTCTGTGTGGAGTTCTCCCTGCGTGTGTGGGGGTTTTTTTTCCGGGTACTCCGTTTTTTTCCTCTCCAAAAAAAAAAACAAACATGCATGTTTGGCTAATTGGCGACCCGTCCAGGGTGGGATCGGCTCCAGCAACCCTTGCAAGCCTAATGAGCATAAGCAGCATAGAAAACGGATGGATGGAAAATACAGTCACAGTTGCAGAACACCCAGATCCTTTGTTGTCACTTCCTGTCAAGGTCGGTTAGGACTCAGCATCCGTTCCGATAGACGGCAAGCTACGTGATTTTTTTATTTTTTATTTTTTTTGTGCCTCTGGTAGGATAATTAGACCCCCCCCCCACACCCTTTTTTCTTCTCCGCAAATACCACGCAAAGCATCTCAAAGCACTGTCTCCCGTGATTAAAGGCGCCTCATTATCTAGTGACGAGTCCCGGTCCGATTCAGGCCCCCCACTGAGGGAACCAAAGACAAGGCGCCATCGCCCATGTCAGCCCAAAACGTGCCTAAATTAGGCGTAGATTTCCACGTATATGATTTACATACCGTAGCGGGAGGGTTTTGTTGATGCTGTGGGAGAGTAAAGAAAGACATTTCCTGTCGTTCTTTCATCACGCCATCAATCCCACACGCTCCGAATTATTCATACTCTGAAGTGCTTTTTTATTCGGTGAAGTGACACGAGGACGTGGCGAATGATTGTAGGAAAAATAATATCGAGTCGTCCCTTGAAACGTCGACGGCGGTTTGACTCTATTATGAGTTTTCCACATTTTTTATTGGCCAAACACGCATATTTAAGCACGTTTTTTTACATGTATTAAATGGAATGGTCACATGGGTAGTACGTACTACAACGATTTGCAAAAATGACATCTCAAGGTTGGCAACTTTGGTATATTTTTCATCAAAACGGTAGTCTCGCCAAAATGTCGTGTTGCTGCTGGACGTTCACAGAATCCGAGTTTAAGTTTGTCGTGTTTTCCAAAAGACAAACAAAAATGGACAAAGCAAGTGCAGAGAATGAGCAGTGTTTTTTCACAGTGTTCATTTCTGTCATCTGATCACCGCCTGGTGGTGAGTTGGTTCCGATGGTGGGGGAGGATGCCGGTCGGACCTGGCAGATCTAAACGCATTGTGAGGGTTTGCTGGGAACGTCTGGCAGAGTCTCCTCTCAGAAGGAGTTTCAACTACCACCTCCGGGAGAGCTTTGACCAAATTCCGAGGGAGGCAGCGGACATTGAGTCCGAGTGGGCGATGTTTCGTGCCTCCATTGTCGATGCGGCCGATCGGAGTTGTGGCCATAAGGTGGTCGGTGCCTGTCGCGGCGGTAATCCCAGAACCCGTTGTTGGACACCAGTGGTGAGGGAAGCCGTCAAGCTGAAGACAGAGTCCTATCAGACCGTTTTGGCCCATGGGACTCTGGAGGCAGCTGACAGGTACCGGCAGGCCAAGCGGTCTGCGGCTCTGGCAGTCACTGAGGCAAAAACCCGGACACGGGAGGAGTTCAGCGAGACCATGGAAAACGACTTCCAGATGGATTCAAAAAGATTCTGGACCACCATCCGCCGTCTCAGGAGGGGGAAGCAGTGCACAGTCAACACCGTGTATGGTGGGGACGGTGTGCTGCTGAACCCGACTCGAGATGTTCTGGATGTTGTCACTATTCTGGAGGGAACAGTTTGAAGACCTCCTCAATCCCGCCGACACGCCTTCCAACATGGAAGCAGTGCCTGGGAACTCTGAGGCGGGTTCCCCTATCTCTGGGGCAGAGGTCACGGAGGTGGTCAAAAAGCTCCTTGGTGGCAGCGCCCCGGGGGTGGATGAGATCCGCCCGGAGTTCCTTAAGGCCCCGGATACTGTGGGCGTGTCTTGGTTGGACATCGGGGTCGGTGCCCCTGGACTGGCAGACCGGGGTGGTGGTCCCGCTTCTCAAGAAGGGGGACCGGAGGGTGTGGGATCACACTCCTCAGCGTTCCTGGCAAGGTCCATTCAGGGCTTCTGGAGTGGAGCTTCACGATCATTTTACATCGGATGTGTTTTCAAAGTCTTCCTCTTATTTCTTTGAGCAGTGTATTTACAAACAATGTATGACCTATTTAAGAAAAGGGACCCTTTGACCCCGGTAAGAATCCTGTTCCCTTAGGTGGGGCAACCTTGTACCTAAAAGGTTCTCAATAGGCGAATTTTTTATGGAAATTTTACAAATGAATCACTTTGGGGGGGAGAACCCCCCAGAGTGGGCCCATCAACGGGGGAGCCAAAATGCGGCCACGTTTCAAGCTGGGGGCTGATTAGACAGGAGATGGTACTCGGCTGGAGGACGGCCACGGCCAGGGACCGGATTCGCACCTGCCCCATCTGGAGCAGCCTTTTCGCGCCGCCTTCATTAACAAAACACAGCTAATTGGCGCACTCGGCTCCGGAACTCCGGTTCACCGCCGGGTCTGTTCGTTTGCACAGGACGCCGCCCGCCGAGGCGGAGCGGACAGAGATCCACGCTGCGTTCCGCCAACTTTGATTCCGGGCCGGCGCGGAGAGCCGATCCCGACTGCTCGGTGGCGAGGGACCGTCTCCATAAAGTGAAATCCCAGAGAAGGCGGACGGCGGAAACCGGGGGAGGCCTGACACATCTCTTTCTGACAGGTGACCGGATTGATGATTCCGGGGAGAAAAACGTTCTCGGGATGAATTATGACAGTTTTCGTATTAGGCCGACTTATCCGGCGCAAAGAGCATTAAGGCTGCCAAGTACACGGAGCGATACAATCACAAATTGAACTGCCAATCACCTGCTTCTGGCTTCAAAGGTGCAGATAAGGCATTTTGAGGTCGTTGAAAGTCTTTGGGCCGTCTTTGCTATTATCAGAACATTTTTTTGTGTGTGTGGCTTTTTGCGACAGGGAATCGCCCGGGAGCATGAAAAAGATGTCGGATAATTCGCTCAGCCTTAAAAGTAAAGGGATTTGACATGCAAACAGGAACAGGCCGTTAATACCCGCCTCATGTCTGAGGAGATACGGCCGGGCGGCTTACAAGGTAATCTCATTGATATTTATTCATCTAATGACGACTAAGAAGGTAAAGAGATGACCCCAATGAGTCGCCGGCGTTGCGGTTCTGGATTGTCCTCCTTTTTTTTTTTTCCACGGGAATAATCGGCAATGGCGAGCAATCCCGGGGAGGTATTAAAGTTAGCAAATACCATCCGTGTAAGCGCCAATTAAAGCTCCTTCCGCGGAGATGGTGTAGACCAGCGAGGGCCCACTCTGGGATTTTTTGGAAGGGGGTACGCTGAGAAGTTTGTTTTATCCCGTGAAAGAAAAGGAAAAGCAACTTCGCTCTTTTTGCCTCGTTTTGGCTCTTTATGCCCATAATAGCTTTTCTTGGGGCCGCGCGGTGGTTGAGTGGGTAGCAGGTTGGCCTCACGGTCAGGAGATCGGGGTTCGAATCTCCGTGTGGAGTTTGCATGTTCTCCCCGTGCGTGCCTGGGTTTTCTCCTTAATTGCCGACTCTAAATTGTCCATGGGTATGAATGTGAGTGTGATTGGCTGGCTGCGATTGGCTGGCGACCAATCCGGGGTGTACCCCGCCTCCCGCCCAAAGCCAGCTGGGATAGGCTCCAGCATCCCCGCCACCCTAATGAGGATAAGCGGCATAGAAAATGAATGGATGGATACTGCAACTTTTTTCTCAACCTCATTTTCCAACAATGTTCCATTTTTTCCTCATAATATTAATAATATAATACATTTTAATTATAGAGCATGAATATTATTAATGCAGATTATAAATATTAATAATCTATTTAATTAATTAATTAATAGTATTATTAATATTAATGATTTAATATAATAATATAATATTATTTTTTAAAGTCCCATCTTTTTCTTTACAATTGAAACTCTCTGCTACATTTTTTATTAAACATAATTTTTCCTCAGAATATTAAGAGCTTTTTGCCCAAATATGGCAACATTTTTGCTCGTTAGTTTTTTGCCTTAATGTTTGGACGTTATTCTCGTAAAAAAAAAAAAAAAAGTACAATTTGCGCTGTTTTACATTTTTTTCTTGTACCTTCGCATCTCGTAATATTGACTTTGTTTTTGCGTCATGGTAACTTTTTGCCAAGTAATTTTTCAAAAATGGTGGAATTATTAGTTCAATTTTATAACATTATTTTCCCTCCTAATGCTAGTAATCGAAAAAAGACAACTTTTTCACACGGGATTAAGCGTTTCTTCTTTATTCCTGTCAAACTGCTGCTGACTTTGAGGGTTTTTGCTTCTTTTTCGAAGGTTTTTTGCAAATGGATGTCCAAAAAGTGTCCATGTTAGGCTGTATTCAAGTAACGTCAACAAAGACAGTGTAGAATATGCTGCACAGCCACGTTCAGTCCTTATTTGACACGTCTCAGCTGGCTCGGGACTGAAATCCAAACAAACAGCTTAGAGTTTTGCCCGTTACATATTTTCTCATCCTCTCAGGGAGTCGGAAAGAAAGGACGGGACGGCGTTGGAGACACTAAATCGGGACGGAGGATGGATATCATTCTTCACTTTAGGCGGACATGTCGTACCGGTCGCTGCAGCGCTGACAGGTTTGTTTGGACCGCCGGGGTCAGGCAGGGAGCGAGGGAAGCGGAAGAATGCAGGAGGGCACTCAAAGTTAGCCATAGCAGGACGGGATCGGACAGCAGAGGTGACGCGGGGATTTATTGACTTGCGGACGGGACATCTCGACCCGGTCTTGAGGTCACTGCGACGGCCGCAGATTTGCAAGCCTTATCTGTGGTATCCGTGACAATATTATGACAATTTACACTTAGAGACACTTTTTATTGTAGTACCGTGTACCTTTTTTCTTCTAAACGTACGACGTTATTGTCGTACGTGTTCGACTTTATACTCAAAATCGCTGATGGTTTTAATACCCCGTCCTAACAGGCATAGCCTCAGGCAGCTATACTGTAAGCACAGGGGACTTGTGTGACCTCTGCCCCGGGTCAAAGGTAATATTAGCACTTTTTTCTTGTACAATTATGACAGTTTTTCTCCAAAAATTACGACTTTTATTCGCGTCAAATTGCGACTTTTTTCTTCCTATGTTATGACTTTTTTTCTAATAAAATAAGGACTTTTATTCTCATAAAACTACAACCTTTCTTTTTGAATATATTTACAAATTTTCTCATCAAATTACGATTTTTTTTCAATTAAAATGAGAACTTTTATCTTGTAAAATTAAGACTTTTTTTCTCATAAAATTACGACTTTTTTCTCGTCAAATTGCAACTTTTTTCTTGTAAAATTATGACTTCTTTCTAATAAAATAAGGGCTTTTATTCTTGTAAAACTACAACCTTTCTTCTCAAATAAATTTACAAATTTTCTCGTAATTTTTTTTTTTCTCATCAAAATACAACTTTCATTCTCGTCAAATTGCGACTTTTTTCTCATAAAATTGTGACTTTTTTCTGATAAAATAAGGGCTTTTATTCTTGTAAACCTACAACCTTTCTTCTTTTACAAATTTTCTTGTAAAATTTTGAGTTTTTCTTCTCATAAAATTCCCACTTTTTTAACATAAAATGACGACTTTTTTCTCGTAAAATTATGACTTTAATTCTCATAACATGACAACTTTTACGACATTTTTTTTGTAACATTATGACTTTTTCTAATAAAGTAAGGGCTTTCATTCTTGTAAAACTACAAGCTTTCTTCTCGAATATACTTACATTTTTCTCAAAAAAAAAAAAGATTTTTTTTCTCATAAAATTACGACTTTTTTCTCGTTAAATACGGACTTTTAGTAACGTAAAATGACAACTTTTTTCTCGTAAAATCACAAAATTAATTATCATAACATGACAACTTTTGCGACTTTTTGTTGTAATATTATGACTTTTTTCTAATAAAATAACAGCTTTTATTCTTGTAAATTACAACCTTTCTTCTTGAACTTTTTTCTCATAAAATTGCGACTTTCCTTCTCATAAAAATACAACTTTTGTTCTCGTAAATTCGTGACTTTTTTTGTCATAAAATTCCGACTTTTTTCTCGTAAAATGTTGACATTAATTAATTAATAATTAATTATTTAGAAATAATTTTTTTCTTGTCAAATTAAGACTTTTTTCCCATATAATCGCGACTTTAATTCTCATAACATTCTCAACTTTTACGACTTTCTCCTCGTACTATTATGACTTTTTTTCTAATAAAATAATGGCTTTTTATTCTCGTAAAAATACAACCTTTCTTTTCGAATATATTTACAAATTTTCTTGTATATATTTACAAATTTTTTCTCATACAATTATGCCTTTTTTCACATCAAATTACGACTTTTATGCTTGTGAAATCGCAACCTTTTTCCTCATAAAATTATGTCTTTTATTCACATAAAATTACAACTTTTTTCTCATGAAATTACAACTTTTTTGCTCGTAGAAATACAACCTTTCTTCTCAAATATATTTACGAATTTTCTTGTATATACTTTTGACTTTTTTTCTCATGCAATTACGGCTTTTTTTCACATAAAACTTTGATCTTGTTTTTTTGTCCTAAAATTCCGACTTTTCTGTCTTAAAATTCCGACATTAATTCTCATAACATGACAACTTTTGAAAATTAAAGCTTTTTTTCTTACAATATTGTGTCTTTTTTCTAATAAAACTACAACCTTTCTTCTCGTATATATTTACAACTTTTCTCTCATAAAATCACGACTTTTTTTCTCCTCAAATTACAACTTTTATCTCGTAAAATTACGACTTTTTACCGTCATAAAATTACGGCTTTTATTCGTGAAACGACAACTTGACACGAAACCTTTTATTCACATAAAATTACACATTTTTTCCCAAAATTCCGACTTTTTTTCGCATGAAGCTACAACTTTTTTCTAGTAAAATAACGACTTTTAATCCCGAATGTCGCACGTATTTTATGCGGCCGCAGAGTTCCTCTCAGTATGAAAACGGGAGGAAAAAACGATTACAGCGGTGGTTTTGTTTTTTTGAAATCTTATATTAAAAACACGAAAAACCGCAACGCCGAAAGCGGACATGAAAATCAGCGGCTCTGCTCGTGTTTACGCAACACGCTCTGGCGGCCATGTTGTCGTCACCTGCCAATGGACAAAGCTCGCCGCCTGCAGCTCCATTGAGCGCACACAAAAGGCGTTTGAACACAGATACAGTACTGAAAGCTAAGGCTAAACAAACCTACGGGCGCTTTTCACATGACCTGTTGCCGTCACATGCCCGGGCCTGCGTGGCTGCGTTCGGGGCCGCTTCCTGTCCGGCCCCGCCAGCTGCCTCCCCTCTGTTCTCCACGGCCCCCGCGGGTGTCGGCAGCCGCCCTGACGACAGACGGCTCCTTTCTGCCCCCGGTTGTTACTGTACGGCCGGCCTGTGGCGGCACAAAGAGAAGCGGCGAGCGTGGAGACCACAATGGCCTGGCGGCGCACCACACGGCGCCCCCCCTCGCTCATTAAACACACGCCCCCCCCCCCGCACGCTGCCAGGTCGACCTACCGATGGGGGAGCACGCGCATGGTGCCAACGTTGGTGTTGATGCGTGTGTGTCTGGCTGGGGGGGGGGGAGAAACCACAGCAGCATTTAAAGACACGAACAATTATATTATTATTATTATTATTATTAATATTTAGTCTTACTTAAATTAAAAGTTCAAGTCAAAACATGAACCCCAGAAAAGAGTTGCAATATAAAAACACGTGACATCATGATAATAACAAAACAAAGTGCACATTAAAATACATCCTTTTGCAAATGTTTATTTTTATTTTTTTTAATAATACTGTCTATTAAATATAATTATTGTTATTTCTGTACAATGGCCATTTGTCCTTGTTTTTACCGTGTCGTTTTTCT
Source organism: Oostethus manadensis (assembly GCA_024372805.1). Taxonomy (NCBI): domain Eukaryota; kingdom Metazoa; phylum Chordata; class Actinopteri; order Syngnathiformes; family Syngnathidae; genus Oostethus; species Oostethus manadensis. The sequence continues at coordinate 265,873 of QODF01000314.1, read as the reverse complement.
TTTTGAGATTAGATTTTGTATCAGTATTTTTATACCATGAAATATAGTAATAGTAATAATAATAACCATGATGATGTTAATAATAATAATAAATCACAATGACATATCCGTTCTGTAGGTACTTTTGGAAACTTTTTTAATACAACGCCGGACTTTTAAAAATGAATACCCCGTAGCAGTGGCTCTCAATTTTCCGAACACAAAATTTGGTTTTTAACTTGAAAAGCGGAGTAAACGGAGTAAAAATAATCCAAAGCCGCAAGGCCTTGTGGGAAAACGTGATTACCACCCAAGTTGCTTTCAGATGGACCAGACCCACAGATGGATGGACATTCTCCTCCAGGATTTTTTGGTAGACGGCACAATTCATGCTTCCATCTATCCCAGCAAGCCTTCCAGGTCCTGAAGCAGCAAAAGAGCCCCAGACCATCACACTACCACCCCCACATTTTACTGTTGCTATGATGTTTCTCTGAAATGCGGCCTTACTTTTACACCAGACGTAACACCGCCCAAAAAGTTCAACATGTATTTTCCCAAAGATCGTTATGATGTTTCCTGGCAAAACTGAGACGAGCGGATGATCTTGCAGGGTCTTTTGTGACCTCTTGGGTGAGTCATTGCTGTAATTTTGATCGGGGAAGATCCCCATTTGTGGAAAATGGCTCTCACTGTGGTTTGCTGGAGTCCCGACGCCTTAGAAATGGCTTTCTAACCTCACCCCATACCGATCAATCTCAATGAATCGCAGTTATGTTTACACCGGGCCACGTGGGTTTGGATTTTTGTCTGCCATAACAATAAAAAGCTTCAAAACCGAACTTAGTTTGCTGATCTGAAACATTTAAGTGTGAAAACCCGGCACTTTTAGTGAAATAGTCAAACATCATGTTTAAAAAACGGAAAGTTGAGCTACATAAAATCGACCCACAAAGGAAAATGGGCCTCTTCCCATCAAGGGTGCCGACGCAAATCTTCCTTATATGCAAAGTAGATTTGAATAGACGCATATGATGGTTGGAGGCAGCGTATATCTCCATCCCGCCTCAAATGGGAGCTGTCAGGGAGAGTGACTGGTGGCTACTTTAGTAATGACTTTATATGCATGAGAAAGCCAGAGCAGGACATGCGATGAAAATGTATGTATTACCGTCGCGCTTTTAAAAGCAAAACAACACACACACACAAAAAAAACAAAACAGTGATGCTTAACGAAATGCGACAATTTTGACGGGACGGCCGCTTTTGAAAGCAGAAAAAGTTGTCAGCGGTATTGATGGAGGCGGTTTTTTTGGTCACGTGTGTGGGGGGGGGGGGGGGGGGGGGGGGTTAAGGAGGTGTCACATGATTAAAGCGGCGATAGGAGCTGGCGGGATGGCGCAGGCTATGGGAAGAGATAAGAGGAGAGTAAGCGTGTTTAAAGTGTGCTGTGATCAGCCATTGCGGCGGGGAAGGCAGTGACAGGTGCGCTGGAGATGGCGACGGCGGCGAGGAAAACAGCGGCGGGGCGACGCCTCTAAGGGCGCTAAAATTAGAAAACCTTGGAAGAAGACGAGGCGCCCGTCGGATCGGCTATTTTTAATGCCGCTGATACTCGAGCGGAAGAAAAAATGCGGTGGCGCCCCCTGTGGAAGACACGCGGCATGCTCAGCGGCCTGCTTGGCGGCGGCCATCTTTCTCAGCCAACCCTCTCCGTACGGTGAGATTTGGTTGGAAAGTCTCCAGAAAGACGCACAAATTTTGCTTCCAAATCCTCAATTTCTGGGCTACCAAATCAGTCGGACTGACCGTTTAAGGTCTGCTTCCGGGCCAAATCCAGGCAGTGACGGACCAACCGGATCTAGTCCAAATGGCTTCCGGTGCCGGCTGGGATGTGCTTCTCAATTCCCTAAAGGAGATTCGGCAAAACAGGAAAATTACTGTGTTTGTTTTGTCATTTAAAAATAATATATATTTTTTTTCCATGTCCCAAAACCAGATTTGGCCGCCGAAGACCAGGTCGCCCGGACACCCGCGGATACAAGCGGCGGAAATGAGTTCCCTCCGTAGGGTGGCTGGACTCCGTTGTCGCAACAAAGCATCATTTGGCGGAGTAACACCTCTCAGCTAACAAAACTAGCAAACAAAAGGTGGCTCGTTTGACTTTTTTCATCAAAATAGTAGTCATGTCCAAACGTCGTGCTGCTGCTGGACGTTTACAGCTTTCCAATAGAGTGGGGTGAGGAGCTCTGCCATCCGGGAGGAGCTCAGAGTAGAGCCGCTGCTCCTTCACATCGCCAGTTGAGGTGGCTCGGGCATCTAGTCCGGATGCCTCCCGGGCGCCTCCCTGGTGAGGTGTTTCGGGCATGCCCAGTCGGGAGAAGGCCCCGGGGAAGACCTAGGACTTGCTGGAGGGACTATGTCTCACAGCTGGCCTGGGTACACCTTGGTGTCCTCCCGGTGAAGCTGGAAGAGGTCGCCGGGGACCGGGAAGTCTGGACTTCCCTACTGAGATTGCTGCCCCCGCGACCCAGATAAGCGGAAGAAAATGGATGGAATGTTTTTTTTTTTTTTCATTTTTAATATGATAACTTTTTCCCTCAACCTCATTTTCCAACAATTACAGTAATAATTTATTTTGTTGTGTTTTCCCCCCTCATAATTCTTTCCTATTTCAAGCATATTTTACTAACATGATTGAATTATTTTTCCCCATAACTCAAACGATAAAATTACCAAATTTTCGTCAGCCACCGTGGGGCCAATCATTTGGAATATTTTTCAAAATTCCCGTCTCATAATTGCCGCGAGTTCAACCGGAAAATGCCAAACCTTTGTTTTAAACTGTCTTCCTAGTGACCATAAAGCAGCAGATGCCGCCCATCGACATATGCATGTGAAAAGATGTTTATAAAACATGTATAATGCTTTCCAGCCTTGTCTCTGTGGTGGAATACCATATGTAAACAACACATTGCTTACTCCTTTCTGTGGCGAAGTTTGTCTTTTTTGTTTTTCCCGTTTACCGGCCTGTTGTATTCCACCGGTGAAATCATATTGTTTTTTTAAATGCTTTCAAGCAAATCCGTCTTGTAAACATTGCCATACCATTTCATTATCTTTCGCTTTTCCGGGTCCGGGTCGCGGGGACAACAGTCTCCGTAGGGAAGTCCAGACTTCCCGGTCTCTGGCGACCTCTTCCAGCTCCACCGTGAGGACACTATGCGTTCCCAGGCCCGCTGTGAGACATACAGTAGTCGCTCCAGCATGTCCTTGGTCTTCCTTGGGTCCTTCTTCCGGCTGGGCATGCCAGAAACACCTCACCAGGGAGGCGCCCAGCTGGCACACGGACTAGATGCCTGAGCCACCTCAACTGGCGATGTGAAGGAGCAGCGGCTCTACTCTGAGCTCCTCCCGGATGGCCGAGCTCCTCAACCCACTCTATTGGAAAACTGTAAACGTCCAGCAGCAGCACGACGTTTTGTCATGACTACTATTTTGATGAAAAAAGTCAAACGAGCCACCTTTTGTTTGCTAGTTTTGTTAGCTTAGAGAGGTGTTACTCCGCCAAATGATGCTTTGTTGCGACAACGGTTTTGTCACAAGTGGCACCGTGACCCTCAAATTATCATTTAATTTGTGATTTCAAATTGTTTTCATGCAAACCCGTCATTATAAAGCTATAAGAAAAAAATGAAGGTGACATTTTGGGTTTCAAGATGCAATTCATTGGATTTGCATTATTTCCTACTTGGGGAAATGGATTAGGCTCGCGTATGTTTCAGTTAGGACCTTCTGGTGATGCTAACCAAGGTTTATTTCATGCAGCCCAGAGCTGCAATGTCAGCAAATCACCCTCCATTGTCTCCAGTGTGAGGAGAGACACCTCCATGGCCATACAACATTGGATAAATATAATAAATATCCCGCTGGAACAAATGGTTGGTGAGCTACCTGTTTAATTTTTCACATCTCCTTGAAGCATGCATTTCCTTATTAGTTTGGAGACTTGGCTTGGCTTGAGCGGATGGATGATGCTGTCAGGGGGTCCGGGCATTATGGCGGCTCTGTGTGAGTGATTCCTACCAAGGAAAGCCTATTAGGCCTGACAGGGGGATGATGATATTAGGCCATCATCATTCAGGAGACGCCGCCCCCACCAAGCCCACTACACCCCTCATCCATCAGACAGCCCCCAAAACCAGTGCTCCCTTCGGTTACTCTTACTCTCTTTTCACTCGTTCCTTCCCTTCAAAGAGCGTCTTGCTCTCGGTTTGTTCCCAAATCTTCCTCGTTTGAGGTCTTCCTTGTGCTGCGAGGGCGAACACAAAGACAAATTCTGCCCTTTTCGTACCCCATGAAACATTCAACATTTCATTCCAGATCCTGACAGACGCAAGTAAAAAAATGACCCAATGAATCTTACTTATTGTCTAGCCTGAACGCAGTCGCCGGCTAAAGATGAGATCCCCCCCCCCCACCCTCTGAGCCTCTATCCATTGTCCTTGCAGCCCCCCCTTGTTCCCAATCATTCGCCGCATTTTACCATCTTTACCTCAAAGCAACACAAAATGTGCTCCCTTCTTGATTTCTTTTGGCATCTTTTTGCATCACACTTAAATGTTTCAGGTCATCAAACAATTTTAAATATTAGTCAATGACAACAACTGAACACAAAACACAGCCTTTTGTTTTTATCATAAAGGGATAAAAAAAAAAAGCCATTTTAAAGCTTTGGGACTCCAGCCAACCACAGTGAGAGTTGTTATCCACAAATGACCAAACATGGAACATTGGTCAACCTTCCCTGGAGTGGTCGGCCAACCAAAATGACCCCAAGAGCGCAGTGATGACTCATCCAAGAGGTCTCAAAAGATCCCACATCCAAAGAACTGCAGTCCTCACTTGCCTCACTCACTTATCATGCCAAAAAATACGTAATTTTTCCGATGACCGTCCAGTTTCACACAGTAGAAGAAGCCACTCTACGCTTCCCATGGAAGTCAGTAGACGCTCAGCATCCAACTGACCAAAGAACAAAAGATGAAGGTATTCTGGCGCATATTTGTTCCATGAAATGTACACACAGCAGGACATATTTCACCACTTCTTGACATTTCAGGGGAAACTGAGCTTGCCTTGCAGTCTAAGAGCAATCGCCACTGGTAGGTAAATACTTCTTTTCCTTTGGGCTTATCCCTTCTGGGGTCGCCACAGCCAATCAATTGTCTCCATCTAACTCTGTCTTCTGTATCCTCTTCTCTTGCGCCAACTACCTTCATGTCCTCTTTCACTACATCCATAAACCTCCTCTTTGATCTCCCTCCAGGCCTCCTGCCTGCCAGTTCAAAACTCAGCATCCTTTTCAGTCTGGCCTCTCTAACTTTATCTCCGGAAACTCTAACATGTGCTGTCCCTCTGATTTTACTCGTTCCTGATCCTGTCCATCCCGGTCACACCCAAAGAGAACCTCAGCATAGAAGAGAAGTCCGGACCGCTTTAATTGGAGCTCGTTATGCACCATGTGGGCATGCATTTAAAACACTGATGGTTCCAAACCATTCCGGTCAATTTTGTTATCCACCGACAGCCTTCCCTCTAGTCAGGAATCTTCAAACAGTCATCCACGCATTACCGCCTTCCATCACATCCTTTTTGAATATTGTCAAGTCTTTCATTATGACAACTATGCAGATGGAGGTCAGATGGTTTTATTGTCTCCCCCGCAGCCAGGGAAAAAAAAAACCAGTTTCTTTGTCAGCCATCGTCAATGAGAAAACAAAACACAGCTTCGTAAAGATAGTAGGCTTTTGGGTTCTTAAACGTCCCTTGGGGAGTCTATCACCAGACAGGCAGATGTTTAAAGAAACCTTTTTAGATTCTTAGACAAGTCTCACTACAAAAGGGAAGTCTAGAAGGAAAACTGAAAAGTGTCTGGACACAACACATTCCCCTTCTATACAACGCTGTGAAAAAGTCCCGGGTTTTTTTCCATGTTCATCACACTTAAATGGTTCAGATCATCAAACTAATTTATGTATTAGTCAATGAGTCAAGTCTTCCAGATTCTGTAGCAGCAAAACAGCCCACCACCATCCCATTGTAATGTTTGGATGATGTGTTGCTGTTAAAGCCTTGTATGCTTCCCAGCAAAGCAAAGCAACGCATGATGGGAAGCAGTTAAGATAGCCATCCTTCCATTTTCTATGCCCCCTACACCCCCTTAGACAGTAGTGGAGATTTGTACCCAGATCTTCCAAAACCTGACTGTGACTGGCCAACATGTTAACCACTCGAGCAGGTACGACCCCGCTCGGGTATTTCTTACCTACCTATAGAGTGAGTCAGACTCTTACGTTGAGTAAAGACTTCCTGCAATGTCCAATGGGTTGACAAGCTCGTTGTGAGTTCCCCTGTAGTTCTCGATTGGCTCCTGCCGAAGAAAGAGCTACCACTTCCGCACTGATTGTGAGAGACTTAGTATTTAAATGATTGTCAATCGCCGTGTATGTTCGCAGAACTTTTTTGCTTCTAAAAGTTTTCCATGGCCCAGTTGGGACCTACCCCCGGACCCCAGCATGAGCAAGAACTAGCCCTAAAAAAGACATTATGGTGTGCTTACGGACTTTGTCGGGACGTAGTGGATTCTTTGGGATGAACAAACAAAGTCACATTTTTCTTCAATGAACTTGGCAACTCTAAATAGTCCATTAGAGTGTGAATGTTTGTTTTTTTGCTCTGCGATTGACTGGCGACCAGTCCAGGGTGTACCCCGCCTCTCGCCCAAAGCCAGCTGGGATAGGCTCCAGCATCCCCGCCAGCCTAACGAGGATAAGCGGCATCGAAAATGGATGGATGAACGAAACGTGATTGTGACACTATGTTTCCCTTTCTTTGGCAGCCTTTCCTGCAGCAATGATCTCGAATGCAAGCCCCGAAAAAGGCAGGGGGTGCGGAGGGATTATCCCGGATGCTAATATGTCCCTGTGATCAAAATGAAACCGGTAGAGCACACTGGCAAAGCAGTGGCTTTAAAGGTTTTATGCAAAACATGATACCCCTTCTGCCTTTCCATTAGCTGCCCGCATTGAATCGCTTAATAAGGTATATTTGGACTTTTTCTTAACCATGGCCAAATGAAAGGATCCCCCCAATAAACAGCACGCTGGCTGTTTGCTGTCGGGAACACACATTCCAGTTCAGCCCAGACATGCAAGAGGATTAAACAAATGGTTAGGTACTGTAACGGCGGCACACGCCACGCCGTCACCTCCCAGTACAGCCGTGTTGTGCCACCACACCGAGCGACCACGGGGTCCGGTCAACGCCAGCGCCCTAATTTGATCAGCTTTATGCAAAACGGTCGGGAAGATTAACTGCAAATGTTTACCCAGGAATTTGGACTCGTGCGTTCCGGCGTGATAATCCAGCCAAGGACCAAACAAAAGCGCGAGAACAAATTAGTAACGACAACAACAACGGAGGCCTTTTGCTTATCACGGCCGAGCTTTCTGTTTAGCCTTCGCGAGGGATCCAGANCCATGTTCATCACACTTAAATGGTTCAGATCATCAAACTAATTTATGTATTAGTCAATGAGTCAAGTCTTCCAGATTCTGTAGCAGCAAAACAGCCCACCACCATCCCATTGTAATGTTTGGATGATGTGTTGCTGTTAAAGCCTAGTATGCTTCCCAGCAAAGCAAAGCAACGCATGATGGGAAGCAGTTAAGATAGCCATCCTTCCATTTTCTATGCCCCCTACACCCCCTTAGACAGTAGTGGAGATTTGTACCCAGATCTTCCAAAACCTGACTGTGACTGGCCAACATGTTAACCACTCGAGCAGGTACGACCCCGCTCGGGTATTTCTTACCTACCTATAGAGTGAGTCAGACTCTTACGTTGAGTAAAGACTTCCTGCAATGTCCAATGGGTTGACAAGCTCGTTGTGAGTTCCCCTGTAGTTCTCGATTGGCTCCTGCCGAAGAAAGAGCTACCACTTCCGCACTGATTGTGAGAGACTTAGTATTTAAATGATTGTCAATCGCCGTGTATGTTCGCAGAACTTTTTTGCTTCTAAAAGTTTTCCATGGCCCAGTTGGGACCTACCCCCGGACCCCAGCATGAGCAAGAACTAGCCCTAAAAAAGACATTATGGGGTGCTTACGGACTTTGTCGGGACGTAGTGGATTCTTTGGGATGAACAAACAAAGTCACATTTTTCTTCAATGAAATTGGCCACTCTAAATAGTCCATTAGAGTGTAAATGCTTGTTTTTTTGCTCTGCGATTGACTGGCGACCAGTCCAGGGTGTACCCCGCCTCTCGCCCAAAATCAGCTGGGATAGGCTCCAGCATCCCCGGCAGCCTAACGAGGATAAGCGGCATCGAAAATGGATGGATGAACGAAACGTGATTGTGACACTATGTTTCCCTTTCTTTGGCAGCCTTTCCTGCAGCAATGATCTCGAATGCAAGCCCCGAAAAAGGCAGGGGGTGCGGAGGGATTATCCCGGATGCTAATATGTCCCTGTGATCAAAATGAAACCGGTAGAGCACACTGGCAAAGCAGTGGCTTTAAAGGTTTTATGCAAAACATGATACCCCTTCTGCCTTTCCATTAGCTGCCCGCATTGAATCGCTTAATAAGGTATATTTGGACTTTTTCTTAACCATGGCCAAATGAAAGGATCCCCCCAATAAACAGCACGCTGGCTGTTTGCTGTCGGGAACACACATTCCAGTTCAGCCCAGACATGCAAGAGGATTAAACAAATGGTTAGGTACTGTAACGGCGGCACACGCCACGCCGTCACCTCCCAGTACAGCCGTGTTGTGCCACCACACCGAGCGACCACGGGGTCCGGTCAACGCCAGCGCCCTAATTTGATCAGCTTTATGCAAAACGGTCGGGAAGATTAACTGCAAATGTTTACCCAGGAATTTGGACTCGTGCGTTGCGGCGTGATAATCCAGCCAAGGACCAAACAAAAGCGCGAGAACAAATTAGTAACGACAACAACAACGGAGGCCTTTTGCTTATCACGGCCGTGCTTTCTGTTTAGCCTTCGCGAGGGATCCAGACGTCCTCCCCGCTCCAAAACGCTCACGCGTGCGGCGTGACATGTTTGTTGTAGATCAAGACAAAGCTAGCAGCTCCATCCAACAGCGTGTCGAGGGTGTTTCTTCTTTGAAAGATGGGCTTCTACCACCTTCTTATCTTAAAGACGCTGCAGGTGCACAAGACACCGTCACCAATGCCATACGGGCTTGGAATGCAAAATGATCCAACGTTACTCTACTACACCATCCCATAATGTATGTGTCCACCCCTGTTATTTGCATGGCGTACGGGTCAGCACCAGGTTCCATAAAACTCGGCACATCGCTGGCCTCCCATTCCATGTTAGTGTGCAAATAGGACTTCATTATATTGGCGTTTACGCTCATCGGATCCACCCAAGCCCTTTCCCGTCACGCATATGCTGTAGTGTCATTCACGGGGCAAGACGTTTTTTTTTGTTTTGCGCTACCAGAGCTTTTAATAACAATGTCAACCAAAAAATATTAGATCCAGACAGAAAACGGACAAAAACAGTTTTTTTTCCATTTCGTGGCACTCATGCCAACACCCATGCACAAGATAGTCGGTGTGACAGAACACCTGACTTTGGAAATGACCCGCGGGGGAGTGGAGGAAGAGCGTGGTTGAGGCGCTAACATGTGAAAGTGGTGTCGCCACCGCCGAGCTACATAAGCCCACGTCTGACAAATAAAACCTGGAAAAGCATTTAAGACATTGGAAGGGCTTGAGTTTACAAAAAGTCTTTAAAAAGTCCATTTTAGGCCCTGTCCGCATGGGAACATTCCTGAGACTTTGGTAGGGTGAGAACAATATTTCATCCACACCGTGCTGGACTTGGTAAATAGTTGCAATAGTTGCTGATGCAGTGATTTTCCAACTGGGGGGCGCGCCCCCTAAGGGGTCCCAGTGTTATGACAGGGGGGGAAGAGGGGCTACCACAAACACTATTCATTATTACCGTATTTTTCAGGGGGTGGGGGCGCCTTTTATCTCCAAAAGGGGGGGGGCGCTGCAAAAAAAGTTTGGGAGCATTACTGACACCCAGTGATCAGTGTAGCATAGTACATACCAAGGTGCCTTTCAGTGTCAAGGTCATTTCTATGCTTATTGCTTCATTCAGGCCCGAATACGTCGGATGCAATCATAGGGCGTATACAGCAAACAACAAAAAGCAATGATTTATGGAATAATACATTTTGAAAAACCATGATAAGAGTAAAGCCGTGCCATTTGAAGCACAATGTGGGGATTGTTTTGTATACATTGTTTACATGTGCTGTTATTAAATTCAAGTGGGGTGGTGTTTTTTTTTTGTCTCTGGTCACACCTAAATGCTTTTTGTAACTTTGTAATACACTTTTGCCACTCTGTGTCTGTAAGTAATGTGAAATTAGGATTATCTGACCCCTGTCTGTGGATTGCGAAATGTGGTGTTTAAGAGAGCGGTGTTGTTTAATTGGGACAGGAAATTATGTCTGGCTTGGACATTGTAGCTGCTGCGTCAGCCACTGTCTAACTAAATGCACACTCGTGACCTTCAGTCTGTTTTCATTCATTTGTGGAGACAAAAATGAACTTTTGGTGACGTTAGAGGCGTCTTGTCACGTATTGAAAATGAACATTCAGACTTCTGCTAAACAGGTAAAGTTTTATTGTACACATACTTTGAAAAAAATGGACTTATTTTAGCTTTTGTAGCTTTAGTTTTGCGTCTTTCTTGGAGTAAACATTACATCTCTTCCTCTGATGTCAATTTAATATTGTTGAAAGAGGTGAAGATTGAGAGGTTCTCTTTGGGTGCGACCAGGATGGACAGGATCAGGAATAAGTACGTCAGAGGGACAGCGCATTTTAGAGGTTTCGGAGATAAAGTCCGAGAAGCCAAACTGAGATGGTTGGGACATGTCCGGAGAAGAGATAATGAATATACTGTGGTGTGACAAACTATTTTCCCCCTTCCTGACTTTTTATTCTTTTGCATGTTTGTCACACTTAAATGTTTCTGATCATCCAACACATTTTAATATTAGTCAAAGATAACACAAGTAAACACAAAATGCAGTTTTTAAATGCATGTTTTTATCATTTAGGGAGAAAAAAACCCAAACCCACATAGCCCTGTGTGAAAAAGTAATTGCCCCTGCACCTAATAACTGCTTGGGCACCCTTAGCAGCAATAACTGCAATCAAACGTTTGCCATAACTTGCAACAAGTCTTTTACACGCTCTGGAGGAATTTTGACCCACTCATCTTTGCAGAATTGTTGTCATTCAGCTTTATTTGAGGCTTTTCTAGCATGAAGCGCCTTCTTAAGGTCATGCCTCAGCATCTCCATGGGATTCAGGTCAGGACTTTGACTAGGCCACTCCAAAGTCTTCATTTAGTTTTCCTTCAGCCATTCAGAGGTGGATTTGCTGGTGTGTTTTGGGTCCTTGTCCTGCTGCAGCACCCAAGATGGCTTTAGCTTGAGTTGACCAACAGATGGCCGGACTTTCTCCTTCAGGGTTTTTTGCTAGACAGTAGAATTCCTGCTTCCATCTATCCCAGCAAGCCTTCCAGGTCCTGAAGCAGCAAAACAAGCCCAGACCATCACACTACCACCACCGTATTTGACTCTTCTTTTTATGAAATGCTGTGTTACTTTTACGCCAGATGGAACGGGACACGCACCTTCCGAAAAGTTCAACTTTTGTCTCGTCAGTCCGCAAGATATTTTCCCAAAAGTCTTGGCAGTCATCATTTTGTGTTCAATTATGTCATCGTTGACTAATAGTTAACTCTTTTTTATGAGCAGAAACATTTAAGTGTGACAAAAAGTCAGGAAGGGGGCAAATAGTTTGTCACACCACTGTAATGGTAGAAGGATGCTGAGTTTTGAACTGGCAGGCAGGAGGCCTAGAGGAAGACCAAAGAGGAGGTTTGTGGATGCAGTGAAAGAGGACATGAAGGACATGAGAAAAAAGGATGCTAAAGGAGGGTTAGATGGAGGCAATTGACCCCTGAAGGGATAAGCCCAAAGGAAAAGAAGAAAAGCGGTGCCAATGACACTCTTTATAAGGTCCTAAAATATTAAATATTGGTAAATGCCGCTTATGCTCATTAGGGTCGCAGGTATGCTGGAGCCTATCCCAGCTGACTTTGGGCGAGAGGCGGGGTACACCCTGGACTGGTCGCCAGCCAATCGCAGGGCACATATAGACAAACAAACATTCACACTCTAATGGACAATTTAGAGCGGCCAATGAAGCTAACATGCATGTTTTTGGAATGTGGGAGGAAACCGGAGTACCCGGAGAAAACCCACACACGCACGGGGAGAACATGCAATCTCCACACAGAGATGCCCACTGGAGATTCAAACCCTGAACCTCCTGACTGTGAGGCCAATGTGCTACCCACTCGACCACCGTGCGGCCCTATTGGTAAATGCGTTTTTTTAAATGATGTGACTTATACTTTCGGGCCACTTATAGTCCGGAAATGACATTTTCCAGGTTCGAAGTCCCACCACCAGTTTCAGCCTGCTGGTGTCCGGGAATCTACGATAGCTTGTGAGGGTTTTTGAAGTGTTTATCGAGGTGGACCTGAAACAAAGAGTAACAAGGTATTTTTGCTAAAGTGTGTTCAGAAATAGACACACATCCACCCCATCAATGAAAAGGTGTGCGTGCGTGTAGCGCGTCTGTCACATGCAAAAGATGGTGTCAGGCTTGAAGCCAACCCCCATCTCTTTGGCGAGTCCTAATGCCCCCCCCACACCTTCACCTCCCCCATTGCTGCAGCCCATTCAGACCCTGTCACTCACGACTACCAAATCCATTAAAGCTAAAGGCCGCGGTTCATTCACCTGAAAGAAAGGGAAAAATACACACCGGTATTTTGTGCTGGTTTGAGACGCGCACGACTTTGAAAATAGGGTTTTCTACCCTCAGCATTTCAGCTCTGCTGTCATCCGCCCAGCAGAACCGTGAAGCTGACAAGTCCACTGTGGGGTTCCATCTTAAACAGGTCACAAATGAGGAGTCAACATAGGACCGGCTGGGCCAGAGAATGTGCATCTTGGTATGAAAGAATACGGGGCAAGATTTCTTGGGCCCAGACCTGCCACGCTGAGTCCAAAATGAACGTTGGGCTATCTGTTGTTATTGTGGTATTGCACACTAAAACCAAACATTTCCTTTTACGCAACATTTCCTTGACTGATTACGGCGGAAAAGATCAGTAAATACAAATAATATTCATATGCATATCATTTTTAAGGGTTTGGAATAGCAATGCTCTGATCAGCTGCCGATTCCGATACCAAACATCCATGATTGAGATTGGCTGATACCAATCGCATGTATTAACGGCATTTTTCAGTTTATTTAGGGGTGCTTTTGGCCAGGGCCGCCAATAGACAATCCCAAGGGCCCCCGGCATACATACACTTTTGGGTGGTTTGCCTTTTATTTTTTGTCTTTATTTGTGTGTCACAATTTTTGTACTGGTTGACACAAAGCAGAATTTATATTTCATGCATTTGCGGGAATAATACGACTACCTGGGGAATGTATGAGTTAGTTAGTTAGAAACTTTATTGCTTTATAACTATAGCAAACTATATGTAAAAGTACATTACTAAAAAAATCGTCTTTGAGGGGAAAACACTTCTTTTCCTTTCGGCTTATCCCTTCAGGGCTCGCCACAGCAAATCAGTTGCCTCCATCTAACTCTGTCCCTCTGATGTACTCATCTTGTCTATCCTGGTCACAACCAAAGAGAACCTCAGCATCTCCATCTCTGCTACCGCCAGTTCTGTTCCTAGACATACATCTCTGAATCTATTTAGTTATTAATGACAAAAAGAGACACTTGAAAATGCTACTACATCCCCGATGGAAGTAATGTCCGCTTCCCCCGTGGGACAAAAAGGAGCTCCAAACTAACCGCATTGCTTGTTTGTTTTAAAAACAAAACGTCACTGTGGTAAAAGGGCACATCTGGAGTCCAAAGAGCTAGCTAGCTAGCTATGCGCGTCTGTTGACACCTGGGCAAGGTGTGTAAGGGGAGAAGTCGAACACCAGTAGGTTTGCCAAGGGAGTCATGAAACACATTGGCATCGATCGGCTAGCTCAAATGTCAACATATTGCTATGAAAGAATGTTTATATTACACGTATAATACTTTGCAGGCTTGTCGCTATGTTGGAATGGTGTTTAGAAAACATTATGTAAACAAGACGTGTTTGTATCGTACTTTTTGTAAAAGGTGTTCCTTCATAGCAGTCATCAGTCAAATGAACACTGCAAAGAAAGAACCTGAGGTGGGCGCCCGGCTGTCACGCGTTCTCCGCACTTACTTCGCCCCTTTATGGTCTTCAATCTTCGTCCTTTGGAAAAGAAATCAAAACTTACGGTATCACTCGGACACTGTGAACAGCCAGAAGCAAGGCATCGTTTTGGTGTGACCACCATTTAGATGGAAAACATACCAGATGAGGTCAGCTGCCTCGAAGCGCATTTGTTTACTCGGCTTTGGCGGAGAGGTCCTACGCCGCTGATGCCACTTCTGGAAATGGTGCTTTGCTGTAACGAGTTCGTCATGGCTGGCGACGCATGAATTATGAACGTACTTTTTGCTAATTAACCGTTCGCTTTGAAAAAAACAAACAACACACATAATTACAAACCGTATGCAGATAGATAGATATATACTGTACTTCATTCATCTCCAAGACAGATTCAGGAATTTGTGACTTGTGTGGGCGTTGTCGTGTGTGTGATGTTGAAAAACTGGTTTAACCGGTTTGCCCTTCTCACATCCCCCTCAACGTGGGCCCCTCTCTTTGTGCTGCAGCCCATGATGGTCTTCATGCCCTGCCACACCTCCTTCGTGTTGTTGTTGCGCATCCTTTGTTCTATTTTCCTTCTGTATCGCTCCTTTGCCCGTTTCTTCTATACAGTATATTTATTTATTATATATATAATAAACTTTTTAAAAAGTTGATACGTCATGTCAGTGACCCTTTTGCTAATTTTGAGTGCAACTGCAAATGGTATTTTAAAGATGAGCGCATGAAATTATGAAGCTTTCCCTTCACCCCTTGAGGCCAAACCGCTCTAACTTAGCCTTGAAACCCCAAAATGACCCCTTTCACTTTAATCACTGACCTCTTTTGTCCTGCAGAGCGGGACAGGAGGGGCTCTAAAGACCAGCTCATCCTCCACTTTTGACAGATGCCGCTAGCTGGAGGTGCCTGTGCTAACCTGACATTACGAGTGCGTGTGTGTGTGTGTGCGTGTGTGTGTGTGCGTGTGTGTGCGTGACCCTCCAGTCGCTAGCGGACAAAAGCAGTCAGTCAACATGCTGTTTAATAATCATCATTACGGAGTGAACATTGTGCTCGTGGACAAGTAAACACGTCTCTATTGATCCGACGGACGATGCGATAGAAACGTTTTCGGCTCCCCTCGGCAAAGTGCACCCTTTCACGGCAGCAAACATTGGACGGGGAAAAAGCCGAGGGGCACAAAGGAGCGATGACATTCGGCTCGTTTTGTAAATAATAGCGTCAGCGAGCCGGCCCATCCATAACCCCTGCAAACTGCTGTCGGCCACCATAGAATCCCGGGCCCGTTTCTGGCGGAGCTTTGCAGAAGATCAACACGCGGTTTTGTTTGTCTTTAATGTCGAACCGGCCCAAAAACAGTCTGGAGTAAACACTAACGACAAGAATGCTCTCAGACACTTGAAATTGGCGCTGAGGAGCCTTTGCACCCTGGTGGATGGCTAATCTGGTCAGCCTCTGAAGTGAATAAGACCCTTGATGGGGGGGGGGGGTGAAGCTCTTCACAACACGGACTGAAGATGCGCTGGGAAGCCTAAGCGAGGTCAGACTTTTGTGCCTACGGTATTTTCACACACAATGGAAGGAGAAACAATCAGCCACGAAGCCTGCTTTTAACAATTATTCACAATTGTCACTAATTAGCGTTCCTCTATTCATTTATCCTGACAAATGTGGTGTTGACTGTCGACAGTGAAGCCTGTTCAAGCCTAACGGCGTGCACTGCTCGGCTGCAGCCAGCAGAGGCGCTGTTGTCACCGTCGCAACCCACCGTTCACAAACGAATGCATTTTGTTTTGCAAATAAGAGACATGCGAACGGTCAAGTCATCCTGCTTCAGAAACACACATACAAAGTAACATACGTGACAATACGTGACAATACGTGACAATACGTGACAATACGTGACAATACGTGACAAAATGTGACAATACGAGACAATACGTGACAATACGTGACAATACGTGACAATACGTGACAAAATGTGACAATATGAGACAATACGTGACAATAGACCCACCACCTGCAGGGGCATGCATAAGGGTTCGGTGCTATGCAATTTGGCCGGCGGTCAAGGGCGGGTGTCCGGGCAACCTGGTCTTCGCTGGCCCAATCGGTTTCTTGGGACATGGAGTCGTGACCGAAAGAACGAGATCGGGGATACGAGTGGCGGAAATGAGTTTCCTCCTTAAGGTGGCTGGACTAACTCAGTGTGTATATATAGTATATATAGTGTATATACAGTATGTATAGTATGTATATATAGTATATATAGTGTATATACAGTATATATAGTTTGTATATATAGTGTATATACAGTATATATAGTTTGTATATATAGTGTATATACAGTATATATAGTGTATATACAGTATATATAGTGTGTATATATAGTGTATATACTGTATATAGTATATATAGTGTGTGAATATACTGTATATACAGTATAAACAGTTTGTATACATAGTATATATAGTGTATATACAGTATATATAATTTGTATATATAGTATATATAGTGTATATACAGTATATATAGTTTGTATATACAGTGTGTATATATAGTGTACATACAGTATATATAGTGTATATACAGTATATATAGTGTGTATATATAGTGTATATACAGTATATATAGTTTGTATATATAGTATATATAGTGTATATACAGTATATATAGTTTGTATATATAGTATATATAGTGTATATACAGTATATATAGTTTGTATATATAGTATATAAAGTGTATATACAGTATATATAGTGTGTGTGTATATAGTATATATAGTGTAGATATATAGTGTGTATATATAGTGTACATACAGTATATATAGTGTGTGTGTATATAGTATATATAGTGTAGATATATAGTGTGTAAATATAGTGTACATACAGTATATATAGTGTGTATATATAGTATATATAGTGCATATATATAGTGTGTATATGTAGTGTACCTACAGTATATATAGTGTGTATATATAGTATATAAAGTGTATATATAGTGTACATACAGTATATATGGTGTGTATATATAGTGTATATACAGTATAAACTGCGTGTATATATAGTATATATAGTGTCTATATATAGTTTATATAGTGTGTATACTGTATAGATAGTATATATAGTGTATATACAGTATAAATAGTGTGTGTATCTAGTACAGAAAGTGTATATATAGTGTGTATATAGTATGAAAAGTGTATATACTGTATATATAGTGTGTGTATATATATAGTATGAATAGTGTATATACTGTATATATAGTGTGTGTATATATATAGTATGAATAGTGTATATACAGTATGAATAGTTTATATATAGTATATATAGTGTAGATACAGTATATATAGTATGTATATATACAATATAGTATAAAGTGAAAATACAGTATGTATAGTGTGTATATATAGTATATATAGTGTACAGTACATACAGTATTTATAGTATATACCGCGTATATATAGTGTGTATATATATACAGTATATAGTGAATATACAGTTTATATAGTGTGTATATATAGTATACAGTATATAGTGAATATACAGAATATATAGTGTATATATAGTATATACAGTGTATATACAGTACATATAGTGTGTGTATATATAGTATACAGTTTATAGTGAATATACAGTATACACAGTATATATAGTGTGTATATATAGTAAGTATATATAGTGTGTATATATAGTGAGTATATACAGTGAGAATATATAGTGAGTATTTATAGTGTTTAGATATAGTGTGTGTGTATATAGTGAGTATATATAGTGAGTAAATATATTGAGTATATATAGTGAGTATATGCAGTGAGTATAAACAGTGAGTATATATAGTAAGTATGTATAGTGTGTATATATAGTGTGTATATATAGTGAGTATGTATAGTGAGTATATATAGTGTGTATATATAGTGAGTATGTATAGTGAGTATATATAGTGACTATATATAGCGTGTAAATATAGTGTGTATATATTGTGTGTGTATAAATATATAGTGAGGTATATATAAAGAGTATATACAGTATAGTGAGTATATATAAAGAGTATATACAGTATAGTAAGTATATAGAGTATAGTGAGTATAAATAGTGAGTATATACAGTATAGTGTGTATTTATAGTGTATATATAGTTGAGTGTGTATATATAGTGTGTTTATATATAGTGAGTATATACAGTATAGTGTATATTTATAGTGTATATACAGTAGAGTGTGTATATATAGTGAGTATATATAGTGAGTATATACAGTATAGTGTATACTTATAGTGTATATACAGTGTAGTGTATATTTATAGTGAGTATATACAGTATAGTGTATACTTATAGTGTATATACAGTGTAGTGTATATTTATAGTGAGTGTATACAGTACAGTGTATATTTATAGTATGTATACAGTGTAGTGTATATTTATAGTGAGTATATATATACTATAGTGAGTATATATATATATAGGGAGTCTGTTGATGGTTGTCGTCCACGATGGAGTCCAGTCCCCTCCTCACTTCATCAAACGCCCCCAACAGTGCCCACAACTGGTCAGGATTTGTTTTTCCATCCCGGTTGTGTCCTTTCTGCCACTTGAACACTTTGCGAGTAACGTCTCGGGCTGGTTTTCGCCCCGTCTCAAACCGAAGGTTCCAGCGACGTAATAGTGCATTACTGACACCCATTATGATGACACCCCTTCCCCTCCGCGGCCGCCATTATGACTTCCCTTGTTAGGGCAGCTCGGGATGCCTGCTTTTAAGTTGAAACGGAGGCGTATCCTTTTTCAGAGGCGCTGCGTGTCCAAAGAGAAGTGAGGGCGGGGGGCCAACACTCGCTATGCTGTTATTTTGTGAACTACTTTGCTTAATGTGAAAGCAGAGGGCACCTCTTCCCAGCAGGAAGTGGACAGCCATGAAGAGCTGGTAATGACGCCCCAAAGCGTGCGCCCCCATTCACTCCCGAGAAGCTCGATGACGACGGGCACCCCGACCTAACCGTTACAGCGCGGCTAATGTCACCGGAGTCAGCCGCCTTCCAATGTTCTACTTTCATCCTTTTTGGTGTGTCTGTTTCTCTCTGATTACGCTGCAGGACAAACACGCGTCCTCCCATGCCCACCGCCATCGCTTTTCTCTCATTAGACAGTTCCAAGCGCGGCACAAACAAGCACAGTGGGTTATTCGCACTATATTCAAAAACACATTTTATGTACATTCCATTCCAGTTTCCTCCGCTTACCCGGATCCGGGTCACGGGGGCAGCAGTCTCAGTAGGGCAGTCCGGACTTCCGGGTCTCCAGTTCCACTGGGAGGACACCAAGGCATTCCCAGGCCAGGTGTGAGATATAATCCCTCCAGGGTGCCCTAGGTCTGCCCCGAGGCCTTCTCCCGGTTGGGCATTCCCTTAATACCTCACCCTGGGGGCCGAAATATTACATTAATGAAGTCCGAATATTACAAAATGAAAATTTCTGAAGATTATTTGAGAGAAACGTTCAAATACAAAAATAAATACAATTTAATTTGTGAAACGAGAAAAGAGTTGTGTTGTAAAAAGACAAAACCCATAATATTATGTGGGAAATAAATGTCATTTTACAAGCATGGAGTTGAATTATTAAATAAATAATACAGAAAAAATAGCATTAATATGAAAAACAAAATTAGGGTTTGTTACAGTAACCAAGTCCAAATATTCCAAAAAAAACATTTATGAAGATTATTTGAGAAGAAATTATTTGGAAAAAAAAAGGGCATAGTTCTAATACGCTTTTTCGCCTATAAAGCTGAGATGCAATTTTTCTCATATTATAAGTAATTATATTCCGTAGATAGTTATATACAGTGGTGTGAAAAACTCTTTATTCTTTTGCGTTTGTCACACTAAATGTTTCTGATCATCCAACACATTTTAATATTAGTCAAAGATAACACAAGTAAACACAAAATGCAGTTTTTAAATGAATGTTTTTATTATTTAGGGAGAAAAAATCCAAACCCACATAGCCCTGTGTGAAAAAGTAATTGCCCCTGCACCTAATAACTGCTTGGGCACCCTTAGCAGCAAAAACTGCAATCAAACGTTTGCCATAACTTGCAACAAGTCTTTTACACGCTCTGGAGGAATTTTGGCCCCCTCGTCTTTGCAGAATTGTTGTCATTCAGCTTTATTTGAGGCTTTTCTAGCATGAAGCGCCTTCTTAAGGTCATGCCCCAGCATCTCCATGGGATTCAGGTCAGGACTTGGACTAGGCCACTCCGACGTCTTCATTTTGTTTTTCTTCAGCCATTCAGAGGTGGATTTGCTGGTGTGTTTTGGGTCCTTGTCCTGCTGCAGCACCCAAGATGGCTTTAGCTTGAGTTGACCAACAGATGGCCGGACTTTCTCCTTCAGGGTTTTTTGCTAGACAGTAGAATTCCTGCTTCCATCTATCCCAGCAAGCCTTCCAGGTCCTGAAGCAGCAGAACCAGCCCAGACCATCACACTACCACCACCATATTTGACTGTTGCTATGAAATGCTGTGTTACTTTTACGCCAGATGGAACGGGACACGCAAAAAGTTCAACTTTTGTCTCGTCAGTCCACAAGATCTTTTCCCAAAAGTCTTGGCAGTCATCGAGATATTTTTTTAGCAAAACTAAGACGAGCCTTAATGTTCTTTTTGCTTAATAGCGGTTTGCGTCTTGGAACTCTGCCATGCCGGCCGTTTTTGCCCAGTCTCTTTCTTATGGTGGAGTCGTGAACACGGACCTAAATTGAGGTAAGTGCGGCCTGCAGTTCTTTAGATGTAGCCCTGGGATCTTTTGTGACCTCTCGGATGAGTTGTCTCTGCTCTCTTGGGGTAATTTTGGGCGGGCGGCCACTCCTGGGAAGGTTCAACTCCGTTCCATGTTTTTGCCATTTGTGGATAATGGCTCCCACTGTGGTAATCGGGCCCGGGGGTGGCTACAGAAGTTGAACTCGGGTGTGATAAACCACAGTTAAGTTTTTTTTTTATTATGTGGGGGGGCAATCACTTTTTCACACAGGGCCGTGTAGATTTGGAGTTTTGGAGCGAGTCAGCTCGGCGACAGGCCATGTTTGGCTCGTCGGCGTCTTTTGTTGCTCATGAAAAGCAAAGTGGCGACATGGAGAGCGGTGCTACCGGATGTAACACTTTTATTGCAAATGTTTGTTGGCACTCGTCACTCCAGCAGGAGGATGTTGAATAGAACTACATAAAGGGTAAATAAAGGGAACACATGGCTGCAGGTTTTAAATCACGCACAATATTCCGGGTCTCGGGGTAACGCATCATATAAAAGCTTAACCACAGAAGGTCAAGTCCTGGCCAAGAGTGGAGGACTTTTTTTTTAAAATGGGAAGACACTAGTCCCTGTTTTTTTAATGTCCCACAAGAAGCATTTCAGCCGCGGCCCTCCTGAATTCAAGCCGATTATGGATAACAAGCCCATTACGGCGCGATACATTAAAGTCCCGGCTTACTGCTCAGTGGGGAGCCACTCTGGCACATTTCAAGCCCTAGAAAAACACAGACCTCCGCCGAGCGCCATAGTTTTCCCCCCATATTGTGAAATATTAATCCTGCTTTTTTAAATTTTAAAATAAAAAAACATTCAATCAGTAACAAACAACTTGTCTTTTTTGCTTTGCATGAAATTATTGATAAGATAAGATTTGGAATGAAGGTGAGCTGCAGCAAGACGGAGTACATGTGTGTAAATGGGAGGGACCTAAGTGGAAGAGTGAGGTTACAGGGAGAAGAGATAAAGAAGGTGGAGGATTTGAAGTACTTAGGGTCAACAGTCCAGAGCAATGGAGAGTGTGGAAAAGAGGTGGAGAAGCGTGTGCAGACAGGCTGGAATGGGTGGAGAAAAGTGTGGGGTGTGATGTGTGATAGAAGAGTTTCAGCTAAAATGAAAGGAAAGGTGTACAAAACTGTGGTGAGACCAGCCATGTTGTTTGGTTTAGAGACAGTGGCGCTGAGGACAAGACAGGAGGCAGAGCTGGAGGTAGCAGTGATGAAGATGCTGAGGTTCTCTTTGGGTGTGACCAGGATGGACAGGATCAGGAATGAGCACATCAGAGGGACAGCACATGTTAGAGGTTTTGGAGATAAAGTCCAGACTGAGATGGTTGGGACATGTCCAGAGGAGAGATAGTGAATATATTGGTAGAAGGATGCTGGGTTTGGAATTGCCAGGCAGGAGGCCTAGAGGAAGACCAAAGAGGAGGTTTATGGATGTAGTGAAAGAGGACATGAAGGTAGTAGAGGATACAGAAGACAGAGTTAGATGGAGGCAATTGATTCGCTGTGGCGACCCCTGAAGGGATAAGCCCAAAGGAAAAGAAGAAGAAGTACAGTACGGTAAATACTGTATAAATACTATATTGACAATGTGAAATGATTTCCTCAGACAATTCCAAATTCCAAAGGTCCCCATATCTGGATCATAGTATTTATTCCATTGTCTGGATCAGTCTTTGATATTTTGTAGAACCTGTTGGAAACTTGTCCTGTATTTTCTTTCCAAGTGACCATTTTTTGTATAGTTATATGCGCAAATGACAAAAATGGTTTAAAAAAAAACTTTAAAAATATCCCTGAATCCGGACGGTGGTGCGGATCACCCCCAAAATGTAATCAGTTCTTCCATAACCCATTTCTGACAATTCCTGAAAATGTTGTCTACTTAAGTTCATGTTCAGGAAAATCCTCCCAAAAATGCTAGTATGCTCATGTTAGCATGCTTACACCAGCCGGAAAGGGAATGCACCAAATCCCAGCGTTATGGGAAGTGATAGCATATTGATCAAGTTGGTACATTCCTAAACCGGTAAATGTTGGTAGCCGAGAAGGGCAAAACACTTGAACATGAAGCAAATTACAATTACACCACCCGAACGGGCGGCGTACCCCTGTGTTGCCCTCATTCAAATATTTGATGCTCCCCTGTAGTTAATCCGCACCTTCCGATTGGTACGTACCATTTAACACCTCCAACGGGTGAGCCGCTCAAGTGTGTGCCGCAAAACGGGCAAAACATGGTGCCGACGTCCTCCGTTAACACGCGCCGCAACTCCGAACAGCAGCGCCTCTGCTGGTTGCGGCCGAGTAGTGCGCCTCAAGTTGCCGCCCACCGATCGGTTCCCCGGGGACAGAATTGTTCAAACACGCGATTAGGCCCGTCCGCAACCAAAACGTAGCAGCTGCATTTAAACAAGCCCGGTTCGCTGTGAATAAAGTCGGGTAATTACAATGTTTTGCATATCACTGTGCATCCTAAACAATGCTCCTATGTACTCACACCTGTTGATGCGCCCCCCCCCACCACCATTAAAACTCCCACGGCTAGCATAATGACTGTGATCACGCTACCGCGGCTAAGGACTGTAGAAGTTATAATAGCTTGCGTCTGCATGTGCATGTACACTGCGACGCAGGTGCCGAGCCGCACCAAAACAAAAGACAAAACGAAGAAGTTCATTACTCCCTTGGCTGGGAGCACTTCTGGCTTCCCAGCATGCTTTGTGGCAATTGTCGCAGTGAACTGGTTCCAGAAAGTGATAAGTGAATGTCTGCAAAGTACAATTCTTTACTTATAAATGGAATATCTTTTTAGAGTGGATAAAACCTGTTTACAACCTCCTAATTGTGGTTTTGAACATGACTAGAGCCCTCTCGACATGAAATAACACCCCTATAGTCATCTTTAAGCATGTATTACCCCAGTGGTTCCCAATTTTTTTTGCAGCGCCCTTTGTTTAGAGATAAAATGATTTTCAGCAACAACAAAAAAATGGTAATAATGAAAAGTGCTCGTGGTAGCCCCTGTCCCTAGGTGGAGCGATCCCCCCCCCCCATTACCCGATGTAATAGACATAATAAGAGAACATACGCAATTTACGACTGAATAAGTGTGTTGTTTGTTCTGTGCTACGGGAGCTGAGTGGCGGGCGGACAGGAAGTGACATCGAGGGTTGGGAGTTGAGCTTTAGCTTGGTGTGGGTTACAGCCACTACAGTAGCCCATGTTAGGGATTATCGTGCCTGTTATGCAATAAAAGTCTGGTGCTTGTGTGTCTCACCAAACATTATAGTAACGTTACTGACACCTACTGATCACTGTGGAACAGTATAAATCATCACTATATCTATAAATGGGTCTTCTGAATGCCTTATGTTTGTTTTGTAGCCATTTTTATTGCTGAAATGCATGATAGCGCACGTGCGCAGCTTAGACAGACAGGCGATTATTCAGTTTATGTTGTGATGAGACATGACGTTAGGTTTACATGACCCTCACACTGCATGTATAGTCATGACACAATAGAGTGGATAGAAGTGCTCCTCCCATGCCGTGTGGAAGTGGTACGGTTTTGGCTTCTTACTTTGTTCTTCTTCCAACGCTCTGATTTTAAATCCCTTTCTAAAGTTTAATAAAATAACAGAAGTGTAAAGGTGACTGTAGGGGTGTTATTTCATGTCTACAGGGCTCCAATAATGTTAAACGTCAAGTCATAAACAGGTTTTTATTAGGGCCACATTAAAAAAACATACCATTTTGTAATTTTAGAATAAAGTCAAAATATTACTAGATTAAAAGTTGTAATTTTATGAGAAAAGAAGTCATAATATTACCTTTGACCCCTGCCCCACACCGTTGTTTGAGGAACCACAGCAGTGGCAGATTTGTGGGAGGCTACAAGCGGGAGCAAATACTGAGCAGAAATGGGCAAAGAAAAGGGTATTTTAAATAACAACATTAGCTTGAAAGCCCTGGCAGATGCCTTTCTCAACAAGACCAAAGTTATTTGTGTTGCTGCGACAAAGTACGTCGCCTCTGGGAGAAGTGAGAAGTTGCTGGCGCACTGCAGGTATTGTTTTGTTATCTATTCAGTGGTACCTTGGCATAAAGTGTCCCAACTGTGATCTGTCTCTTGTTTTGCTTTGAACCTCTAGCTAAAATTTAGGCTAGGAGCTGCCAGCAGAGCCAATGAGAGCTATACTACGCCACGGATACGCCACTAGCATTATAGTGACTGTACATACATTATTGTCATCTATTTTAGATATCAACATAATAGTCCGCCAAGGATGCCTTTTTTCACCTAATCTGTTAATAATCTTCATGGACAGAATTTCTAGGTGCAGTCAAGGTGTTGAGGGAGTCCAGCTTGGTGACCTTAGGATCTCGTCTCTGCTATTTGCAGACAATGTGGTCCTTATGGCCTCATCAGGCTGTGAACTTCAGCGTTTACTGGAGCGGTTTGCAGCTGAGTGTGAAGCTTCTGGGATGAGACTCAGCACCTCCAAATCCGAGGCCATGGTTCTCAGTCGGAAACGGGTGGACTGTACCCTCCGGGTTGGGAGTGAGGTCTTGCCTCAGGTGGAGGAGTTCAAGTATCTCGGGTTCTTGTTCACGAGTGAGGGAAGGTTGGAGCGTGAGATCGACAGACGGATCGGTGCAGCATCTGCAGTAATGCGGTCGCTGTACCGGACCGTCGTGGTGAAGAGAGAGCTGAGCCGGAAGGCAAAGCTCTCTCTTTACTGATCTATCTACGTTCCCACCCTCACCTATGGTCATGAGTTATGGGTCATGACCGAAAGAATGAGATCGCGATACAAGCGGCGGAAATGAGTTTCCTCCGTAGGGTGGCTGGACTCACCCTAAGAGATAGGGTGAGGAGCTCGGCCATCCGGGAAGAGCTCAGGGTAGAGCCGCTGCTCCTTCACAACGAGAGGAGCCGGTTGAGGTGGCTCGGGCTTCTAGTCCGGATGCCTCCCGGGCGCCTCCCTGGTGAGGTGTTTCGAGCATGCCCAGCCGGGAGAAGGCCCCCGGGAAGACCTAGGACACGCTGGAGGGACTATGTCTCAAAGCTGGCCTGGGAACGCCTTGGTGTCCTTCCGGTGAAGCTGGAAGAGGTTGCCGGAGACCGGGAAGTCTGGACCTCCCTACTGAAACTGCTGCCCCCGCGACCCGGACCCGGATAAGCGAAAGGAAGTGGATTGGAATGGAACATAATAGTCTGACTCCAGGTGTTTTATTAAAAGAAGTCATCACGCAACAGGTAGATAACAAATATAAAATAAGAGAAAGAAGAAGGAGAAGAAGGGGGTCATTGGTAGCGCAGTTTATGGGCTGTGGTCACAATACCTGTCAACATGTGATTTTTTGGACTGAAGTTCTGCGGTTGGTCCGCAAAAATCAATATGTCACATGCATGTGGCAGACAAGGTTGTTACTCGGTGGTAAACAAAAAAGGGTTGACCACACGGCAAAGTATTTTATGGTTTCTGCCTTTCATTTACACGGAAACGGCGTATTGTTCGAAGAGAGCTTCTGTTGTTGGCGTGTAGACAAGCAAAATGCTGCTTTCTGAAAACGATGACATCATCCCCGCCCCATCGCCGTCACGTGACCAGACATATTATCTGCTTATTTCGTCCCAGACAAGTACCAATACCCGTGTAGAATATCAAACAACAACTGTCTTAACTACTTCCCATCATGCAGTGCTTTGCTTTGTTTTGTGGGGCAATGATTGGTTCCTGTTAAATAAAGGGCTTCAGTTTCCTCATAGACCCTTTTATGGATCACTTGTTGCGGTTGGGTCTGGAACCAATTAACCGCGATAAACGAGGGATGAGTGTACTCGGCTCCAAGCGCCACACTTTCTATTCCACCTCACCCTTAGATCTCAAGGGAGCTCGGGTCCCAGGCCGACACGTCTTCCCCGGTGGGACGTGTGAGAGCCTGTCGACAGTCTCGAGAGCTGAAGACAAGCCCCTCCCGCCTCCCGATAACAAGCCACAGAAGTGTCCCTAAAAGAACGGTCAAAGCGCTTTCTTCCTCCCGCCTCCAAAGATGTGTTCCGCCAGCCCCGCTTCCTCTCCCATTAAAGCGGGAGCTAAATTAACAGCATTTAAGTGTCTATTAAAACACCAACGCTTTGCTGGCTCCGGCTGACCTCGCCGTGCCCCCATTCCGTCGGCGGCTGCTCGTTAAAACGGCATAATTGCAGGTGAGCGTGCGTCGCGGTATCAACACGCTTAATTAGCAGGGGGAGCGGGGTCCGCGGCGCGGCGTACGGGGGCCGAGCAGATAAACCCGGGTAGCATTGGAATAAATAACGGTTATCACGAGCGGACGCAGCCTGCTTCATTAACGAGGGCAGGGCCTCCTTATTAACAAAAGAGGAATGTTTACTACAAATGAAAGTGATGATAGTATTTTTCTGGAATAATTGAATCATACACGGTTAATATGCACAAGTGGATTGGGGTAGTAGGAGCTTGTGTCTTTTGTCTTTTGTCTTTTTGAACTTTTGTCGCGAATCGGCTCTTAGATTTCAGTGATGACGTCTCGAATATTTTTATGCATGGCGGGAATACGCCTTCTAACCCGCCTCTGCACCGTCAGATGTCTGCTCGCTCTTGATCTGTCCATCTTAAACATTTTAGGGGGCCCCCCTGGAAGCCCCGAGAAAGCTTCTTAGTAACAGGCGGCCGATCAAAGCCAACGCCGTCTCTCCGTCCTCTCCTGAACCAAAGCACAAGTTTGGGATCAGCTGGGAAAAGGTGGGATCTCGGAGGAAAAATAACACAACATTGTTTGACACAGACCCGGTAAATTAAAATGCTCAATTTCACAATTACTGAGCAGAAAAGGGTATTTTGAATAAGAACATTAGCTTGAAAGCCCTGGCAGATGCCTTTCTCAACAAGACCAAAGTTTTTTGTGTTGCTGCGACAAAGTACGTCGCCTCTGGGAGAAGTGAGAAGTTGCTGGCGCACTGCAGGTATTGTTTTGTCATCCATTCAGTGGTACCTTGGCATAGAGTGTCCCGACTGTGATCTGTCTCTTGTTTTGCTTTGAACCTCTAGCTAAAATTTAGGGTAGGAGCTGCTAGTTACTGGCGTAGCCAATGAGAGTTATTTGGGGCGCTAGCTAATGCTACGCCATTGACGCTAGCATTATAGCGATCAGGGTGAGGAGCTCGGCCATCCGGGAGGAGCTCAGAGTAGAGCTCCTTTACATCGAGAGGAGCCAGTTGAGGTGGCTCGCTCGGGCATCTAGTCCGGATGCCTCCCGGGCGCCTCCCTGGTGGGGTGTTTCGGGCATGCCCAGTCGGGAGAAGGCCCCCGGGAACACCTAGGACACGCTGGAGGGACTATGTCTCACAGCTGGCCTGGGAACTCGTTGGTGTCCTGCCGATGAAGCTGGAAGAGGTCGCTGGGGACCGGGAAGTCTGGACTTCCCTACTGAAGCTGCTGCCCCGGCGACCCGGACCCGGATAAGCGGAGGAAAATGGATGGATGGATTATAGCGATCATACGTACATCATTGTCATCTAATTTATTTAGTTGGTTAGTAGGGTTTGTGCAAAACGATGACAGGAAATACATCAAATTTAAAGTACTAAATAAAGCCACTTGGAGTCCATTTATCTTAGAGGTTGTGTAGCAGAAATATGCACGATAGCCCTCAATAAGGTCATCAGATCTTACCTTTATGCAATCCCACAGAGTATCAGCGTTTGGGATTAAATATAAGGAGAAAGAAAAAGGGTAAAAATACAGTATAGTAGTCGAGCAGCGTGTGAGAGCAAAGAAGGTGCATTCAAGGACCGTCAAACAGTGGGATAAATTGCGTCGGGATAATAAATAGATAAACGATTTGAAAAAAGATGATTTCAAAGCCAATCGCCACAGCTCCCGGGTGCTAATGAGAAAGGTGTACAGGTGTATACAACACTCGTTCAAAAGTGGCCGCAACAAAACAATCTTGCACACCTCAAACATACCCACCCGTCCCAGTTTTCCCATCTGGGGAAACAAACTCCACACCAACCGTCTACACTCACTGAGAAGCTCGATAGAAAAAGTATATACAAACACAACGACACAAACGTGTGTGGGTTCACAGAAAGTCCTCGCGGGAGAAATGTTGCTCTTGTACAGTTGAAAAGCCAGCATTTCAAGAAATGCTGCAAACGTTCGACAGACGGTGCGACTTGTTCGTGAGAAAATGCACGTCACAAACAGCCGAGTGACAGCTGGCATAGTAAATGAAATATTGCATTACTATATTATAATATGTAGTCATTTTAGTATATTATACTGTATATTTTCATAACCTTAGTGGTTAATTTGGTCTCGAAAAGTGTTGACAATAACAATATTTGGCGTCTATTTGTGGGTCTGTTTGTCCGGTTCGTCCATGTTTATTGCAAATCTCGACCTGTCTTGTAGACCCAGTCTTGTGTATCTCGTCTCGTGAGTCTTAGTACCCACCCATTTAGAGACAAAGGCCCGGGTACGCGTACTGTATCTACAAGGTGTCATCATCATCAAAGAACCTGCGGTATTGTCACAGGTTAGGGGTTGTGTGTAAGAACTACGTCTGTGTCATTTTAATGTAGAAGCGTGTAGAATGCGTGTCAAAACAAACCGTAAGTGTGTCATTGTTGCCAGGTCTGGCAAGAGAAGCAAACGATTTTGCCAGAAAACATCTTGATGATCCCCACGACCTTTGGGAAAACCCCCTGTGGTCTGACGAGAGATAAGTTGAACCTGTTGGAAGGTGTCCCATTGCATCTGGCGTAAAGGTAACGCCGCATTTTTGAAAAATCCTATCAAAATATGTCAAATACGGTGGTGGTAGTCCGATGGACGTGGAAGACTTGCTGTGATAAATGGAAGCATACATTCTGCTGTTTCCATAAAAATCCTGGATGAGAACGCCCGGCCATCTGTTGGTGACCTAAGGCTGGAACCAACTCGGATTCTGCAGCAGGACAATGATCCAAAACACACCAGCAGGTCCACCTCTGAATGGATGAAGAAAAGAAAAAAAGAGGACTTTGGAGTCTGACCTGAATCCTATTGTGACGCTGTGGCATGACCTTAAAAAGTCCAAACATCTGTTAAAGGGTTAGGGTTAGGTTAGGGTTAGGGTTAGGTTAGGGTTAGGGTTAGGGTTAGG
>QODF01000314.1:215715-225721 GCA_024372805.1 Oostethus manadensis | reverse complement strand
AAGGACTTGAGATGAGGCAGAACCAGGCGCTCAAATGACTTCATGACCACAGATGTCAGTGCCACAGGTCTGTAGTCGTTGAGTCCAGTGATCCTGGCCTTCTTGGGGACGGGAACAATGGTGGACAGCTTGAAGCAGGCTGGGACATGGCATGACTCCAAGGAGATGTTGAAGATGTCCGTGAAGACAGGCGCCAGTTCGGAGAGCTTCGGTTGTGTGTTTAGGACCACAAAAAAAACATCTGAGATTTCGAGGTTAACAGTCGTAATTTTACAAGAAAAATCATAATTTTACTGTTGACCCAGTCCGTAGGCCACACAAGTCCCCTGTTTTTATAGCCGTCTCCCGCACTGCCTGTTACGGCACAGTATTACATTCGTCGGGGATTTTGAGAATAACGTCGAAATTTACGACGATAATGTCGCGCATTTACGAGAAAAAGCTCGGAATAGAAAAAAGTCGTAATTTTGCGAGAATAAAAGTCGGGGCTTGACTTTACAGGCTTTGCCTGAGACAGCTGTGAAACGGGGGCCTTATGTGGAGGGTAGAGCGTACCAGTGAGCTGATGCTAACCCATGCTAACCGCTCTGTTTTGCTATCCTGTTAAGCTTCATATTGTTCATAAGCTTCCCGTTTGGTTTCTTTTCTCCCTGAAGAAGTTTTTCTCTAAAATGACAGTTTTTTTCGTGTAAAATCACAACTTTTTTCTCAGAAAATTCACTTTTTTTCTCATAACATTAACACTTTATTTTCTCGAGAAACAATGACCTTTTTATGACTCGTAAAATTGCAACTTTTCTCTAATCATTTTTGTAAATTTATGAGAAAAAAAGTGGAAAAACACAACTGAGCAGTTGGCCACAAACACATTAGCATGGGTTAGCATCCTCTACCCCGCCCCCTCAACATGAGGCCCCCTGTTTCATGGCCGCCTCAGACAATGCCAGTAAAGTCAAGGTACGACTTTTATTCTCGTAAAGTTACAACTTCACTCTTGTAATATTACAAGATTTCTCTTTTAAATGTAGGAAGTTAGCATCGTAAATTTACGACTTTACTCTCAAAATTTCACGCGATTTTAATAGTCCGTCGTTACAGGCATTGCAGGAGACAGCTATAAAAACATACATTGTTGACTTTTTTTCATAAAATTACAACTTTTAATCTCAAAATCTCTGATTTTTTTTAATGTAGCCATCAAACAAATAATTTCATGCGTGTATGATCTTAACTGTTGTAACATCAGTCTCTTTAACAGTGAGCACAAAATATGATACATATGTTAACCGTTGTGTTCAAAGACACCAGGTAATTGAAGTTGAATTTGCAAGTGTATTTTCCAGGATTTCCTAGCATACTTAAATGCAGCAAATTGTACTACTAAGAATATCCATTTATTGGTTTTCTTTGTCTTTCTCTTTATTTCGACCGCATATACGCCCATAAAAACGATATGTTTGTGATCTTCGGAGTGTCCCTGAACGCATCTCGCGGTGGTCTCGTGACAAGGAGGGTGTGTGGTTCAGAGGAGCACTTGGTGTTGGAATTGCACTGCTGTGGATGTGTTCCAGTGACTGCTTTTCCACACTTGTGCACTTTATTTCTGCAATGAGCCACAATTTGGGCACCTGTCTCGCCAGGAAGGCGAGGTGCTGCCAGACGCTGCCTCCTTGGCTCTGTCGCTGGTCAGCGGTTAGGTTGCATTGTGGAGGGGTCTATGCAGCTTTCAGACCCGCAGTGCATGCCCCGCCATTATATTTTCACCTTTGTTGGACACCGGTATTTAATTGTCTTGGTTAATTGGAATCATGTATTTATAATGTATATATTGTCACGTTGAAACTGGGACTATCACATATCCGTGTAAATGGTTAATTGCGGCACAGTGCATATTTAAACGGCCTGCATGTTTCGAGAGCCCAGTGATGTACGAGCCTGTCTGTGCAGATGCGGAGAGACACCCCAACAACTCCGCCGTGGATGGGCTCGTCCGGCCCTCTTTAATTACAGCGTCTGCATTTTTCTATTACCGCCAAGTCCATTTGCAGACAACCATCCATCCCACATCTGCACGCTCTCTACGGGCATCTAATGAATTGAGCAAAAAGTGATTTGTCGAGGTAATCCCGCAGAAAAGAATGAAGTGCAAGCATCGCAGGCGGCTTTTACCGGAGCCGTCGTCCCTTCCGCGTCTCTCTGCAGGAATAGTGCCCTATAGGCAGCGCTTTCTTGCACTGCAGACGGCGGTGAGCATCGGGTTTTTGCCGCTTTTGCCAAGTACTCCGCATTTCTAATGACTCTACTTATGTTTCATGGGCTTTGGTGCCCTTTACCTGCCATCATCTGCCAATTTTTCAACGTTGCCACGAGCCTACTAATAACTTAAACCTCATCCGGAACATTACGGAAGCAGAATTTGAACAGATTTTGACCCAAAAAGGGGGCATTAGCTGCAGTCAGGGGAGACGGATAATGCTATTAGACCTTCAAAGTGTCAAAAGGGGGATGTTATCACCAAGCAAGTAGGCAATTAGATGAGCCCGTTGACATACAGTAGCTTTTTTAACATATGCTCTCCGCCACAACGGACGCCGGTAGAACAAATAAAACGCCACAGTTATTCTTCCTTTGTAGAAAAACTAATAATAATAAAAAGACATAGTGTGACTGAGTATCTAACTATCATATATCCGACGTTTCTCCAAGGGTCGCTAGTGCACTCAAACCCCTTTACCATGATAAGGTGGTGATTTCATTATCATTGCCCAAAGTCAGCTGGGATAGGCTCCAGCATACCCGCGACCCTAATGAGGATAAGCGATATAGAAAATCAGATGATTGATTATAATTTGTTGTGATATTATTTATGGGGCCTGGCCGGGCCTAACCCGAAGAGGCCACAGGGGCACTCCCCCCCGCAGACCCACCACCTGCAGGGGCAAGCATAAGGGACCGGTGCAATGTGATTTGGGCAGTGGTCGAGGGCGGGTTTCCGGGCGACCTGGTCTTCGGCGGCCAAATCTGGTTCTTGGGACATGGAATGTCACTTCTCTGGTGGGTAAGGAGCCAGAGCTTGTGGAAGAGGCGGAGACATTCCGACTAGATATAGTCGGACTCACCTCAACCCACTGTTTGGGCTCTGGAAGCAAATTCCTTGAGAGGAATTGTTCCTTGTTCTTCTCTGGAGTTGCTGCAGGGGAGAGGCGCCGAGCTGGTGTGGGCTTATTATTAGCCCTCCGGCTTGGTGCCTCTGTGCTGGAGTCCTCCCCCCGGTGAACGAGAGGGTTATTTCCCTACGCCTTAGGGCTGGGGAAAGGGTCCTGACTGTGGTTTATGCGTACGCGCCGAACGGCAGTTCAGAGTATCCAGCCTTCTTGGAGTCTATCAGAGGGGTTCCGGAGAGCACCCCAGCTGGTGACTCCATTGGAGTCTCCCGTTTGTCGAGTCTTTAACTCTCATCATCGGCAGAGCTTCGCCTGCATCTTGAGGGAGGCCCGGGATATTGAGTCCGAATGGGCTGTATTCCGTGCCTCCATTGCTGAGGCAGGCAGTTGTAGTTGCGGCCGCAAAGTGGTTGGTGCCAGTCGTGGTGGCAAGCCACGAACCCGATGGTGGACACCGGGGGTTAGGGCTGCGGTCAAGTTGAAAAAGGAGTCCTATCAAGCATGGATGGCTCCCGAAGCAGCTGACAAGTACCGACAGGCCAAGCGGCACACGGCTTCTCCGGTGGAAGAGGCAAAAACTCGGGTGTAGGAGGAGTTTGGTGTGGCTATGGAGCACGGACTTTCGGTCGGCCTCGAAGAGGTTCTGGCAAACCGTCCGACACCTCAGAAAGAGGAAGCAGCCCCCGTTCGCAATGTTTACAGTGGCTTTTTGACCTCGACTGTGGATATAGGTGGTCGGTGGAAGGAATACTTTGAGGCCCTTCTCAATCCCACTGACATGCCTTCCGTAGAGGAAGCAGAGTCTGATATGTACGTGGACAGTTCTATCATCGTGGCTGAGGTAATTGGGGTGGTTAAAACACCCCCCAGTGGCAAGGCTCCGGGGGTAGACGAGTTCCGCCCTAAATTCCTCAAGGCTCTGGATGTTGGGGGACTGTGTTGGTTGACACGCTTCTACAACATTGCATGGAAGTCGGGAACAGTACCTCTGGACGGGCAGACCAGGGTGGTGGTCCCCATTTTTAAAAGGGGTGACCGGAGGGTGTGTTCCAACTATAGGGGGATCACACTCCTCAGCCTCCCTGGGAAAGTCTACTCCAGGGTGCTGGAGAGAAGAGTACGACCATTAGTCGAACCTCGGTTACAGAAGCTGCAATGTGGTTTTCGTCCCGTTCGCGGAACACTGTACCAGCTCTACACCCTTGCAAGGGTACTGGAGGGTATGTGGGAGTTTGCCTAACCGGTCTACAGTACATGTGCTTTGTAGACTTGGAAAAGGCATTCGATCGTGTCCCTCATGGTGTCCTTGTGAGCACGAGATTGGTTGCCCGCTACTACGTGCCATTCGGTCCTTGTACAATCGAAGCAGGAGCCTGGTTCGTATTGCCAGCAGTAAGTCGAGCTTGTTTCCGGTGAACGTTGGCCTCCGCCAAGGCCTTTGTCACCTATTTTGTTTATAATCTTCATGGACAGAATTCCTAGGTGTATTCAAGGCGTTGAGGGAGTCAAGCTTGGTGATCTTAGGATCTCGTATCTGCTATTTGCAGACGATGTGGTCCTTATGGCCTCATCAGGCTGTGACCTTCAGCGTTTACTGGAGCGGTTTGCAGCTGAGTGTGAAGCTTCTGGGATGAAACTCAGCACCTCTAAATCCGAGGCCATGGTTCTCAGTCGGAGACGGGTGGACTGTACCTTCCTGGTTGGGAGTGAGTTCTTGTCTCAGGTGTAGGAGTTCAAGTATCTCGGGTTCTTGTTCACGAGTGAGGGAAGGTTTTAGCGTGAGTTCGACATACGGATCGGTGCAGCATCTGCAGTAATGCGGTCGCTGTACCGGACCGTCGTGGTGAAGAGAGAGCTGAGCCGGAAGGCAAAGTTCTCTGTTTAAGGATCGATCTACGCTCCCACCCTCACCTATGGTCATGAGTTATGAGTCATGACCGAAAGAACAAGATCGCGGATACAAGCGGCGGAAATGAGTTTCCTTCGTAGGGTGGCTGGACTCACCCTAAGAGATAGGGTGAGGAGCTCGGCCATCCGGGAGGAGCTCAGAGTAGAGCCGCTGCTCCTTCACATCGAGAGGAACCAGTTCTAGTCATCTAGTCTGGATGCCTCCCGGGCGCCTCCCTGGTGAGGTGTTCAGGCATGCCCAGCCGGGAGAAGGCCCCGGGGGAAGACCTAGGACACGCTGGAGGGACTATGTCTCACAGCTGGCCTGGGAACGCCTTGGTGTCCTCCCGGTGGACCTGGAAAATGTCGCCAGAGACAGCGAACGACTTCCCTACTGAAACTGCTTCCCTCACGACTCAGACCCGGATAAGCGGAAGAAAATGGAATGTAATGGAATAGATATTATATAAATTATTATATACATTTTTATCTATTATAAAATTAAGTGCCAATATTTATTGGCAGCAGAAATTACATTTTTAAAATTTTTAAATATTTATTTCTGAGAAAATTGATAATCAAATTGAACTGATTACTAAGAAAGTGTATGAATTTATTTTATGCAATGTTCAATATTTATTTGAGGGGGCAGGAAAATGTGAAAAATATGTACGATATTAAATTATTAATTATATATACTTCATTTAGAATTTTATAATATCATTATAAAAAAAAGTTGACAATATTAAAATTAAGTTTAAACTTTTATTTGTGGGTGAAAATGATTTTAAAAATTAAAGATATTATTAAATGGATTATAAACGATGATTGATTATAATTTAACATTTTTTGCAATATTACAAAAAGTACAAAAGTACAAAAACAAAGTAATTGATTTGCAGCAGAAATTATCGTATTGATTATTTTACACGTTATATTGTAATATAGTTGTATTAATTAGACTAAGTATTTATTAGAAATTGACTGGCGACCAGTCCAGGGTGTACCCCGCCTCCCGCCCGAAGTCCGCTGGGATAGGCTCCAGCATACCCGCGACCCTAATGAGGATAAGCGGTATAGAAAATGAATGTAAAAATCGAATTGAAATGATTACTAGGCATCTATATGAATTTATTTCATGCAACGTTATTAAAAAAAAAATTTGAGTATGTATTTGCAGGGGGCGTGAAAAATACGAATGCTATTCATTTCATAATAAACGATTTAAATACAATTATTTAAAAAAAGGTTGGCAACATGCAAATACATTTTATTTGCTGGGAAAATGATTAACATTGTTTTTTGTTAGACACATATAGTATATACATACATATACGTATATACTAACATATACATATATACACATACAGTATATATACATGCATTTGTACAAAAAACAAAGCACTAATAAAAGTTTATACCTAGGTACTTCTCAGGCAGTGGGTATTACCAGTAATAAACTTTTAAGGGTAAAGACATTCATAGCAATTGATTTAAATGTCCTATGTTCCTGACGTAAATGTAAATTCCTGTAAAATCTAAATGTAAAGACAATGACAGTGTAATGACAATGTAATGACAATGTAATGACAGTGTAATGACAATGTAATGACATCAAAGCCTGACTTTTGCACTTCAATGAAAGCCAGACTGAAGTTATTGTTTTTAATTCCAGTAGTTCCTCAGTTTTACCCCCTGACCTGGGCCCTTTCAGAAACTTTGCCAGGCCTGTAGTGGCGAACCTAGAGGTGTAAAAGTGGACTGATTTTAAATTGGATAAACAGATAAATCATGTGGTTAAAACCGGCTTTTATCATTTGCGTCTTTTTCGCCTAATTTTGAAACCCCGATCCACACCTTCATTACTTCCCGGCTGGATTATTGCAATGCGCTTTACTCTGGGGTCTCCTCAGCATCTCCGTCCCGCCTTCAGCTTCTGCAAAAGGCAGAACACTAGAAAGAGGGAACACATTACTCGGGTTTTAGCATCTTTACATTGGTTTCCGGTCAAGTTTAGGGTTGATTTTAAGGTTTTGTTGTTTGCTTTTAAAGCTCTTAACGGTCTAGCTCCTTCTTATATTTCAGCGCTTTCATCGCCTTATACTCCGTCCGGATCTCTCAGATCTGCAGACCAGCTTGTGTTAAAGGGGCCAAAGAGCAGACTTAAGAGCCGGGGGGACCGGGCCTTTTCGGTCAGAGGTCCTGCCCTGGGGAACAAACTGCCGCTACATGTTAGGCTTGCACCAACTTTGCCGGTTTTTAAGACGCGTTTAAAAAGCTTACCTTTTTAGTTTTATTTGTCTTGTGATTTCATGTTACCATTGGTTTTGCATTTATTGTTATTTTATATACTCTATTTTAACTATGCTGTGAAGAAGCACTTTGGTCAACTTTGTTGTTTTTAAAAAGTGCCATACAAATAAAATGGATTTGGAAATGTTGCCGCTGATAATATGACAGTACAGGACTAATAATAGCATCCAGTCTAAAATCCAAAAGCCTGCTGTGGTCTCCGGCGCACAGACATGACAATAGACTTGACAGTCAGGTAACAGTATCGCATCATGAAGCCATTTATGGCGCCTCCTCTTCCCTGTGTGAGCTCACCTGTGGCTCGGGAGAGTGTAGGAGGTCAAGGCTGCATCCTCAGGAGGGCCGGCGCTAGACATGCCCAGCCCTGCTACGCCCCCAAAGGCCCTCCTGTCAGCCATGCTCCTCCACTGTCCTGTCACCGGGTCTGTATGCGCGTGTGCTGCAGAACAAGAAGCAATTTGATTTGCTCCACTGGCCTGTGAAGCTCGGCTGTGAGGCAGCACCTCTCTTTATTCCCCTAATGGCTTCCGTTCCTGTACGCCTTCCCCAGACACCAGTTATGTGCACTCCTGTAAACAACGAGCGAGGGAAAGCCGCCGATGCAAAGACTGAAAAAGACGGAAGGGGGATGGAAGTTGGAAAAAGGCCGATCTCGGTGCTGCCGACGTCCTTCCCAACCACTTTTCCTCCAACATTTGCTTTTAATTTGCTCAGGTATGACCTGGGGATGCCGGATCTTTTGCCATCCGATTTTTTATAGTCTTACCGATCCGATTCAATCTGGGACCGAACTTTTGTTACCGACACGAAGCAGGTCTTTTCCGATCATCAAAATACAGCCGATCGGCCGCCGATGCCGATCCTGACGATTGGACTGGGACGTCCCCAGTACGAACACAGTCATCCAAATCTCCATCCAACCTGTCGGTCCAAGACCGTGTCACGTTTGTTGTCGTAATCACCGGATCCTGACTCAGGCCTCAATGTGTGACCCGAAGGTCTTAGCCAGTCGGTCCTAAAAGGTTGCAAAAACTGAAGAATGCAAGGCCAGAAGCGAGGTGGTGCCGTTACAGCGATCCCACGCATGCCATTCCGTCAGATCCCAGGAAAACCTAGTTTGGAAAACTAACAATCATCGATTCAAGAGATTTTACCGGACGAAACAGGTCCGGTTTACAAACTCTTAAATAGTCCTAAAAAACGACCGTGTTGAATTGGGACAGATGTTAAGCCCGGTTGGGAGTTATTGGTTGCATATGACAGAACGAGGACCCGTCTTCTTTTCTGGTGGTGTACAAAGTCAGTCGGCAGATGTAGATTTACCAAACTTGGAGAACCTTTTCCACCATTGCACCTGCGCAAAAAAAAAAAAAATTTCGGCACACATCAAGACAGTTAAAGGATCAGACATAAATGTACAAACTCGTGGCAGCAAAGCGTCGTTTCTGGAAGTATCGCGGTGTGAGTACTGTCACTCAGCAACACAAACATAGCGGCGTACGAGACAGAGGACTTTTTTCATGTCATTGTGGGGAAGATTTAAGCGACCCGTGACTAGTTTTCACCCCTCCCCGTCATCTGTGAAAAGATGTTTACATAACGCGTGTAATGCTTTGCAGCCTTGTCGCTATGGTGGAATAGTGTTTAGGATACAAAACGTAAACAAGGCATGCCTTACTTTGTTCTGTGGCAACACTGACATAGTGGTTGTTCTTGTTTTGGGGTTTTTTTGTGTAAAAGAAAGTAAACCTACAGTATCACTCGGATACTGCCAGCGTCCAACAACAACACACAACTATTTTGATGAAAATGCATGAAATTTCATTTTTTCAAATTTACGGTTCGCTTTCAAAAAACGAACAATGCAGAACATAATTACAAACAATACATCACATATTTCTGCAAATTTGATAAATTATGTCAGCGAGGGGGCCGCACGGTGGTCGAGTGGGTAGCACATTGGCCTCACAGTCAGGAGGTTCAGGGTTCGAATCTCCGTTGGGCATCTCTGTGTGGAGTTTGCATGTTCTCCCCGTGCGTGTGTTGGTTTTCTCTGGGTACTCCGCTTTCCTCCCACATTCCAAAAACATGCATGTCAGGTTAAGTGATGACTAAATTGTCCATCGGTGTGAATGTTTGTCTGTCTATATGTGCCCTGCGATTGGCTGGCGACCAGTCCAGGGTGTACCCCGCCTCCCGCCCAAAGTCAGCTGGGATTGGCTCTAGCATACCCGCGACCCTAATGAGGATAAGCGGTATAGAAAATGAATGAATGAATGAATGATTGTCAGTGAGGGGCCTTCAAGCAGGAATTAGCGAGCGTTAGCATTCAGGGCTGGAAGGAATGTACAGCGGGAGCACTTGGACAGCAAACACAGCCGATCGCTCTTTCTGGCACGACAGTCCAAACGCTGTTTGTTATACCTGCACAAGAAGCATCCCTCCCTGTCCCTGCAAGAGCGATCCAAATGGTAGCCCTGGTGAGCTGAACCATATAAGTGCGCGTGATGGAGAGACATGTAAATTGGATTGCATCCGACGTGCAATCGGCAGAGCGCACGGAGTGCTAACAGCGTGGGTCGGCCATGTGTGACTCCCCCCTTTCAATGGCTCGTAGCACACAGGTACAATTCAATCACATA
>QODF01000314.1:183608-215595 GCA_024372805.1 Oostethus manadensis | reverse complement strand
GGGGGGGGCGGGCCGGTGGTAGTAGTAGGCTGGCGCTAATTTAAGAGGCTTAATAATGACCCCCCGCTAGTCTCTGCAGGAACCTGCCTGCATTCGCCCATCACATCACACGCATGGCATGACATGGAAACGGGAGATGCATGTCATTTTTGACACGGCGTGGCACTTAGTGGCTGCAGGGGGAAAACTTGGGCACAGATTTCTCGCCGCGCTACCTGCTTGTTTCAAGCCGGAAGAAAGGAATATGTCAAGGCTCAGTGATTCCTTCAGGAGTTTCCCCCCTTCCCCCCATCCTCCACCGTGCTTCGATGGATCAACGTCATCTTCCTTTGATAAATAAGAAAAGCATCAATGAATATTCAGAGCAATCACTGTAACTAAAGCTACATGTTTGTATTGCGCCTTTGACAAGTATCCCTTTAAATGGGAATTTTCCACCACTATTAATGCCGTAATTAGTTTAATTGAGCTACGAACGGGAACAACGATCAACCGACCACCAGCAATCGGGGTGCGCTACTGGTTCCCATCCCCTTGCCCCAGTTTTGCAACTTCAAATGTCGGATGTTGAAGTGTGTTAAAATCGGCTTACAGGGGATTGAACTAGCAATCAACTGACTGGGAGATGACCACGCTCCACCCGAGCCACTCCGCCGTGCACAGAATAAGCGGAACGTACCATTTAGTGTTAATTGTAAAATGCATTCACCCCCCATAGGAGAAGATATTAAAATTGTCCATTCGTTTTCAATGGGACAAATGTCACAGAAATATTAATAAGTTATGGAAAATGTGTCCTGATACATACATGTCGGAATAAGATGAAGATTTTGATGTTGGAATGGCTTGTAGCGGTTGAGAGACGTGGAAGTAGTTAGCGTACGAAAACGGCGGTAATTTTTTTTTTTTTTATGGAAAATGAGTGAATGACTACCGACCGAAGGATCGAACCAGCGATGTCATCCAGTAGTACAAGTGGAACATTACAGAAAATGATTTTTCACCAATAGGGGGCACCATTTAATTTGTCCATTTGCATCTGGCAGATTAAAAATGGCAGAATTTCAAATGTCGGAAAGTAAAATGATGACAGCAAAGTCAAGAACTGAACCAGCACACCAGCAAACTCGCAAATGTTTCGCGCAATCTTGCTCTGTATTGAAAGCACCGCCCTATGGATGGAGCAGAATGTTACAGTAATGGAAAATGTTAAACGATTTTCACCACAAGTTCACCATTGGATTAAGGTCCTAGGATTGGGCTGGCCCCTCCATGACATTCATTTTGTTGGTTTGGAACCAAGATGTTGCTGGTTTACTAGTGTGTTTGGGGTGATTGTCTTGGTGAAACAGCCATTTCAAGGGCGTGTCCTCTTCAGCGTAAGGCAACATGACACCATAGTAGGGAATTCAGAGTTTGGGGGTCGTCCCGCAAACTGTCTGCAGCCCTTGGACCCAAAAAGAACAATTTTATTCTCATCAGTCCATAAAATGTTCCTCCATTTCTCTTTAGGCCAGTTGATTGGCAAATTGTGACCTCTTCTGCACATGCCTTTTATAACAGAGGGACTTTGAGGGGGATTCTTGTAAATAGATTAGCTTCTCACAGACGTCATCTAACTGTCACAGTACTTACAGGTAACACCAGACTGTGTTTGATCATCCTGGAGCTGATCATTGGCTGAGCCCTTTGCCATTCTGGTTGTTCTTCCATCCATTTTGATAGTTGTCTTCTGTTTTCTGCCACGTGTCTCTGGTTTTGCTCCCCATTTTGAGGCATTGGAGGTCATTTTAGCTGAACAGCCCAACATTTTTTGCACCTCTTTGTCAATGTTCCCCCCTCCAATCAACTTTTTAATCGCAGTTCTTCTGAACAACGTCTTAGACGACCCATTTTCCTCCGGCTTTCAAAGAGAAATGATGTTCAACAAGTGCTGCTTTCATCCTTAAATAGGGTCCACCTGATTCACACCTGATTTTTCACTACATTGATCACTGATTGAATGCCACACCCCTGTCAAGTCATTGCCCAACTGCCCAGCCTTAAGAGCGTGCATATCCTGATGCTGGGTCTTGTTTGTTTTTTGAGAATCTACCGCACCTACTGGTAACTTGTTTGCCATGTAGCAATAGAAATATACTAATAACAGTGATTCATCTGGTTAGTCACATGGGACTA
Organism: Oostethus manadensis; assembly: GCA_024372805.1. Classification (NCBI taxonomy): domain Eukaryota; kingdom Metazoa; phylum Chordata; class Actinopteri; order Syngnathiformes; family Syngnathidae; genus Oostethus; species Oostethus manadensis. The sequence continues at coordinate 213,417 of QODF01000314.1, read as the reverse complement.
CTGTATGTAGGGTAGAGGTAGAGGTAGGGTAGAGTTTATAAATAAAGAAATAAACACATTTCTGGGATGGGCTCCAGCGTAGCTGTGACCCTAATGGGAATAAGCGGCAGTTTTTTCTACGGCTTCATGTCCTGATTGTTGTGTTTTCTATTTGTCTGTGGAGCGTTTAGTGACAACATGCTTCAGTTTCGAGCACAAACTGAACTGTTTTTGAGGCGAAAGTTTGGTTTTTGCAAGAGGAGTCTGAGGTTTTGGGAATGTAGCTTGAAATTGGGGTTTTGTGTTCACAGTTGGAGAGCAACTTTTGAGCAAACGAGAAAAACTGTAACTCGGCATCCGCCTAATAGTTTTGGGACAGTTCCAAGGAGAACATCACAAGGAAGCTTGGTGTTTGATTTCATGACTTTAGTCAGCAGTGCAAGCTTGTTGGTTCCTCTTTTGGGGAAAAATCCTGAGGTTCATTGCCCCCCCAAAAAAAGGGTCCCCTTTTGCGTCGCCTCTTGAAGCAACAGTCCCGCTAATGCAAGTGGCACGGTGTGTCCGCCGCCCAAAAGAGATCCGCTTGAGAATCTCCCCCGGTTTATCTCCCTTTCTATGGCTTCCCTGTCTTCAGCTCGTGTAGAACCGGGCTTCCCATTCAGGGTCTCCGTGCGTCCAGTCATTTACATTTCACCGCGTTTAAATCCCAACTAAACGGGATCTGAAAGCGTGGCATCACACTGACTGTCAGGAGAGGCAGGTCTGGTGATTTCATTTAAATTTTGCACTTTTTTTTTTTTTACACAGTTCAGCAGGCGGGGGGGGGGGCTTCTTAAAAGGTGCCTGCATGGAATCATTTTGGGCATAAATGTGTCCGTGCAAGTTGAAGCTCATGGATAAAACCCCAAAGAATCCTCCGGGTGGTTTTAGTTCGGGTTCATTTTTTTGCAATAGCGTGGAGTGTTCCTAGAGGTGTCGTGCCATAATCACGGTTCGGTAGGCACCACGGTTAAAGTTTTGGTTTAGTTCCTTTTCGGTGCCGCAGTGGAACAAAATATCAAAGACCGAGCCAGATAACTGAATAATTCCGGATTCGAAGAGCCAGAATAGCTTGGCAGAGGTTCGCACTCTCCGAGTGCTTTTCAGGTTAGAATTATACTCATAATCACAAACTGCTGTTGTGGTCGTTATCCAGCTAAATCTCAACTCTGAACCCCCAACGTCACTTCCCGTCTACGCATCCAGAAGACATTTATTGCAACAAACACGACCATCAGTCTTATTCATGTCATAAATGGCTTATTTTCTCTGATTATACCTGCTAGATTGGGTAATATGCCTGTAAAAGTGACTATAGGGGTGTTATGTCTTGCCTAGAGGGCTCTAATAATGTTAAAAAAACGGTATGTAAACAAGTTTTCTATGCCGTAATTACAAAAAATATTTACCCCTGTGACAGCATGCTATCGGACAGTCTTGGCACTTTTGATGCTAGCATGCTAACTGTTAGCATCTTAGCTAATTTCCACAAGTAAACGCAGATATGACATGATGTTAGAACTGCTTTGGAAATTTGGGTATTTTGTGCCACTGTGCTAGTATGTTAGCATTTTAGCTAATTTACTAATGGCATGGTCATGATCATGTGATCATAGAGACACTATAGATGTGCCTTGGCACTTCTGGTGCTATCTTGCTAGGTGCTACCTTGATAACTGTTAACGTGTTTAGAATGTTGTCTATAGTACTCGTGTCTAAACGCGTATATATACACATGGCATGATGTAGGGCCGTGATAGGGCAGTCACGGCACTTTTGATGTTAGCATGTCAACTGTTAGCATGTTAGAATTTTACCTCTTTTCCCACACATAAACACAGATACGGCATCATTTAGGGACACCGTAGAACTGTCTTCAGACTTTTGGTACATAGTGCTATCTTGCTAGGTGCTAGCATGCTAACTGTTAGCATGTTCGTTTTTAATTCAGTCCAATTTATTGGTATAGTGCCAAATCAGAGCCGACTGAAAACCCAAATCCATTCCACACCTTTTAAGTTATTGTAAACAAACAGCAAAAAAACCTGTGCGCTATAATAACATCGTTTTGTAACAACTATAAACATTGTTAAGTAAATTCTCTGCCAGCGCGTTAACCGAGGTGTCGTTTAGTAGCACTCGTTTTGGCGACACGCAATTATTGTGGGCACGCCCTGTTTGACCCGCGCCCCACGCCGTTGTTTGAGGAAGCGTACTTGTGTTGTCACAAAGTACGACGCTTCTGGGAGAAGTGGGGAGTTGCTGGAAGGCGGCGGGTATTGCTAGCTCAAATGTCGGCTAGGCGCTGCTAACTACCAGCGGAGCCGACGAGAGCTACTCGGAGCTAGCTAACGCCATGACGTTGACGCTGGAGTTGTAGACATTGTACGCACATCATAGCGATCTGATTTGTTCTATTTGGCGTGGATTGTGCAAAATGACTGGCACTAAATGAATACAGAACCACAATCCACCTGGCGTTGGTTTTTCTGAGAACTTGTTTACCACAAATATGCACGTTAGCACTCAATAAGGTCTTCTGATATTACCTTTGCGAGCAAATAGGTGAAAGAAAAAGTGTAAAAATACAGTCTAGTAGTGTGAGGGCAGCGTGTGAGAACGAAGAAGGTGCATTCAAGGACCATCAAACAGTGGGACAAATCGTCGCTCACCATAAACATTGGAAAACGCGGGACTTTCTAACCGCATATTATTTTTCAATAAAATAATAGCCAACATGGGGCCGCACGGTGGCTGAGTGGTTAGCACAATGGCCACACAGTCAGGAGATCTGGAAGACCTGGGTTAAAATCTTCGTTGGGCATCTCTGTGTGGAGTTTGCATGTTCTCCCCGTGCGTGTGTGGGTTTTCTCCGGGTACTCCGCTTTTCTCCCACATTCCAAAAACATGCATGTTAGGTTAATTGGTGACTCTAAATTGTCCATAGGTATGAATGTGAGTGTGAATGTTTGTTTGTCTATATGTGCCCTGCGATTGACTGGCGACCAGTCCAGGGTGTACCCCGCCTCTCGCCCAAAGTCTGCTGGGATAGGCTCCAGCATCCCCGTGACCCTAATGAGGATAAGCGGCATAGAAAATGGATGGATGGAATAGCCAACATCTCCAATATTCATGTCCCTTTACATAAAATTTGATGCCCTTATCGTAGTTGCATATGGAATCATTTACCACAAAGAGGTAAAACCATATTTTACTTGCGATTAAATGCGATTTTTTTTTAGTTAACTATGGACAACATGTGATTAATCGCGATCAAATATTTTAATCGACTGACAATCCTAGTAAATCCACAGCCAGTTTGGAAATAAGGACGATTGTTTTATTTAAAAAAATAATATACAAAAATAACGTACGAATACATTTCTTAAAGCAGAGTGCTTTAAGACAATTTCCGGTAAAAACAAACCTTCTAAACATGTTTTACCTTTTGATATGTCACTCTTTAATCAAGTATTCTTCGGCACAGCGTATGGAAAAGTCCGTCTCGTCTTCAAGAAACTTGTGCTTTGGAATTCTGTGGCTTACACTCACAATCCACCCCACAACCTTCCCAACTCTATAATCCTAAAAAGGAAGGCTTGCAAGGTTCCTTTTAATAATCAGGACCGGAAGAGATAAACAATAATAAAACATTTCCGCAAATGCAAACAAGACCAATGACGCACAGCGAGGGGCTTACCCTTTTATAAGCCAGACGCCTCAACAACCCTGTCTTCGTTTGTTTGGAGCGGCTTTGCCATTGTTGCTCTTTTTTTTTTTAAATCCCAGAGAAATAAATTTATTTGAATGGATTAAAGAAACTGTGATTTTCCCCACTTCAAACACATTTTGGGTGATAAAACGACTGCAGCCCCGAACAAGAGGGTTCATTGTCCCGTACACCCCGTCCCCCTCCCCGCACCAAAATGTTTTCCTTCTCCATCCCGTTGTGTTCAAAATGCACCTTTTCTTTTCAGGTTCCGTGTGCCTTTGTCTCTGAAAAACACACTTTGACTCGAATGGGAGCTGCTTTGGATCATCCTCGAGTGCACCGCCTCAGGTTAGTCTTATCGTTAAACAGGCCAGTCAGACAGTGTCAGTCTTTTGAATGTGAATGCGAACAAACAATGCCAACAACAGCGAAACATGACAGACGTGGTGATGGTAAATCAACAAAAATGGCGGCAGCCGTGGCGAACTCGCCCCAGAAAAGTGTCATTTCCGCAAGCGACACCATCGGGGTAACACCTCTCAGCCAAAGCCAGGTACACAAACGCTTCTCGAGGTTGCTTCTCGACTTCCTTTGGTGTATTTCTGTGTTGCTGTTTACAGTAACACTGTAAGTTTGTTTTCCAAAAGAGGAAGGCAAAGACAAAAAGCAGGTGCCCACCTCAAGTTCTGTTCTTTGCAGTGATCATTTCACTGATGACTGCTGTGACGGAATACACTATTCCAACATAGCAACAAGATTCCAAAGCATACAGGTAATATAAACACAGCGATATGTTGATGGCGGTGGGCGGAGGTGGAGAATATATGAAATAAATCAGGCTATAAGGACCCTTTTGCGCTCATCAATAAGCTGATTTTAAACAATAATTGAAGAATAAGCAACTCCAGAGTAATGCTGCATATATTATATTATGGGAAGATGCGCAACCCTTTATGTTTTTTGAGCTGTTTAAACAAAGATCCTGCAAAAGGCGGCTGTGCCACCCCTTTGTGTCGTTTGAGTCGTTTGGGCGAAGATCCTGCAAAAGGCAGGTGTGCCGTCCCTTTGTGGTTTTTGAGTGGTTTGTACGAAGATCCTGCAAAAGGCAGGTGTACCGTCCGTTTTTGTTTTTTGAGTGGTTTGTACAAAGATCCTGCAAGAGGCAGATGTACCGTCCGTTTTTGTTTTTTGGTCGTTTGGACGAAGATCCTGCAAGAGGCGGGTGTACCGTCCGTTTTTGTTTTTTGAGTCGTTTGGACAAAGATCCTGCAAGAGGCAGATGTACCGTCCGTTTTTGTTTTTTGGTCGTTTGGACGAAGATCCTGCAAAAGGCGGGTGTGCCGTCCCTTTGTGGTTTTTGAGTGGTTTGTACGAAGATCCTGCAAAAGGCAGGTGTGCCGTCCGTTTTTGTTTTTTGGTCGTTTGGACGAAGATCCTGCAAGAGGCAGATGTACCGTCCGTTTTTGTTTTTTGGTCGTTTGGACGAAGATCCTGCAAGAGGCAGCTGTGCCGTCCGTTTTTGTTTTTTGGTCGTTTGGACAAAGATCCTGCAAGAGGCAGATCACCGTCCGTTTTTGTTTTTTGGTCGTTTGGACGAAGATCCTGCAAAAGGCGGGTGTGCCGTCCCTTTGTGGTTTTTGAGTGGTTTGTACGAAGATCCTGCAAAAGGCAGGTGTGCCGTCCGTTTTTGTTTTTTGGTCGTTTGGACGAAGATCCTGCAAGAGGCAGATGTACCGTCCGTTTTTGTTTTTTGGTCGTTTGGACGAAGATCCTGCAAGAGGCAGCTGTGCCGTCCGTTTTTGTTTTTTGGTCGTTTGGACAAAGATCCTGCAAGAGGCAGATCACCGTCCGTTTTTGTTTTTTGGTCGTTTGGACGAAGATCCTGCAAAAGGCGGGTGTGCCGTCCCTTTGTGGTTTTTGAGTGGTTTGTACGAAGATCCTGCAAAAGGCAGGTGTGCCGTCCGTTTTTGTTTTTTGGTCGTTTGGACGAAGATCCTGCAAGAGGCAGGTGTACCGTCCGTTTTTTGTTTTTTGGTCGTTTGGACAAAGATCCTGCAAGAGGCAGGTGTGCTGTCCCTTTGTGGTTTTAGAGTAAATACAGGATGTCCGGTGTCAAGACTGATGTGGCTACAATATTTGTGCTGCTTAGAAAACACAACATAACCCTTCACACCAGAAGTTTTTAAAATTTGATTTAGTTGTCCCGTCAGAAATCCATCCAATCGTCTAGAAATGCCCACTATTGTAAAAAAAAAAACAAATAAATAAAAGGAAAAATTCGCTAATTCGCTGAACTGAGGTTTAGTAGGTCATGCGCGGACACCTTCCATGACCTCATGCATCACCTCGTTTCAAGAGTCCGAAGTTTTGTGGCGTTTCCGATCATTTAGGTCCAATTCGAACATGTAGGGGCACCACACAATTGGGCCAAGTGGTGTTGCAAAGTGTACTTTAGTCCTGGTTGTTTGGGATGAAGGCCTTCTTATGCTGCTGTAAGCGCTCATGCCCTCTTCGGAGTAATTAAACATGGATGCCTCCAATAGAGCAAGCGGAAGAGAGTATGTGTGAGAGAGAGAGAGAGAGAGAGAGAGGTTAAAAAGAGCTGCATTTATAAATACACATAAGCCTCGGCTGGCAAAGTGGGTTTGGAAATCTCATCAAGTCGGCGGCAAAACGGGCCCCTTTGTAATTAAGAACAAATGAAAATTGCTTATCGCTTACCAAGTTACTTTGCCCGCCATTTGGGCTGCCTTCAGAGGAATTAATCAGCGGGCTATTGACATTACATTGTTTCACAATTATCATTCATACGATGCTATGGTAATTGGGCATATTTCATTAAGGAATTACGGCGCTCACACGTAATTTTCCAGCGGAACGAAGATACGCAAATACAAACATTAATCACCGGCCCGGAAATAGCAGAAAAATATTTCGTCTGCTGACACAACACAATGATCAATAAGTAGAAGGGTAAATTAGGATCCCGCTTCTGTCGCCGGAATAATTATTCATGTATACGAGTGCAGATAAGGCTTATTGTCCATACTGATTAGTACTTAAAGAACGGGATTACGTGAGTAACTGTATCTGCAAGGTGAAAATATGTACGAATGACGGCAAACCTTTCTGTTAAAATAGTTGTCACCACGCCAATAAACCCAATTAAAACATTTTGTCCTGTTTACAGTTTGATTGGAAGCCCTGCTTCCCTTCCCTTGGTCTTTTTCCAATATCCTCCCGTGAAGAGAACATGTCACCGTGCTAATGACCTGAGGCGCTTGATAAAGGAAGCGTTTGCGTAATGCTTCCATAAACATGTTAGGCAAAGACCAGCAGGATGTAATTGGGTCTAATATATTTACGCTGCATTGATTTCCCGCCCACGGACCCAACCCGCCTGCCCACCTACCTTCAACGCTGTGGTCAGGTCGCCCGAGTTGGTCACCAAGAATGGGTTCTGAAGTCAAAGCTGCAGAGACAATAGGAAGTATCAAAATGAAATATTTAGTCAAAGGCCATGATAGTCCTTGGAGGCTAAGACCTGTGCCCTCTTGATCCTGGTTCAACGGCACGTGTCCCTGGAGGCAGAACAGCAAAGAAAGCTGTAGAAAGATTTTGGTCTTAGCCTTTTGACATCTGAACCGGGTAATCAAACAGCGTCCGAATGAGAATACAGGTTCAGGTCAGCGGTCAGTGTTTGCGTTACTGGCATTTTTTGCCCGGTTGGTTGGTTGGTTGGTTGGTGACCAAGGCTTTTGGGTTTTAAAGAAAAGGAAAAACCATGAAAACCCAGCAGGGCTGATATCCTCCCCTCCCTCCTCCATGCCTTTCTTTTCTTTTTATCAGGTTACATGACTGGAGGCTTCATTAATCACCACCTCGACAGCCTCCGCCGGGGTGGGGGTGGGGGGCTAACTGCATTTGGCCCAATTAGGCGCCGCAGAGACAATAGGAACGGCAAGTTGTGCCTTCCATGTCATGAGCCGAGCTTTGCCTCCCTGTCATTACCTACAGAAAAGGAAAGGGAAAAAAAATTAACCCCTACCAGCATCCCCCTGCTTTCCCTCCATTGATCCGAGGCTTTTGTGGCGTCCCTGGAGCGTGGCGCACAATTAAAGATATTATTACATCTGCATTGATTTCTTTTAAACAGAGCGGGAGTGTCCTCCAGCAATTAAAAAAAAATTACAGTTAGGAATTGGGCCAATTAAAAGGCCCCCGGCCCTCGAGGGTGGCGGTCCTGCTAGTGGTGACGGAAAGGAAAGACCATCAAAATGTCAATTGGTTGGACATTTTCTGTCGTTTTCAAAGCTTTGATATATATATATATATATATATATATATATAAAAAATATGACTGGAATGGAAATATGACTTTTAACCAAGTCAAAAAACCAGTACAGGAACATTTAGAAATGTTTATTGTCCCAACAAACTGATGTTCAAAGATATTATTGTCAACATTTTTATTTTGTCAACAAACAAACCACTATTATGATCATTTGTAATAATAATACCAGCTCTCTGTTTTGCTCTTTTCTTTGTCTATTTACGTTGGGGCTGTAAATTCTCAACGCCGATCACTTCTATGTATGAGGTGTGTTATGAAACAGAACCGGCGCTTGAAGTCCGACTCCTATCCAATTGCAATGGGTGTCAATCGAATGGTTCAGTGATTAGGGCTGTGGACAAGTTTGAACATCTACCTGGGTGTTGATCTGACAAATCTTTTAGTAAAGTTGATCAAATGTAGAATTGCTACAACGTTTGCATGGACATCAAGTAGCAAGTATTTGGTCCCAAATGTTGATATTATGTGGGAATGCATAAAGGTAATATTTGACAAACTTATTGATTTAAAATAAAGTATAATCTTGCATGGTGCAACTTCTGAAAAACAAACTCCCGTCTCATACTGGTGGATGGTGGATCTCTTCCGTGCTTTTAATTTGATGCTCCTGTCATGGTTGTATACAATACAAACTATAATGCACGTATGTTTTACTGATGTGTTGAAAATCCTTCCCAATGACTAGCTCGTGCACTGCTAATGCTATTTATACCCATTCTCGTGAGCCATGGTCCGACTGACACACTCAAACAGGATGTGCGCACTTAAATCGCACGTTAAAAAAAAAAATAGTGTTCCGTTAAATATTAAATTCATCGCTATTAAAGTTAGGTTTTTATTTTAAAATGACATCTTCAACAGCATACTCTGTCCAATTTTCTCCCACTTTGGTAAATAACTGCCCCGGCCATGATTTCATCATCTACGGCGGTCCCGTGGGAATCGCCAGAATGTCCTTCAGGATTAATAAAGGCTAAACACGGGTCGGCATAAGGTCCACAAAACACACTAAACAGCACCACATGCAGTCTGCTTGCTGTAACCAAACTGCACCCACCAGAAGGCCATTCTTGCACTTATCCAAGACCCGAGTTTTCCATTTGGTCACACTGCTTGCTCCTGAATAGTCACCTCTCGGGAGATTAACCCTTTCATTAAAAATGCCTGACCGGGGTCAACCTACTGCCTGGCTCTGCAGTCGCTGCACCTTGCTTTGATCTGTCAGCTACGGAGACGTTATTAGCAAACTCTTAAGTCGGGCCATGTGATTTGTTTTTTTGTCAAATTTGTCGAAATTATTCATAATCCTATTAAGTGGCCGAGGAGGTAACCCCGCGCGAAAAATATGACACTTTTTGTTGAAGTTGTGGGAAAAGTTAGAAACCTGGGCCGTAATCCTCTCAACGGAGCGCTGATATCGACTTCTTGGACATATTAGGTTGGAATGTGTCCATATTCGGAATGTTATGTTATGTTATCATGTTAAATGCCGCATGCATTGTAGACAAAATTCATGTATAACGGGGGGGGTGTCACAATTTTTACACCTCCCGTCTCCCTTTCAGGGGCCAGCGTTTTGCAGAACAAAAGTCAATGTCTCAGCCCAAATCTCGTGTGACAACGCGTAGCAGCCCGTGCTATTTTGGGCTCTTTGTGGTGCCAATCTCCTATCTCTGCCGTGACATTTTTTCCAAAGAAAGAGTAGATTTCCTAGAGACTCTGCCCTTTGCAACTTCCACAATGTATTCTGGTGCATAGACTTAAAAAAAAAAACACACACAAAAAAAAAACAAAAAAACGGACCCTCCTCCCCGCTCTTAATACCGTCGCTCACTGCGGTGACCAGAGAAAGGGGAAATTAAGACAGCGTATCAGGCTCTGAGAGTCCCGATCTTTTAGTTTCTGGGGGTGAAAAGACCTTATGCAGACGCTTAATTCCTGTTTTCACCATTGGTACAAATAGGTGGGAAAATTTTGTCCTCTGACTAAACTGTATACAAGTGGAAGGAATCCAAACAGAACGAGATCGCGGATGCAAGCGGTGGAAATGAGTTTCCTCCGTAGGGTGGCGGGACTCACCCTAAGAGATAGGGTGAGGAGCTCGGCCATCCAGGAGGAGCTCAGAGTAGAGCCGCCGCTCCTTCACATCGAGGGGAGCCAGTTGAGGTGGCTCGGGCATCTAGTCCGGATGCCCCCCCCGAGCGCCTCCCCGGTGAGGTGTTTCGGGCACGCCCGGCCGGGAGAAGGCCCCCGGGAAGACCTAGGACACGCTGGAGGGACTATGTCTCACAGCTGGCCTGGGAACGCCTCGGTGTCCTCCCGGTGGAGCTGGAAGAGGTCGCCGGGGACCGGGAAGTCCGGACTTCCCTACTGAAGCTGCTGCCCTCGCGACCCGGACCCGGATAAGCGGAGGAAAACGGATGGATGGATGTAAGAAGTAGATCAAAGGTGTAATGGGGGGTTGACAATCACACATTCACAAAATAGGGCTTGCTAAAAGTATTTTAAAATTGTCTGAATTTTAACTTCAAGGCTAAATTTGCTACCTGAACTACCGAATTGCCAGCAAATTGCGGGACCTCTGAGACTTAGCACAGTGTGGGACCTTTAATCACTCAACAGAAAACACTTTCCAGCATGCTTTTAATGTCCACATTCTAAATATACTTTGACTTCACATTAATTTGCAGCAGTGTGTCTTCCAGGGGAGGCAGGGGAAAGGGGGGGGGGGGGGATGAGTGGTCCTAAATCATGCGGGTCTAATTGGCTACGTTGTGCACTTCATTTCCATAAAGAGCCCAGGAGACTGTCACCTCACTTTTGGGAGGACAAGGTGCTGCCGCTGGAGTCATCCACGTCGTCAAGACGGTTGTTAATCAGGAAACACACAATCGCCTGCCCCTCCAAAAGGGCGGAGGTCAAGGAGGCGGGGCCAACACCATAGCTACTCTGATATAATGGTCACAGTGCAAATTGCTGCTGGAAAGATTGGAAATTCAGCGAGTCCAAAGGGTATGATGAAGTGTCTCTTTGTGTACTCCCAGGAAATCCAATACTTTTCTTGGGTATTTTCAGGTCTGCGATGCCGTATGAAGAAGCAGAACATTTTTCCTTGCCTCCATCAACAAGGTGACTGATCTGGTGGGGTTCAGTAATTGTTTTACACACAATTACTCGGTCCTGGTCCAGGTATCTTCCAAGTAGGAACTTTTTTCCTCGCCTCGGTTGCCAAAGCGCTTCATCGTTTGTGCTTTAGAATTAGCGTTCCCAAACTGGGTTTCAGTTCTGTTTGAGAGTTCTTCACTGTCTTTTTCATTTGTTTTCATTGTTTTTATTTTTCTTTGCCTAATGTGAACTTCAGGAGTAGGTTTCCCAAACCAAGTTTCCCATTGCTTTGAAGTTTTTCTTTTGGTATGCAGTTATTCATTGCCTCTGTCGCCAATGTCCTTGCTCATGTGTGCCCCAGACAATGTTTTTCCTTGCCTTCATCGCAGAAGTGCTTGCTCAGGTGGGATTCGGAAGGAGAGTCTCGGTTCTGTTTGAGCTTTCTCCTTTGTAGAGAGGTTTTCATTCCCTCTGTCGCCAAAGTGTTTGCTCATTTGGGCATTAGAGTTTGGTTTTCCACAGTACGTTCCGGTTCTGTTTGAGGTGTGTTCCTTGTAAGGAGTTTTGAATTACCTTCGTCACCAACATGTACAAACTGGAGTTTTGGTTCTGTTTGAGGTTTTTTTGCTTAAAGGGAGTTTTTTTCACTACCTCTGTTGCAAAACTGTATGCTCATGTGACCTTTGGAAGTAGGTTTTCCAAAACGGGTTTTGGTTCTCTGTGACTATTTTTCTTTGTAGGGATTTTTCATTGTGCCTCCGGAAGCAGGTTTTCCATGCCAAGTCTTGGTTTTGTTTGAGGTTTCTTTGTTAAGGTTTAAGGTGTTAAGGTTTCTTTGGTGTCATGACCGAAAGAACGAGATGGCAGATACAAGCGGCGGAAATGAGTTTCCTCCGTAGGGTGCGTGGACTCACCCTAAGAGATAGGGTGAGGAGCTCGGCCATCCGGGAGGAGCTCAGAGTAGAGCCGCTGCTCTTTCACATCGAGAGGAGCCAGTTGAGGTGGCTCGGGCATCTCGTCCGGATGCCTCCCGGGCGCCTCTGGTGAGGTGTTTTGGCCATGCCCAGTCGGGAGAAGGCCCCCGGGAAGACCTAGGACACGCTGGAGGGACTATGTCTCACAGCTGGCCTGGGAACGCCTTGGTGTCCTCCCGATGGAGCTGGAAGAGGTCGCTGGGGACCGGGAAGTCTGGACTTCCCTACTGAAGCTGCTGCCCCCGGGTCCCGGTCCCGGATAAGCGGAGGAAAATGGATGGATGGATGGATGGATGGGTTTCTTTGTTAAACCTGGTTTTTCCTTGCCTGCGGCACCAAAGTGATTGCTTGTGTGTCGTTCAGTTTTTAGAACCAAATCTTCGCTCTGAGTTTTTTTGGGGGAGGGCATTTTTTCATCGCCTCTGTCATCAAGTTGGGCTTCAGAAGTTGGTTATCCACTCTCAATCTTGGTTCTGTTTGGAGATTTGTTTCTTAGAGCTTTTTTGGCCTTACTTTAGGCGCAGAACTTCTTGTGAGGTGTGGAAGTGGGTTCTTCACACCGAGTCTTGGTTCTGTTCAAGGTTTCTTCTTTGTAGGGAGTTTTCACTGTGTACATCGTGAAAGGGTAGCTCATCTGAGCTTCGGAATGAGGTTTTCCAAACTGAATTTCTTCGTTGTGGGAAGTTTTTCCATTGTCTCTGTGACAAAAGTGCTTGCTCATGTGAGCTTTGTAAGTAGGTTTTCTAAACTGGGTTTTGGTTCTCCTTGATGTTTCTTCTTTGTGGGGAATTTTTCATTGTCTCCCTAGCCAAAGTCCTACTCATTTGGGCTTAACAGGTGAAGTCTCGGTTCTGTTTGACGTCCTTTGTTGGAGGAGGTTGTTCCTTGCCTCTGGTACCAAAGTGACTGCTTTTGGTTCTTTTTGAGGTTTCTTCTTTAAAAGAAGGTTTTTCATTACCTTTGTCGCCAAGATGCTTGCTCGTTTGGGATTTTTAAATACGTTTTCCACACTGAGGCTTGGTTCTGTCTGAGCTTTCCTCTTTGTAGCTAGTTTTTCTTTTCCTTTGTCACCACAGTGATTGTTCATGTCAGGTTCAGAAGTAGGTTTTCCACATCGGGTCTTGGTTTGGTTTGAGGTTTCTTTCTTACAGCGGGTTTTTCCCTGCCTCTCACCATAGTGTGGGCGTTAGAATTTGGTTTTCCACACTGAATTCCGGTTCTGTTTGAGGTGTGTTCCTTGTAAGGACTTTGGAATTACCTTCGTCACCAACATGGCTGCATAGGTGGGGTTCAGGATGTTTCCCTTAAGAGTGTTTCCTTGCCTCTGTCACCAGCATAATCTCGTGCGGTTCTGTAGCTTTTCTTTAAATGTGAGCTCTCTATGGACGGTAACTCACACATAAGTGGAGAAAAGTGGCCATATTTGGGGTGTGTGCTTCCTGGATGAGATATCTCTACAAAGCTGCTACCTCCTAACTAATCTGTCTATATTTATTGAGCTGGAAGGGAACGCACCATCCCCCCCGGTGGTCTACTTAAGTGCTCACGCCGACACACTCCTGCTGCCAAGTGTCTTTTATGGGCGACAATTGAACATAATGGTCAAATAAATACTGGAGTAAAAAACTGCAACAGGGTTGGGGTTTTGTTGGGATATTTTCTGTAGCTCACAGGTACAGTACATCTTGTGCTGTCCTCCAAAAGTGTACCTTTCAATGGTTAATAGAGCCAGATCGGTTACCTGCATCCTCGGGCCACGTTCCGGGTACACCAGTATACCTTGGAACTATTCTCAAGCCCACTCCCTAGATGAGCACTTCCATCATTATTTTCTATACTGTATGCCCACCTTTGACTCAGTAAAACTACTTAACTGTATATATATATATATATATTTTTTTTTTTTTTACATCATGTAATCAATAGTGAAAATAAATGTACTTAACAACGATCAGGGTTTTTACTGCCAATTTCGATGCCCAACATTGGTGCTGATCATACCATACTGATCGTATGGATTAAGTGTACATTTTCCAATTTCTTTATGATGAGACCATTCCAAGGGCTCCTGGAAAATAGGTAAATATTGAAAATAATTGTCGTTTTTTGTACTATTTATTTTTTCCATCCATTTTCTATACCGCTTATCCCCATTAGGGCCGTGGGTATGCTGGAGCCTATCCCAGCTGACTTTGGGACTGGTCGCCAGTCAATCGCATGGACTATGATGGACTGTGATGTTCGACATACAAACATTCCCACTCTAATGGTCAATTTAGGGTCGCCAATTAACCTAACATGCATGTTTTTGGAATGTGGGAGGAAACCGGAGTACCCGGAGAAAACATGCAAACTCCACACAGAGGTGCCCACCGTGCGGCCCCCTATTTATTTTTTGTACTAAGGATTTTTGTCCTATTTGACACAAACCTTTATTTTGATTGAATAATTGAATAATAATATAATAATTGAATAATTGAAAACCTTGAATTTAATTTGATGCATGTTTTGGAGTAATGTGAATATAAGTAACATGAATATTACTAACTGCCAAGATAACACACAAGTAGTGTTTTGAGGACAATACATGACAAAAAATAGAGTAGTTGTTCAATGACACTCGAAAAACTACCCCACAAACGTGTAGCTTTCCCTTGGGGCAAAATTGAGCTCCAAACTACCCGCATTGCTTGTTTGTTTTAAAAACAAGTCAAACGTCACAACTGGAGTCCAAAGAAGAGAAGAAGCCAGGTAGATAACTCTAGCTACCGAGCTAATGCGACGTGCAGCCAGTGCTACAGGCAACACGTGTAAACAAAGATGCAAAAATAGTCGACCCGCGATCGGTTTGGTAAGGGAACACGCTGGCATCGATTGGCCTGCGTCAAGCTCAACACGGGACAGGACGTCGTTTTGCCGACCCCACGTGGCACAGCAGACGTTTGCCAATCAACTTTGACGAGCGTTCATCGGCCCGCGCCGATCACCTGATTCGATGGGTGGCCGATCGATCGAAGCATCCGTGATATTTAGTTTTGGTGTCAGTCGAATTTAAAATGACATTAAAATTGCACGAGTGAAGACACATTCCTTGAAACTATTTACACTAACTATATAATAATTCATAATTTTTTATATTTTCAGGGGGTTCTGAGGCCCGTGACGGCCCGTGGACCACTGCTTGTAGACCATCGAAAGGACAGCAGTTACTACTGCAGACGTTTGCAGGAAAATCGGATGAAAAAATGAAAAACGACCACTCCTGTTGGAAGGTTGCCGGCAGTGTGAGTGGAAATGATGTTTTCAAAGTTTACAAGCGTGCGAAGGTGCAAAGAGTACGCTCTTTCGGGCGGCCTCCGGTCTTACGAGGATGCCAGTGTTGACTGGCTATCCGAAAGCTGTCATAGCGGGACGGAATTATCGGCTAAAAAAAAGGCGATAACGATCACACCGGTGCAATAAAGATTTATCGAGGCCACAGCGGTCTTGAAAATGAAGTGACGCTGTACTAATGAGAGCGCTGACCCCCGGCTCACCCCTGGTGTGAGTCGGTCCGACTTGTCCCCCCGAATGGCGAATGGCAAGTTTGTCTGCGACACCGTGGGGTTCCGTTTGCTCCCCCGCCGCTCCCAGTTCCCCACAGACGGGGTCCCCATTGTGCACCCGATGGGTCCCGACTTGGTTTGAACCCGCCTCGTCGGCACACCTCGGTGCTTTCTGCTGGTGTGTCAGGTGACCTGTTATTTCACGGGGGGGTGCATTCGTATTCCTATATGAAAAAAAATCATCACGTTTATAACAATGATGTCATTTTATTATCGTTCATATACCCCATTAGGTGGGATGTTTTGTAGGAAAATTAGTATTTTTGTACAAAATTGTTAAAATACATTCTTATGTTACTACTACTAAAAATGAAAACAATCAATAGTAATACTAAGACAAATTATAATCAATAATAATAATCAATTAGTAGTGGTAGATCATTTCCTCTGGAAAAATGCTAACGATATTGCATTTTTACAATTCCAATTCTTTGTCAATTTCTTTGGCAGAGCTTTTTGTACAATTAAAATAATAATAATTTAAACAAAATACATATATATATATATAGAAAACATTTTGATATTATTGTAAGCAATATATCTATAGTATTTGTACAGTGAAATTGTCAACAATACTGTAAAATTATAATATACAGTCATTGTTATTTTTTGTATTATTTCTTAATTTTATTAAATTTTTCATTAATTATTTTATTGTTATTATTATTATTATTATTATTATTATTATTATTATTATAACAATTACCTTGGAATTGTGAAACTTTATATTTACTCTTCACCCATTATCAATATTACTGTAAAATAATCCAAAATAAAATTTAAATTACTATTACTGTATAAGAATAATAATAATTTGTACACCAAAATTAAATTATCACTGTATTATTATTATAATATAATACTGATAATTTCTTGTTTCTTTTTTTTCTTTAATTATTATAATATTAATATTATTGAAACAAGTTCTTGGAATTGTGAAACTATATTATAACTATAATATATTATATATTACTACTATATATTTACTATTTACCCAAATTATATTATCGGTAGTACTGTATAGTAAAAATAAAACTAAAAATGAAACTACTATTACAGTATGATAATAATTTAATACATTAATTACCATTACTGCATTATTATTATTATTACTATTATTGTTATTATCAACAATTTGATTTGTGAAAGAAGCACTAATTAAAGTAGTATTTATCCAATGAAATGATCAAGATTACTGCAAAATTATAATATACAGTAATACTGATAATTTTATTTCTTTATGTATTTATTCATTTTTATTTATTTTTTTAATTTTCCCATTATTATTATTATTATTATCATCATCATCATTATTATTATTATTATTATAACAATTACTTGGAATTGCAAAACTACATATTTGCTATTTACCCAAATGAAATTGCTATTACTGTATAGTAATAATTTCAAATCCAAAACAAAATTATTACTATTACTGTATTATTATTATTATTATTATTATTATTATTATAACACTTACTACTTGGAATTGTGAAAAAGCACCATATAAGACAGTATCTAGCCAATAAAATGATAAGTATTATTGTATAACAATAATCATTTCATTTAGCCCAATTGCTAAATATATAGCCATCATTACTTGATAATTATTATTTTTATTTGATAAAATTATATAGTAGAGACTGGGAAGTCTGGACTTCCCTACTAAGACTGCTGCCCCCGCGACCCGGACAAGCGGAAGAAAATGGAATAATATACAGTATGTAGCCAAATAATAAATACAAATAAATATGAATAATGTATGTCGACACTTATTGCGACGAAGTATTGGGGAACATGGGGGTATGTTTCTTTCCTTGTCTTGTTGCACGTGTCCAATTAGGACGTCCCGCTCCATCTTCCACTGAGTCCTTTTTCGGGAGAAAATCTGCACATTCGGGATGAAAGAACTCGAGCCTTGCAAACAGGAAACGGAAGCTTGTTGTTTTTGCATGCAAAAGCCTCCGTGCAGTCATCGCCCCGCAAGCCCTTCTTCTGGCGACCAACCCCCCCTTCCATCAGCAGGGAGCGTGGCTAATTTACGAGCACGGGCGATGCCAACATGCTCTCCGAGGAGGGCCTGTTTTAACACCTCCAAATGCCATAATGCATCCCAGCTGACCTTAATTATAAAAGCATGTGCGCCTCCAACCGCCTCACGCAGAAGCTGCAAGGAGTGCGAGACGATCGCCGGTACCTGTGGAAGAACAGGATAGAAGAAATCGATAAAGCTATAAAAAGGGTGATCTGGGTGCTTCGGGGGCCCGTCACGCTCACTCCCTTCTTCCCCTCCTTCCTCGTTTGAGGAGCAACATAAAGGTCAGTCTTATGAGGGCTTTGATCCAGGGACGACGAGCCCTCCTGCCGAGTGCGGGACCCCTGACTCGTTGTCAAGGTAGCCTGCTTCCAACGAGAGGACCGTCCCAGGAGGTAAAACGGGGGCCTTGCTGAACTGGCTTTCCCCCCCCCCCATCTGTCCATATCGCAGATATTGGCCCGTAATAGTGATCTACGCCCAGCACGGGGCTGCAGCATCATTGGGCTGATAAACTGCTCATAGAATAGATCATCTTTTATGGACCTCCCCCCCCCACCATCACGCACAGCACAAATATTATGACTATTAGTGCATTAATTACCTCGCTGGCCTGGGGGGGGGGGGGCCTGCCGCCCTGCCGAGTTTAAGAGCTTCTTTAATTAAAGATCAATAGCAACGTGCGGCTTCACTGGACGCCAAAAGGTGCAGTAACGTCTTCTACTGCGTTGAGCGGCGGACAGGAAGAGTCACTTTTATGGATACGGAACACTTACATGGTTTTTGCTTCAAGCTGCGAGCAAAAATGTGGGTCACGAGCTGCTATTTACGGTGCTGTCAATGTGAAGACCGTGGCTGAAGTGGAGGATGGCGGTAAATAGCATTAGCCTAGCTCCGGGGCATACTTTTTTACCCGCGCTAAACATAACACGTCACCTAAAACTGTTATTTCCAAATGCCCGCAAGGCATGCCGGGCAGTCCAGCGGCAACAACAGCATGAATAATGGACAATGGACCCAGCATGCCTTGCGGCGGGAAGGCGTTTTTTGGCATGGGTGCAGATATTTATTTGCATGGCCAAATGTATAATATTTTGTGTGGCTTTCTTGTACACTTTGCATCTGACTGCTGCAAGTCAGGTTTCCGTTGCTACAGTTTCGGTGTTTAGCAATTTATTATTTGGAAATGCCAGTTTGGCCACCCCTGGTCAAACGATGACAGGAACAGGAACAGCATCAAATTAAAAGCACAAAAGGCATACGGAGCCACCTTCCACCAGTCCGCGCCTTCAGGAAGACTTTGACTTCCAGAGAGGTGTACCACACAAATATGCATCCTTAAATCCGACCTTTATGGAGTCCAACTTGGGAGCAAATAGGAGGTGAAGGAATCAAACACAGTACAGTAGCCTATCTGTGCATGGGGCGGCGAAGGTGCGATCTAGGACTGTCAAAAAAAGCACGACAAATCACTGCTCGCATCAAACGTTCAAAAACTGGGGGATTTCGAACTGTATATTATTTTTCTGAGTAAAATAATTGCCCATATTTCCAAAATTGATATCCCTTGATATACAATTTGATTTAGGTATCACTCTGGTTGTGTAAGGAATCATTTACCGCAGAGATTTCCATCCCCACGTATAACATTTGTTTCTGCGATTAAGTGTGATTAATTGTGAGTTAACTATGGACAAAATGCAATTATTCAAGGTTAAATATTTTAATCGATTGACAGCTCTGAAAAAACAAATACATCCGTAAACATTTTTGCAACTTAACTAAAATATTCAGCTAAAGCCGAGTAAACAAACGCAAGGTCGCTTGTCGACTATTTGGTATATTTCTCCTCAAAGGAGTAACAAATTCATGTAAAAATGTTGTGTTGCTGCCGGATGTTAACAACATACCAGTGATCCCGTAAATCCTGTTTTCTTTTTCCACAAGACAAAAATTGAAGCAAGTACAGAGGGGTTTGAAAAAATTCCTAAAAATGACGTTTACGGTTCACGGCAGCAGTCATGACAAACCTGTTGTCAAAGAAAGGCGTCATTTTTGGAAGTGACGCGACCGGAGTACCATCACGCGGCTACACAAACATGGCGGCATGCGAGACAAAACAAAATTTGAAGTGCAAAACTCGCTTTGTCCATTTTTGCCGTACACCTTCTTCTTGGAAAAGAAAACAAACTTACATTACCACTTGGAATGTAAACATCCAGCAGCAACACGACATTATAGCATGACTGCTATTTTGATGAACTTACTCTGTTCGGTGGCAACTTTGTCGCAGTCTTTTCTTCTTTTTCCGGCGTAGCTGTTACGGTTTGCTCTTCGCGGCATGGTGTAACAACCCCGAGGATGCAGAGAGCTGGACGTCAGGCAGGTAAGTTTTGGAAGAATCTTTAATAAGGATGCTGCAAAGCAGCGGAAAAAAACATGGAAGCACAAAACGCAAAGGAAAAACAACAATGAACCGGCAAGTGGCCTAGTACACAGCTGAACTAAATACTGGAGAACAAATTAGGAGCAGGTGCGAAAGACTGAAAAAGTAAAGCTGACCGGAAACCGAGCGGAACAGAACAGGAAGTACTACCAAAATAAGAGTACAAATCAGAAACTGAGGCAAAAAGGGAACAAAAGCAACACCGTCACGAAGACAAACATACAGCTCGTGACAGTAGCAACCTGTAAACATTTTTTTTTAATGTGTTTATACTACACTTTTGAGCCAAATGCTTCTTGTGAAGTACTTCCTTTAACGCAGTCGTTAGTTTTGTCTCCTTCTTTGCACTTGCTTCGTTCATTTTTGCCTTAAACCTTCCTCTTGGAAAAGAAAACAAACTCACATTACCACTTGGAACTATAAACATCCAGCAGCAACACGACATTTTAGCATGACTGCTATTTTGATGAACTTACTCTGTTCTGTGGCAATTTTGTTGTAGTCTTTTCTTCTTTTTTCGGTGAAGCAACCAGTAAACATTTTTTTTTATGTGTTATACTGTACTTTTGAGCCAAATGCTCCTTGTGAAGTACTTCCTTTATAGCAGTCATTAGTGAAAGGCACAGTGAAAAAAGAAAAAAAAAAGAACTTGAACTGGGCGTACATTTTTGTCTCCTTCTTTGCATTTTCTTCGTCCATTTTTGCCTTAAACCTTCCTCTCGGAAAAGAAAACAAACTTACATTACCACTTGGAACTGTAAACATCCAGCAGCAACACGACATTTCAGCATGTTCTGTGGCAATTTTGACATAGCGGTCGTTCTTGTCTTCTTTTTCTTGTGCACCGCCTAGCCTTTTTTTCAAAACGTGTTTTTATTGTACTTTTGTGCCAAGTGCTGCTTGTAAAGTCTTTCCTGTATAGCAGTGAGTGAAATGAACACTGCAAAAAACAAGAACTCGGTGCCTGACTACGTTGCACCCATGAAGGGCAGTATGTTGTGATGGATCGGCGCGCCTTTCCTGGCAACGGCTTTGCCTCAGTCCAACCCGGTCTCTCCGGGCCCGTTGACCGCATCGCTCGCACTAAAGCCAACTTCCTCCCCACCACGTCGCCCACACACTTCCCGGCGCAGGCCTAAGGCAGGTTAAACAGTTAAACAGCAGCAAATCCACCACCGCCCTGTGGGAAATTTGCCTCTAATCCCTAACTTATAGGCACAGAATCAAAGCCAAGATGCCCGAGCAACAAATCTGATCCTCCTCCCCCGCCCCGAACAATCTCGGGCCTCTCGGGAGAGCATGGAGAGACAAGCCCGAGATGGATAAATACCTAAATGATGAGACAGTCTGGGGACTTGGGAGTCGAGTCTGCCTATGACCGCTCACCTCCGATTTGGCGTCGGCGCGATGAAAGGCAATCGGGGCGGCGCCCTCGCGGCAGCCGGTCTTTATTATTATACGTCCGAGTGCGGCTCGGCCAATGATTAATGACTCGCGTCAGGAAGAAAACAAAGCGCAAGTTATCGCCAATCCACCTGCTCCGCTGGTCTGATTGGACAGGGAGAAAAAAAGAACCGGTCCTGATCACGGAGGCGGAGGACACGGTCTGACCGCAGCAAAGTGAAGCATTTATGGGCTTTTAATTCAATCTTGGACTCCATTTCTGCACACTTTGTGCGGGTGGCGTGCACGCTGCGGCGGGAGCGTGCAGCTTTCATCTTTGATTGATTTGACCGACCGGCGTGGACTTTTCACGGTGTCGCTGTTTGTTACGTCCAGGCCCACCGTCCCCTTGCTGTATTGATGTTGACATTTGTGAGACATGTTGGAGTGGCTCAGGCCTCACTAATGGGAGATGGCAGCAGCTAGCGCAGCCTGATACTGCCATCCAGAGGCCCTGCTTGGTGTTGCATGGCCGCCTTGTGTTTAATGGGGTTTGGAACTGCTACGGCTGCGGGGGTATGCCTGAGCCCATCCCAGCTGACGCATGTCTGCGACGCTAGCTGCTCAGCTACAAGAAATAGCCTTTAATAGTACCTGAAGTAGCCGCTGTCGTCAGTGCAAATGCATCAATATTACCACACATTGCTATGCAGCGACGAAATTTGTACTGCAGGCGCGCCGATTTAAAGATAGCATGCTACAAAGGTAGCTAGTTAGCCTTTATTTCATGTATTTATTCCAAACTTTAAACAGGGTTTCAAACAAAGTGAGGAAGAAGGACTAAAGTAAAAAGCCAAAAATTGACCACTTCCACTCGGAACGGGAGGGGACGTTTTCTTCACTACGTCATGTCGGACGTGCCCTTGGCTGACGCCACGCCGGATGGGGGTGAGGTAATGCCTCCTCGGTGTAACACAGGGGGTGTCAAACATACGGATTGAGTGAGACGTTTTTGTCGATTTTTTTAAGTCTGAAAATGAGCTGCAATTTTTCAATAAAATAACCTGCTGTTCTAACTGTGTCCACTGGGTGGCACTATAGCAATTGTGTTAGGCAAGCAAACTCCTCATACCAGGGCAGAGCAAGTTGGTTAGGCAAGTGCAGCCAGTCCAGGTGAGCTGCTTGGCATTTGCTGCATTTATTACAAAATACAGTAGCTACTGAGGAACTAATGAAGAACTACTGAGGAACTAATGAAGAACTACTGAGGAACTAATGAAGAACTAATGAGGAACTAATGAAGAACTAATGAAGAACTAATGAGGAACTGATGAAGAACTAATGAAGAACTAATGAACTACTGAGCAACTAATGAAGAACTAATGATGAACTAATGAAGAACTAATGAGGAACTAATGAAGAACTACTGAGGAACTAATGAAGAACTACTGAGGAACTAATGAAGAACTACTGTAATTTGTGTGCCTTGCAGTGTTAGGGACAGCGGAGAAGACAGAAGGTGAATGAAGAAACAGTAGTGTGGGTTTACTCACAGCCGAGACGTCAGCAACGAATCGGCTCGTGAAATCGCAGTGCCTTCGAAACCGTTCAAGGGGTTAGAACTTGTACAAACGTGCATGATGAAGGCAGCGGAGCTTGTGTGCCCCGAAAAGTGCCAGCTTTTTTGCACCAACCTGACCCGGACAGGATTTCTGATCACTCCGTGGATTTGGTGAGCCAGTTCAATCACAAAGTCAAGTCATTTATTGCGTTTTCACTTGCGATTGATGACATCACGGACATATTTGCACCGCGCTGGACGGTGTTGGAGTGGACTGGTCCTGTCCTGGCTACAGAAGGTGCGCCCTCAAGGATTATGAAAAAAACAAGCATATATATATTTATATATATATATATACACACACCCATATATTTAAATAAATTTTTACACACACACATATATTCGACCCACTTGAGAATGCATTTTCCTCCATGTGGCCCCTGGTGTAACATCACTGCCACCTAGTGACCGGAATACTACAAATAACTTGTCTTTCAATATTTTTTGACTAATAATAATCCACGAACAACCACAAAATGCCACAAAACTATTCAAGGGGTAAACAAAACAAAAACAGTGAAAATCTGTGACCCGGAATGAGACGATTTACCAGTAAATCCTACCCTGCTGGATTCCGTCAACATGTCCCTGTGAAAAGAACATAATGCTTGGCAGCCTTGTTGCTATGGTGGAATAGTGTTTAGAATGCAATATGTAAACAAAACATGACTTACTCTGCTCTTGTCTTGTGTTTTTTTTCCAAATTTTTTCAAGATGTGTTTCTACCGTACTTTCTAGCCAAACGCTTTTTGTAAAGGCGTTCTTTCATAGCAGTCATCAGTGAAATGAACACTATTAAAAATAAACCACAACTTGAGGTGGACTTCCTAGCTCTCGCCCTATCTCTCTTTCTCTGCACTTGCTTTTTTTTTTCATAATCCTTCTTTTGGGAAAGAAAAGGGATTATGTAAACATCCAGCAGCAACACGACATTTTGGCACGACTGCTATGTTGAGGTATCTTAGCAGCAACAACGAGTTTGTCATACTTTTTCATTTTCATTTTTAACAACGGACGGGAGCTTTCCGGTACGCGGAGCAAAGTGACGCCGTGATTGGCCATGGTTAGGAGGAAAAGGATGATGGGAGATAACCAATTGGAGGGCGGCTTGGGTGGGCACCTTGCGTGGCGGTGCGGTCTATTCCGAAATCACTTTGAATATTTTTTCGTGAAATGAGACGGAAAAATATTGATTATGATGTTCTTATACTTGTACTGCGATTGACTGGCGACCCGTCCAGGGTGTACCCCGCCTCTCGCCCAAAGTCTGCTGGGATAGGCTCCAGCATCCCCGTGACCCTAATGAGGACAAGCGGCGTAGAGAATGAACGAATGAATGTTCTTATAATTTCGGTAAGTGGAGGTTCCACGACAGCCCCACCAAAAAAACAACACGCCGTCTAATCATCAATTAGGCGAGGGTTAAGCGTCAACAACCTGTCAATCATTTTTATTACAGACGTTTTGTCCTTTTTCATGGGGCGGGGGCTTGTTTTGAGTGTATGCTTAACTTGACAGTTCCAATCTTTGGAAGAGGGTGTTTTTCCTGTGTACTTTTGCAGAAGGGAAGCGTGTTGTTTTTATGTTTTTTTTTTAATGAGAAGTCTCCTCTCCGGCACAGAGCAGCGCAGCGTGCGCCACGGAAATGTGGTCTGTCTGCGCTGGGATTGCCGAGGCCCTTTTGAAGTACCAAGCCGAGGCGCTCTCCTTTGTGTCGGAACACCAAAAAAATCAAACCCAAAACCAAAAACACCCATAAGACTACCTGAAAGGGCTACAATCCAAAAGCGCCTCATGCGTGTGATGCTTTACACGTCCCCGCTTTGTTCCACCCCCCCCCCCCCCCCTCTCTTGCAGTCATTATGCATGTCTTGTGCGAAAAGGCGCTGCAGTGTGTCTGGAGAACCCGCCGCCCCAACCCATTCCCCGAATGGAAACTGACGCTCTCAAACGAACAACCTAGGGACAAAACATGAATTCCGTGCGGTTGCTCCCCTTGTAGTGGCGCGGCGTCGACAAGCTCGCTATTTAGCAGCGGCTGCCATCTCAGACGGCGGGTCCGGTGGGATGTGTCGCTATGTGTTTATCAGAGGGTGAACTTGGTTCTTTTCATGTGAAAAACCACCACCACCACCCCCACCACCCCTGCTTCTCAGCTCCCCTCCACCCCGGTGTAGTTGAAGGTGAAGCATCCGAGTTCAGAGACCGGGAGACGTCGCACTTTTTTTTTTTTGGCACACTTACAGTAGTAGGAATGCTCTGTGTAGTAATAATTAATAATGAATAGAGCCCTGCCAGCTTGGAAACTACCCGATTACTTCCACTACGACAGGAAACTGTTAATGCAACCCCGTTAACTGCATCAAAGGCAATCAAAGTACTTCCCCGCCCCACGTTTGACAATAATTTCATGCGTTTAAAGCAGGGGTCTCAAGCTTGTGCCACGGAGAGGCGAGAACGTGCAGGTTTTCTTGCCAGCCAGTCACCAAAGCAGCTGCTTTAATTGATAAGCTGCTGTAGTGACCCCCTGGAAAGAAAACCTGCAGTTTCTCGGCCCTTCGTGGCACGAGCTGCTACAGTGCTTGGAGCTGCAGCGAATGGGACGCACTACCTGAAAACAGGGGTCACTGGTCACTAAAGCAGCTGCTTTAATTGATGGGCTCCTTTCCTCACCGGCTGGAAAGAAAACCTGCAGTTTCTCAGCCCTTCGTGGCACGAGCTGCTACAGTGCTTGGAGCTGCAGCGAATGGGACGCACTACCTGAAAACAGGGGTCACTGGTCACCAAAGCAGCTGCTTTAATTGATGGGCTCCTTTCCTCACCGGCTGGAAAGAAAACGTGCGGTGTCTCGGCCCTGCGTGGCACCAGTTTGACCCCCGTTTTCTGGTGACATGTCCCATTCGCTCCATCTCCAAGCACCATAGCAGGGGTTTCAAACCGGTGCCATGAAGGGCCGAGAAACTGCAGGTTTTCTTTCCAGCCCATCACTTCAGCAGGTGATTTTAATGATCAAGACCTCCTTCAATCGGAAGCTCATCAATTAAAGCGCCTGCTGAAAAGAAAACCTGCAGTTTCTCAGTCCTCCACGGCACGAGTTCGAGACCCCTGCGCTGTAGTACCTTGAGTCGCAATTTTGAAGACATAGGACTCAACTTGGACTTTGACATCCATGCCTGGGACTTTAAACTGACGACTTGAATATTCTTCAGCCCGAGTAAAATGTGACCCCGATCACAGCGTTATTGTGTCATTTCTGGCAAGACACCAATTCCCCCCCCCCACAGAACGCATCTATTAACACCTAAATAAACAAACACAGAGGGCGGGGCTTATGTTTGCATGAGCGCCAAACTGCTGGAGAGTTGCAGTGGTTAACACCGGGACGGTGCAACATGACTCATTTCGGTTTAACAGGGCTTAGGACTTGCGAGGACTCGACAATTTCAAACCTGACTTCGATTTCACACATGACTCCACCACTCCTGTCTTGACTTGAGACTTGTTTGTCTTTACTTGCGACTTAGGATTGAAGATTTGAGACTTTCTGTAACCTGTGGTCTATCCAGTTAACACCAGTCGCAAAATAACCAAGTAAACCTCCTACAAGTCCAGCCAATGCCTCCCTCTAGTGGACACTTTGCGCACCTACCACCAATGGAATAACACAGGGGTGTCCAAAGTGCAGTCCAGGGGTCATTTGCAGCCCGTGTCTCATTTTTTATCGCCCCGCGGTACACTATAAAAAATATAAATAAACATAAAATAATAGATGTGGGCAAAATAGACCACAAAAGTATAAAGA
This sequence comes from Oostethus manadensis, assembly GCA_024372805.1. Taxonomy (NCBI): domain Eukaryota; kingdom Metazoa; phylum Chordata; class Actinopteri; order Syngnathiformes; family Syngnathidae; genus Oostethus; species Oostethus manadensis. Next base: position 186,362 of record QODF01000314.1, on the reverse strand, counting down.
AATGTAACAAGATAGCAAAAATGTTGACACTAATAATAACTCAAAACTGTTTTGTTTAAGTGTTAACAAATGAGCCATATTACTAAAACCTATTTTCCTCCCTCAACTATTAGGATTTATTTGTATGTATTACTAATAGGAGAATCTGTTCCTGAATGTTTTGAGCTCCTGTTTCAACAGCCAAGTAGTGGACACCATTTTGCCACCTTTGCTTCCAAACACAAGTAAACAACAACCTTCTACCCTAAGGTGAGTGTTTCTAACTCAACTTATGCAGGATTGACTTCTTGGAAACCGACACAAGTGCATCCGCATCGGTCCAAACTAGAAGAGAAAAACGTCATACACAGTCATGACCTTAACAGAGTTACTGCAGGAAAAAGTAAGTTTACAACCGTGTAGTAACAGTGACATCTACTGGACAATTAGCGAATTACACCAGCGGCGCAAATGAACGAGGAACGGCGCCCTCTGGTGGTGAGTGCCGAGTAGCGCACCCTATTTATTGCCTCAACTGTTCCAATTCCATATGATGAGCGCATAATATAATAAACAGCATCCTCTGCTGGTTGAAGCTTGCTTGAAAACGCCCATAATCATAATGATCACTATGAACACTTCACATTATGGAGCAAAGTGAGTTTCTTTAGCCAGCAAACGCTTTAAGACCAATGTATATATATATATGTGTATATATATATTATGTATATATATATATACATATGCTATTATGTGCTACAGTGTTTTAGCAGGGTGTGCATCTGCAGTTAAGTTGCCTTTTAAGTGCATAAGCGCATCACAGACCTGGCCCAATATGCAAAGTGTCAGTGTAAGTAATGATCTCTCCTCTGAGACTGCAAAACCTCTTTGCACTAAATCATGTGATAAAAGCAAGGAATAAACCGACTGCGAACGGATGAGAGCAAACAATTTATAGTCACCAGTACGCCCCCCACCCCCATCACGTCTTGAAACATAAAAATAGCATTTCTGTTTATGGTCGAGTCAACTTCAGGTGAGAACACTATGTTGTTCAAAGAAGCAGGAAGAATACTTTTTGAAAAAGGAGATTGAAAATAGAATTTAACATAGACCTGGGAGGCCTCTCGAGGTAGCTCGTCAACTCCGTTTGGTACATTTTTCGTCAAAATAGTAGTCGTGACAAAATGTTGTGTTGCTGCTGGATGTTCACAGCATTCCAGTGATACCGTAAGTTTCTTTTCTTTTCCAAAAGAGGAAGGTTTAGACAAAAATGGACAAGGCAAGTGCCTAGAACAAAGGACAGATGGACGCCCATCTCTAGTTTTTTTTCTTTGCTGTTTTTTGCAGTGTTCATTTCACTGATGCCTGCTATGAAGCACACCTTTATAGGAAGCATTTTGCTTGAAAGTACGGTACCAGCGCATTTTGAAAGAGAATAGTACCGGCCACTACACAGCGGGGAGGAAAAGACAAGAACGACCACTATGTCAAAGTTGCCGCAGAGCAGAGTAAGTCATGTCTTGTTTACATATTGTATTCTAAACACTCTTCCACCATAGCGACAAGGCTACAAACTCTATAAACGTGTTATATAAACATCTTTTCACAGCAATATGTCGGAATAAATCGACGAACCTGGATGAGGCCTTTGTGTGGTCCACCCTGAACAGCGCCTGCCCTAAATATGAACGCATAATCGGGGAATTTACAATAGCAAAGTCCTGTCAAAAAGGCTCGACGGGTTTCCGACCCCTGGCCGGTAGCGTCAAAAGTTGGGCTTTTTATATATTTTGTAATCGTCGCAATGTCAGATGCTCATGCTGGGTTTTGCCAAGAAGCGGGTGACGGTGGAGTATAAATACGCGGTTGGTTTTCCGGGCACTGTGGAAAATGGCAATGACGCTGATCCCGTCACGGTGACGGCCCCTCACGACGATCAAAGCGGCGGTGACACAGGCGGGCCTCGAGGAGACAGTGTTTTGGTGGCGTTGGTTGCCTCGGGGTGCCTTCCCTACATCTTCAAACATCTGCTTATCTCTGACACGTCGTCTTTTCGTTTGCATCTGTCGAGGCGTCTGGGTCGGACGAGCGCCACTCGACTTGATTACTGGGTGAAGGCTGGCAATCAAGTAGTCAAGCTGCCCGTGTGGGATTTTGCAAAGACACAACTTTTGGTTGTTTGTCCATTTTCCAATGGTTAGCTTCTTTCCACTCTTGTCAGAATGTTCAAAATTCTCTCTTCTCTGTTTTTGGGCATTTTCTTCCTCGAGTACCTTGAAAAGTGCTTTAGTGACGGACTATTACAATGATTATTTTTGCCTTTAAAAGTGGCTCGCTTACTTGTTCGAATGTTAAAACTTCAGTGGAACCTTTGTTGGCGTCGTTAATTCCTTCCAGAAGGTCGGACTCTAACCAAAACAGACGCTAACCAAGTCAATTTGTCCCATAACAAATATTGTAAATTCAATTAATCCGTTCCAGAAAGTCAAAAATTGTAACACAAAACTTGCCTTTATCGTCTTAAAATTATTGTTTTACATTCAGGTCCATCAGCATTGGCGCCCCCCAGGGGTGTGTCCTCTACCCTCTGCTTTTTTCCTTATACACAAACTATTTGCCCCCCTCCTGACTCTTTATTCTTTTGCATGTTTGTCACACAAAATGTTTCTGATCATCCAACACATTTTAATATTAGTCAAAGATAACACAAGCAAACACAAAATGCAGTTTTTAAATGAATGTTTTTATTATTTAGGGAGAAAAAAACCCAAA
>QODF01000314.1:108477-181032 GCA_024372805.1 Oostethus manadensis | reverse complement strand
AAAAATAAAAATAAAAATAAAAATAAAAATAAAAATAAAAATAAAAATAAAAATAAAAATAAAAATAAAAATAAAAATAAAAATAAAAATAAAAATAAAAATAAAAATAAATAAAAATAGTCTATCCATCCCTTTTCTATACTGCAAATTTCTTGGGTGCTCCTCAATGAATGATAAAAAAAAAAGAAAAAGTAAATATTCAAAATTTGAGCGCTGGTCCCACACAGGAAATATGCCTTCAATGTGATTTTTCATGGGTTTTCGTTTCACGAGCAATTCAAAGCACGACATCACGGTCAGACACACTTCCTTCTTCATATGGAACACAGGCACACATCCTGTTCTGTTTTGTTGTCGTGAACGGCAATCCAAAGTCTCAGAGATCACAAAAATGCAATGGCGGGAAAATCAATTGGCTCTAGCGAGTCTCAAGATCACCATGCAGGAAATCGGCTGTGAATGAGGGAACTGTGTGTCTCCTCCTGGTAAGCTTCCGGTTTGGGTTTTCCTTTTTTTGAAAAGAAACTCAAGGAGCAAACGAGTGAATTGCTCCATCTCAAGTTAAGATCCATTAAAAGGGAAAGTGGTCGCGTGTGCGTGCGTGTGTTGGTGGCTGACGGACGTCTAAACCGCCGCCTCTCTTGCCGGGCTCTGTAATTTGCTCCTTCATCGGGTGGCCCTGGTGTGAGCTCAGGCAACGGCGGAGGACAGAACGACTAGCACGCCTTCAAAACCGCGGGAGGAACATGACATACTCCTATTTATGTCCGAATTCCGATTTATGCGCTTGTTTGTGTTGTTTCTAGGAAGCTGTTGTGTACACACTGGGCTGGTTTAGGGTGCGCGTCATCAAAACGACATTGCCCTTTTTGCTGCATGTCAAAATGACAAGGCACAAACTGGGTTAGATGGAGGAAAAGCTGCTGCCAGCTGAAAAGGAGGGGAAAAATGAATTGGACCGCCTACCCGTCATACTTAACAAAACACACACACACAGGTGCATGTGGCAGAACCTTGGCTCCGTGTGTGTGTGTGTTCAAGGGAAAGAAGAAGAATAGGGCCCGGGCCACATTCCAGCCCTGCCTCCTAGGGCGGTAGAAGGTATTCGACATTCCGCCGCCTGCATGTCAGGCCAGGTGCATACCGCGGTACACACGTGCGCTCTCCCAAGCGCACACCTACAACATAAAGCACCATAACTAATAATTGTAAGTAAATGTTGCCGGTGTAAGCGGGTGCAGTACGCTGACTGTACCTTTGGACTACGGTGGAATCCTGTCGAATTGGAAAACTATGTCACAAAATTCATTAGAGTTCACTTCTGTAAGCACCCGAATGATGAAAAACCCCACAAGCCTAGTTTGCCTTCTTTGTCGTGATGCCGCCGCACGATGGCAAATAAGAAAGTGAAAGTTATCAACTTTGCTTCTCTGCGATCATGTTCCACACTGTTCCTTTTTAGAAAAACGAACGGTAACGTTGCAAAAATGACATTAAAAAGCCTCATTTCAGTGTGCAAGGACGTCCGGGTTCTACAAGATGATATCAGGGCACTATTGGAAGATAATGCTGCTTTACACGCCGCCCTCGAGGAGGTCAAAAACCCCAAGGAGTGCATTATGCAATGACATCAGTGTTCCACGGGATGATATCAAGACACTATCGGAGGATAATGCTACCTGGAGCACCACCCTGGAGGAAGAGAGAGAAGCAAATGAGCAAATGAAAAATGTAATTGATGAGATGGACCCGAACGCACGAATGAACGGTGTGACCTTTACCGGGCTCCGAGTTACACCCAGCTCAAAGGGTAGGGAAGCTCATGACAGAGGATGGAATGGGTGTTCCTTCAACAAAGCCACAGATTGTCAACTTCCCACAGTCAAGGGAGGTGGATGTCGGTATCAACACCACTGACACGTGCGTCCCACTGTATGGCAGAAACAACACCGCACCTGTCATCCTGTCATGCTCACCTGCAGGGATTCAAAACCGCACCGCTGAAACGGGGAGAGAACTCGAGAGGCACAAACGTCTACCTGGATGGGCATCTGACAAAACGCAACGCTCGCTGACATCGCCGGGAAAGCACGAGACTTGAGGAAGCAGGGAAGGATACGGAAGTACTTTGAGTACCAATGGAAAAATACACACCAAGCTCCATGGAGGTCCGGGAGAAAATATGAAATAAATCAGGATACAGCGACCCCTTTATGCTCATCAACAAGCTGAGTTTAAACAATAATTGAAAGATAAAAGGAGTTTGTTTACTCGATTTTACTCCGCCGATGTCACTTCTGGAGATGATGCGACGAGTTTGTCAAACGTTGTGCTGCTGCTGGATGTTGACAGGGTCCAAGTGATACTGTTGTTTTTGCAAAAGAGGAAGGTTTAGGACAAAAGGTGCAGAGAACGAGAAACAGATGCAGGCCCACCTCGAGTTCTTTTTTTTGCTTTTTTTCCTTGAAGGAACAACTTTACTCGAAAGTACGGTATGAACGCGTCTTGAAAAGCGGGGGGGGGGGGAGCCAAGAACAACCACTACGACACATTTGCCACAGAACAAAGCTAGGCCATGTCTTGTTCACGTATTGTATTCTAGACACTGTTCCACCATAGAGACAAGGCTGCAGAGCATTATACATGTTATAAAAACATCTCCTAAGGTCTAAACATCTAGAATGCCTATGCCAAACATGAGCAATCTAGAACATTATTACAAACAATATATAACATATGTGGTGTCAGGGATGCTTTCAGATGCAATTTTGTACAAAATTTTCTTGCAATTAAGAATAATTAAGAGTGTGTTCTGTATGCTCGACAATGCAAACTGCTAAACTTCTTAGAAAAGATGACCTGTGGAAAAGAGGATCGGGTACGTTTGTATCGTTTTGTATGCTTTTCTGAATGCATGGAAGTCATCCGCTCCCAAGCTGAGGTTGAGCTATTTATAGCACGGCGGGTGCACGCGGCCCGAATGTACAGCTACAGCGTGGTTTTGAAGTTCATGCGCTGCTGTGATTGCACGGTGAGTCACACGTGACGCTGCAGACGGGGGCGGCGTGGACGCGTGGAGGCGCCGCTCGCTTTCATTTACCGGGAGACGCTCTTTGCAGGTTCGAATCCCCGAGATTCTTGTTGACCTGCCTTGAAAAATCCAAAGTTGTATTGAACAAAAAAAAGCGGCATTTGTTGGGGTTTAATGTTCTGCGTCCCCTTTGCACACAAGATGATGGTTGCGTGCCATGAATCGCATAGTTAGACTCCTTCACCGTTACGCTTCCTTCCTCCTTCCTCCCATTCTCCCATCCGTGCACGCCTTCCCTTTTTCCCAGCCAATTCCCGCCTCCTCACCTCCGCCATTCATTGAACGGATGCCACATTAGGGACAGAGGAGGAGGGGTGAGTGGAAAGACAGGGCTAACACCATCCTTCCTTCCTTCCTTCCTTCCTACCACCCCTTTGGCTGCGGCAAGTGGTATGTTCCACAGCAAGTTGAGAGAGCACATTGTTGGTCATTTGGCTTTGCAGGGGTCATTTCCTGACTCGTGCGTCCCCGCTCTTCCCGGGATGCCCCCCCCCCTTCCCCCAACAAACACCCGCCTCGCCCGTCCCCTTTTGTGTTGGAAAAGCTCCGACATCTGAAAACAATCAAATAATCTGGGCACAATGCACCTCTTCATGGAGGGGTCCTGGTGGTTCCCAGATTGGCGGGAGGATTAGGTTGGAGGAGGCCAATTGGGGAGGGCAGAGACGAGGTGGTGGTGGGGGTGTTTTTTAAGGTTTTATGTTCAGTGGTGGAAGCTGCGTTTAACCCTTTGTTGCTTGTGAACGGAATACGATTACAGTACATTCGTCTCGGCGGCAGCCATGACGACTTCATCGCGGCAAAACGTCATTTCCGGAAGTGACATCGACGGAGTAAAACCTCTCAGTTTAAGCCGAGGTAGCTCGTCGGCTTCCTTGGGTATATTGTTCATCAAAATAGCAGTCGTGCCAAAATGTCGTGTCGCTGCTGGATGTTTACAGCGTCCGAGAAATACGCTAAGTTTGTTTTCTTTTCCAAAAGAGGAAGGTTCAAGACTGAAATGGACCGAGCAAGCGCAGAGAACGAGAGACAGATGCTATAATAATAGTAGAGACAGATGCAAGCCCAGACGCTAGTTATTTTTATTTTTGTAGTGTTCACTGATGTCTGCTATGAAGGGACACTTTTATATACTGTAAACATATTTTGAAAAAGGACGATATTCCGCCTGATGAATGGTATCGGCCATTACACAGGGAAAAAAAAGACAAAGTCTTGTTTACGTATTGTATTCTCTTTGGGTGTGACCAGGATGGACAGGATCGGGAATGAGCACATCAGAGGGACAGCACATGTTAGAGGTTTCGGAGATAAAGTCCGAGAGGCCAGACTGAGATGGTTGGGACATGTCCAGAGGAGAGATAGTGAATATGTTGGTAGAAGGATGCTGAGTTTTGAATTGCCAGGCAGGAGGCCTAGAGGAAGACCAAAGAGGAGGTTTATGGATGTAGTGAAAGAGGACATGAAGGTAGTTGGCGCAAGAGAAGAGGATACAGAAGACAGAGTTAGATGGAGGCAATTGATTCGCTGCGGCGACCCCTGAAGGGATAAGCCCAAAGGAAAAGATTCGAAACACAATTCCACCATTGAGACAAGGTTGCAAAGCATTATACGTGTAATATAAACATTTCAATATGTTCCTGGAAGGGGGCGGGGCGGCGACGCTGACAATGAGGCCTTTAATAAGCTGATTTTAAACAAGAAGTGAAAGACAAAAAGAGTTTGTTTACTCAGCTGAGACATGTTGCTCCACTGATGTCCCTTCAGGAAATGACGCTTTGCCGTGACGAGGAGTTTGTCGTGACTGGTGCCATGAATTATAAATGTCATATTTACAAATGTATAATTCGCTTTCATGAAACAAACAATGTAGAACATAATTACAAACAATATAAAATATACTTAAGCATAGTATAAATTGGCTTATTAATGAGTGGAGTTGGTGTCTATATAGCCTGATTTATTTCATATTCCATTGCCGTCAACCTCCCCCGCCCCCCTTCTGTCATCTGTATCTCATTCTCTGTACTTATTCATCCATTTTTGTCTTAAACCTTTGTCTTTTAGGGAGGGGCGAGGCGCTCACAACCTGTAAACATCCAGCAGCAACACGACCTTTTGGCATGACTACTGTTTTGTAGAAAAATATACCAGGCGAAGTCGATGAGTTGCCTCGAGAAGCGTTTGTTTCCAGAAATTGCGGCAGGAATGCCACCGTTCGCTGTCAAAAAGAACGTAGAACATCATCACAAACCGTATGTGACATATTGAAGCAAAGTTGATCAACGGGACCCGTTGCGCTTTCAGATGAACTCCACCTTCTTGTGGTTTCAGTGGAGAAGCTTTGTGTCGAACGGGTCTGACTGATTATCTAACAACGTCAGAGTTCCCCAGTTTCAGTGTTGCACTATCACACAAACACATGCAAATGCTTGCACATGACACCCCCCCCCCCACGGCCCCATGCTGTTCCTTTTTGTCCCCATGAGAATGGTAAATAGTCATCAGTAACTTCCCCTCCGACGTGTTCATTTATCCCTTCTATCCTGTGGGCTTGGCCGATGATTACAGGGAAGCCAAGTGAAGCCGCCCAAATAAACACCCCTCAGGCAGCACCGGGGTCTGTCCACCTCACCCGAAACACCAGCTTCCACCGGCCAGATCGGGTTTCAATCAAACCCACGCACAACGTGCAAACAATAGGGAGTAGTAAGCCGGGCTCAGCGGCTAAAAACAACGTCGTCTGCATTTAAGCAGCTTTCAGTGCGGGACGCTCCTAAGACGGAATGGCTGCTTTTTTTTCCGTGTGTTGCTCTGATTCTCACGTCGTTTCCAGTCGGGCCGTTTAAAGGACGAGGACAATCCCAAATGTGCGTTTTGCTCAAGGGCTCTGCAACTGTATTGACCTTCCATCCGAGTCCTTGATGGCACCATCCAAATGGGAGAAATACTGTATAAAGAATGAATAACAAGCATTCCGAAGACCGTATGTTCATTTAGTTCATTTTGTTAAGTGTACGTCAGTATGAGTATACTACAGACCTGAAGTACTCCTAGTGTACTAGAAAGTATACAAAATGAATACTTTTTCTCATTAAAGTGAAATATTGTACGTTAATAAAAGTATACTTTAAGTATACCTTTAAATTTAGCTTGAAAAGGTACACTTTAGAGTGTATGACATACACAGTCATCTGTGTACTATCAAGATACTTCATATACAGTAGTGTTCAAAATTATTCAGCAAGTGCTGCTTTCCTCCTTAAATAGGGTCCACCTGGTTCCCACCTGGTTTTTCACTACATTTCTCTTTGAAAGCCGGAGGAAAATGGGTCCTTCAATAAGACGTTGTTCAGAAGAACGGCATACTTTGATTAAAAAGTTGATTGGAGAGGGGAAAACTTATAAAGAGGTGCAAAAAATGTTTGGCTGTTCAGCTAAAATGAGCTCCAAATGCCTTAAAATGGAGAGCAAAACCAGAAACACGCTGCAGAAAATGGAAGGCAACTATCACAATGGATGGAAGAACAACCAGAATGGCAAAGGCTCAGCCAATAATCAGCTCCAGGATGATCAAACACAATCTGGAGTTACCTGTAAGTACTGTGACAGTTAGAGGACGTCTTTGTAAAGCTAATCTATTTACAAGAATCCCCCGCAAAAAAAAGGCATGTGCAGAAGAGGTTACAATTTGCCAAAGAGCACATCAACTGGCCTAAAGAGAAATGGAGGAAGATTTTGTGGACTGTTGAGAGTAAAATTGTTCTTTTTAGGTCCAAGGGTTACCAAATCCTAAAACAAAAAAATTTTTTTTTAAATTTTTTTTTTTTTTTTTTTAAAAATTTTTTTTTTTTTTTTTTCCTTATGGTTTTTTTTTTTTTTATTTTTGGTTTTTTCTTTTTATTTTTTTTTTCTTTTTTTTAACTTTTTTTTGGAACTTTTAACTGGTTAACTTGTTATTATACTTTAAGTTTGCTTGCCATGTTACTTGTAGCTTACTATTTATATGTGTGAAGTATACCCTTTAACGTGGTCATGACGGTAGATGATAGATGGTTGCAAATGACAAGACAGAATGTTGGAAAGTCTACATTTCAAAAACAAAAACATAAGAAATCAGTTCCTTACTGGAGAAAATGAAAATGGAAAATGACATATAAATGAAATGTTAAGCACAAGTCAACGACTTGACGTTATTGTGCAGTTGGAGCAAATTTACTATACTGTTTAATAGTACTTTGCGCAAAAGAAAAAGCTTCAATTTTACAAGATTTAAGGCTGTAATTTTATGGGAAAAAAGTGGTAATATTACGGGAATAAAAATGATAATTTTACAAGATTTATAGTCGTAATTTTACGTGAAAAACTAAATAATTTTATGAGATTTAAAATTGTAATGTTGTGAGAAAAAGTGGGAATATTAAGAGATTAAAAATTGCAATTTTTAGAGAACAAACATCCTAATTTTATAAGATTTAAAAATCATAATTTTACGAGAAAAAGTGGTAATATTACAAGATTAAAAATTTTAATATTATGACAAAAACGTTGTAATTTTATGAGATTTATAGTCAGAATTTCTACGTGAAAATAGACGTAATTTTACAAGATTTAAAGTTGTAATTTTACGTGAAAAAAGACGTAATTTAAAGAGATTTAAAGTCATAATTTTAGGAGAAAAAAAGTGGTAATATTACAAGATTAAAACTTGCATTTTTACGAGAAAAAACTTTGTAATTTTATAAGATTTAAAGTCGTAATTTTACGTGAAAAAAGTGGTAATATTACGAGATTAAAATTTTTTATATTATGACAAAAACGTCGTCATTTTATGAGATTTATAGTCGTAATTTTACGTGAAAATAGACGTAATTTTACAATATTTAAAGTTGTAATTTTACGTGAAAAAAGACGTAATTTTACAAGATTTAAATTTGTAATTTTACGTGAAAAAAGACGTAATTTTACAAGATTTTTTTTTGTAATTTCACGTGAAAAAAGACGTAATTTAAAGAGATTTAAAGTCATAATTTTAGGAGAAAAAAGTGGTAATATTACGAGATTAAAAATTGTAATTTTAGGAGAAAAAACACAATCATGACGCGTTGCTGGAAGCTTCCTTTAACTGCACTAGTTTTGTTTGATGCGCGATAAATGTACGCATGTCCTGTTTGACCCTTGACCCACAGCGGTAGTTTGAGGAAGCGCTCACAAGCGGGAACAAGTATGGAGCAGAAATGGACAACCAAAACGGGTATTTGGATTTTGTAAATTCATCTTCAAAGCCCTGGCTCTCACAACAACACCACATTATTTGGATCACTGCTGCGATTGGAATTGTAAAATTGTTTTTTTTTACATCTATTTCTTAACTATTATAATATTAATAATACATTTTATTTATATTGACATATTCTTTTTTTAAATATCCTTCTCATAATATTCGAACTTTTTCTGCAACCTAATTTCCCAACCATTACAAGTTTATTCTGTTTAGTATGATTCTCATAATATTACGCTATTGAAAAAAATAGCATATTTTCTTTGATATTTCAACCTCATGCTACCAAACTTATGTTATTTTTTCCTGTTTTTGGCGTTTGTCGGCTTATTTCCATGCGTTATTCCGCAGACAAAACTGTCCCGGTCGCCTTCTTTCAGAGCAGGAATGAAGCACACTCAGCAACGCTTCATCTCCGTCGTACACGTACAGTGTTTCCGTGTTATGAGGAATCCTAAGACCAGAACATCGCGCTATATAACGCAAATTAATACACCATATTCGTCTCCGGGGTGATGGACCTGTGAAGTCTCTCTAATATACATTCCACAAGCCCGCTTTAAAGCCTCGGAGAAGTACAAAGCAAAAGTTCTCGCGCCACGTGCAGTCACTATGACAACCAAGCAGAATCATTTAGCTTGATCTCTTGCCATTCCACACAGCACAGAAATCCAATAACATTGGAGTATTATGCAACCAGGCCGACCATTCTGGCTCTTCTGCAAAAGCTTTTAAATGACTAGATAAAAGAAGACACTCTTGGGTCCGTCTGGGGACTTCTATGGTGGTTTTTGGTGTGAAAAGTGACCACGTGGCTGAGAGAGCATGACGGGAGTTGATGCTTTTAGCCGTGAATAGTTACACATTTTGCAAAAATGCTGGGCCGTCAAACCGCAATTAATCACACTTTGTCCACAGTTAACTCACGGTTAACTTAACCGCCGACACTTAATCACAGATAGAAGAAAGTTTTTACCTATAATAAGTAGGGATGTCCGATAGCAGGGGTGAGCAAGCTGCAGCCCGGGGGCCACATCAGGCCCGCCAAGCATCTTAATCCGGCCCATCGGGCATTTGCAAACTCATTTTTTGAAAAAAATGGCCTGATGCATTCTGTAGCCTGTACAAAAAAGCCATCCAAACTCTATCCAAAGTACTTTTTGCACCACGCGGGCATGCAAACAAATGACAAAATACACATGCCAAAAAAAACGCACCGGTGTTTTCCCACCGCAAGGCATGCTGGGTAGCATTTTTGCTAGATTGCAAGATAAGTTGAGGAGGCCGTCAGAGACGTAAACAAGGAGGAGTCGACGTCTTGATATCCAATCTTTTATTGCTCACAGTTCATATCGTGGTGGCAGATGGACTACCCAGCATGCCTTGCGGGCATTTGGAAATAACAGTTTTAAGTTACGTGTTGTGCCGCGAGCTTAGTTGTTGATTTACGCGACGCGTTGGCTTGCTGTGGATGTGTTGTGCTTTCATTTGGTCGCACCGTGAGCAAATATGTCGTTCTACTTCATGCCACCCATACATGGGCGGCCTCTGCACCAAATGGTTTGACCCAGTGTCTCACGCAAGTCCAAAAGTTTGCCCACCCCCGATTTTTTTTTTAAACGCTCCGTATACGCCTTTGTGCTCCTGTAAGGGTGTTTGGCTAGTAACAAGCTAGCTTATGCTGTACCGGACTACCTTTATGTCTAATGCGAATACCATGTGCTGTACTGTATGTGTGTATGTTTTACTGATGTGTTGGAAATCTGTGCCGCTGACTAGACAAGATAATGCTATTTACATCCATCCTTGCATCCAGCTATGGGCAGGTTGACACAAGCCCCCAAATAGCTGTCCTCGGCTACGCCTGCTAATAAACAGCAGGCAAATTTTTGCACAAAAAATACACTCATTGGTTGGGACACTCCAAGATATGGCAAGATACCGCAAGGGGATTTACATCCCTGGCGGGTACCATGACATCGATGCCAGTCCATACTGAAAATCCACATTTTTTTTTACATTTTTGTTTGCCTTGGCGGAGGTCTACACTTTCTATATGTTGCATGGATAGCATTTATGGATTTATTTTTCTTTTCAAAAAAAATAGTTAAACTTTAGCCCTTTTTACAAATTACTGATTTATGCAAAATAAAAAAAACAACGGTACTGTATTCATATTCCTTCCTATAAAAACGTCAAATTGATATCGAATCGGTATTGAAATCACCAGTATCGTCCACCGCTACACTCCGGTATCAATGCGTGATTGACGGGAAACTTCTTTTGGGAAGAAGTGCAGGGACTACTTTTCGCCCACGCCGGGAAGAAACGCTTTTCTCGCGGTTCGTTTGGCGTTTGAGCGACGAGTTCCTTGTCGGAACTTGGCGCCCCGTCTCATGACAGCACCCGAACCGGCTCGCTAATGCGCCCGAATCCAACATTTCTCTCCTTGCGCCGCGGAAGGATCTCCGTCCCTCCGGCGAGGGGTCGACACATCCGCCCAGTTTTCCGATGCCCCCTCCCCTCGTTGGAACTGGAGTTCGATTGAAGCAGATGTCCGCCAACTTCAGAGAGGCGACGACGGCGCGTTGTTTTTGAAAGACTTCCAACCTCGTCGGCGAGCGTTGGCGGATTAAAACCCCAACGCGGCTCCCCCCCCTTCCCTCCCTCCCTCCATTTTCCCCCATCGCGGACATTCCTCGGACACGTTGGCGGAGCGAGGCTTTTTTTTCTTCTTCTTTCCTTTCCCGAACAACAAGGACGCCGTCTCGAGTGTCGTCCCGGCGGCGGCGGACGTTCAACTTGGCGAATGGATGCTCGACAGCCCGACGCGAACAAGCCGGCGATGATTACGGGCTTTAACGTTTTCTGCGTTTTCTGAGGATATAACACGTCCCCCCCCCTCCCACCCCCCCTCATCACCCGCCTCGGGGGCAAGAAGATGGCTAATTTTGTGTCGGGTTTGACTTCCAGGGAGGAGGGATTGTCGTTCCTCCCAGCGATCGGCGGCTAAAGCTAGCAGCGCTTCTTTTTTGCCTTCTTTCTTTCGTTTTTCCTTCTCCTATCGTCTTTTATTATTTTTTTTAAACCTCGCCCCCCCCCCTCCCCGCCACACATGACAGTAAAGTCAAGCCAAGGAGGACCAAAATGGTGAATTGTGTGCTATTTTGCAATGCGCCGTCGATGCTATTGCTAGGACTCGGATCTCCGTGAGGAAGAAAATGAGTGAAGATTCAACAAATCCAAACAACGAGTGAGTACCGAATCAGTCCCCCCCCCCCAAAAAAAAAGAACGTTCCGCCCGGAACGACCCAAAACAAAACACCGCGCGGGCGCGTGAGGGTGTGTTTTTGTCAATGGCGACCCTTCATCCGCAGCATATGCGTGCATTAGCCACGCACGCGCTGCCCCGATACGGACAGCCATAACGTGGCGGCGGGCATGCACGCGCGTTCCATGCCGCCGCATTGTTGTGGTCGGAAACGCCACAAAGAGCTGCGTTTTCGCGTTCATGGAAAAGCCTCTTGAAGGCGGAAGATGCCATTTTCTCCCCCCTCATCGCCCTCATTTACATATCACAATCTCCATTCATAAAAAAAAAAAAAAAAGAGACGCTCCCGTGCGACAAAAGCAGCCATTAAACGTAGCCGAGCGCGCCCGAAAGGCGTTTACCGACAAGCGTGTGTCGGTAGGTGCTTGTTTTGGGAGGATTTTGAGGCGCAGAGGGAGGGTAGCGGGTATTGTTCTACACCGCCGATCCCCTGTGCGCGCTTGTTGACAGTCAGTGAGAAATATCTGCTTCGGGAGGTGCTGCTGGTCACATGATCCCCTCCATTCATAAAGTACCTGGCAGGCCCATTCACACAGCACTGTACACTGTTTCACATTGCAGCCCCGGTCACACAATGATCACATTTCCTTTTCTCTGCAGGCTCCTCCAACGCTTGCCGATCAGTCCGGCGGCTGTTTTTATTCATGTACTCCACTCTCTTTGTTAATGTGTTTGTCACAGAGGAAGTCATGTGCTCCCCGCCATCTTTTTTAGCCCTTTGCACGGTCATGCTTTTTTAATGCGTGAAATGCACACCATTAGGTATGGGCTGTGTATTTAGACACTGTCCACACAGGAACGGATTCCTTTAAAAAAAAAAAAATGCGTCCACACTGTCCTGGATGATAATTGTCCCACAAATTATTGCAGATTAAGGATGTAATTGTCAACGTTATTTTGAGACCATTCCCTCCCCCCCAATAGTAACGCTAATATATGGCATACTCTGGACCACGCACAGCGCTAGCATGCTCTGCTAAACTAAGCTAACCCAGCTAGCTTCCATTCACGCTCTCTGAGAGAGGCACATTTTTTTGCCACCATTTCTCTGGTCTGCCACAACTGAGCGGTGAAACACAAAAGCTCCTTTTCCTCAAGATGGCATCATATCATTCACATGTCAATTTGTTTTTATATGTTGTGCCATTAATTGGTTTATTGATCATCCCGACCGGCCTAAAGCTTGGTCTATGCTTGATGCGTCCGCATAATTGGGTCACTTTTGCAACCAGACCCCTCCGCGCGACGTCCGTGCCACCCAAACTGTCCGCAACTAGGAAATGTTCTAACTGTGTCAAAACATGGCGGACGAGTGAGGGCTCCTTTTGGCGGAGGTTCGATCACCACCATCAACAGATTGTCAATAATTCTTGAAGGGAAATTGCTGCCACTCTTGGAGGAGGCAGTTAAAAAAGTCAATTTTTGTTTAAAGGGCAAGTTTGCCATTTTTTTCCCTCTTAGCAATAATAAACGTAAAAGTCCTGCCTCTTTGTTTAAGCTCATACTTGTCGCCATGTTGTAAACAACAACGCTTTTTACTTCTACTATGGTGTATTGTTGTACACACGGCATAGACACTGGGAAAATATGTGCTAACAGTGGGGTGACGCACTGACTATAAATGCTGCAAAAGTTGTCTCTGCCTGATTCATTTCCACGTGACATAACCCAAGCTTGAGGATTAGTAAATAGTCGCATCCAGACGGGAACGGATCTCTCTGTGAAAACGATGCACTACGCAAGGCACACCTTGTAAGCAGACGCGCGGACGGAACCACGTGACACACACTAACTATAGGAGAAGAGCGAACGCGTGCGTGTAAGTTTGTCGTCTTCCGGTTTCCAAGGCTCATCTACTGTAGACTCACGATGAAGCGTTTTGGAGGAAAAGGCAACAAAATATCAGGGCACACAGAACGTCGTTTCCGTGTGGACGAGAGGTTGGAAGGTTAAAATACGTTAACGTTTTGACCTGAAAATGTTTCCGTGTGGATAGCGCCTTTGTGCAAACGCACAAACAGGGAGGGTCATCTGATGCCCCGTCCACACGTAGACGGGTATCTCATAAAACAACGTTTTTTTCCACGTCTTTGCCTACCATCCACACTTGTCCGCAGATATACGGCACTAAAAACGAAGGTTTTTAAAACCTCCGGCCAAAGTGTGGATCTGGAGAAAACTCCGGTGATACTTTTGCATATGGACGCAAATAACCAGAGCGTCTGCGTTTCGAAACGTCACTTCCAGCGGCGATGTCACAAACCCGACCTGTATTACATGAGAAACAACACGGATGCCCTCAGAACTGACAGTGTTTTCTTGCGTGTAGTTGACTTTGTGTTCTAAATCAACGTTTATAAATAATCGTAACTCCTTATCCGTCCACGACAACGCCCCGGGCGCCGTGTTTTCGGAAGTGACAAGATGCTGCCACGCGTGGACAAGGCATTACACTCTAGGTCTCGCGGTTTATACACGCAAACCAACAGGCCTTTGCCGTGCAGCTGTGTGGCTTTGTCAGGCTTCTGATTGGCCAATATCTGCACGACCTACCGTTGCTGTGGATTTCCTTTTGTTTGAACAAACTCTGCATTATTATTATGTCATTGATTGCTCTCCATCACGCTTAATTCGTCATCATTTGTCTGAACACACGGTGTCCACATCAGCATGGATCCAGTGTTTTCAAGCCGCAGTGGGAAATACAGCTACAGGCTTTATGACGTGCCGCCGGGTTTGTTCCTGTCTGCATGGTGGCAGCAGCTAAGATGGCGAAGGGATCCAAACATTGTTGCTAGGATTCCACCACCTGTCTTGCTCGCTTTGCTGTATGATTCATAGAAACGCAGAGAGGAGCTGAATACTGAGGTTTGCTGTAGCCACGTTCACTCATTTTGTTGTTTTGCTTTTTTGATAAGGTTCTGTTACATAAGCTCTAATTTGATGTTTGTTTGTTAACAAAATGTGGTATAAGATGGCGTCCTGTTTTGCCTGGTATGATAGGAGTTGGTCAAAGTTAATGTATACGCTCCCTGGGTACATTTGTACTCACTCTTTTGCAATCAGGAATGAGGTTTTTACCTTATTGTGCACATTTAGTGTTGCTAATGACAGACTTGAAATGCCCCTATTTTGGTAATGTTGAAAGTGCGGTAATTTTACAAAAATACAGTCAAAAGTTTAGGAGAAAAAGTTGCAACCAGAAAAAGTAATATTACAAGAATAACGTAATTATTAATTAATATTACGGGGGACAAATTTCATTGTGGGCAGCAGCATAAAGTACAAGAATAGAGTCAAAATATGATATTCATAATGTCATAATTACAAGAAGAAACTTTACCAGAAAAAAAGCTAGCATTGTTGTTTGGAATTCATTCATTTTCTATGCCGCTCGTTAGGGTGGCGGGTATGCTGGAGCCTATCCCAGCTGACTTTGGGCGGGAGGCGGGGTACACCCTGGACTGGTCGCCAGCCAATCGCAGGGCACATATAGACAAACAAAGACATACAACCATTCACACTCATATTCATACCTATGGACAATTTAGAGTCACCAATTAACCTAACATGCATGATTTTGGAATTGTTACATATTATTATGAAAAACAAAATAAAATGTTATATATATATTTTTAAATTGGGGACAAGGGGGCGGGGGGTTCTAATATGTGAGTAAGGTCAAAATATAAAGGAAATAAAGTTACAAAAAGAAAACTAACAAAAATTATTTATGAAGTTGAAATAATTACATTTAAAATAAACTTGCAAAAATGGGGGAAAAAGTTCATAGTAATAATTTGTTTTCCCCCATATCACAAAGCTGAGATGCAGTTTTGTTTTAAGTAGACAGTTTATACAACTTATCATATTTTATGTATGTCGCTTTACAAAATAGCAAAGTAGCCAAGTTGCATCTAGTTATCTATTTCTCACCGGAAAAAGTCCTACGTTTTCACCGTTTCACCGTTTTCATTGGCAAAAACATGTACAAAATGCTACTAATACCAAATGGGTGGCATAAACCACTGCGGGCTGCTCATTGGTTGAGCAAATTCGGGGATACTTGACTAAAAATCACTAAAAAAGAAGCATGCACAATAGGGAGCAGTTACGATTCAAAAGCAGGGTGGCATTACTTTGACTTTGTACCCAGAAGATTACCATACAATAGATTATAAAAAATTGTGCAATTTTTTGATTTAATCTATCTGAAGCATGTTTGGAGTAATCGGGTACCCGGTTAGGCACCAAATCAATATGAACTAAACACAAACAGTGGTTTGGTCTGCAGCGTATTTGAAAAGAGCCAAAAATGTTAAGCACCTTGAGCAGGTGGTTGTTGTTGTTTTTCTGTCATGCCCCCTCTAGGGGACAAAAATGTTTTTGCGCACCCCCCATTTGAAATGCTACTGACAACCGATAACTATTCATTTATCTGTACTGTAGAAACCAAACTTGAAACTGAAACCAGGAAAATTAAAAATTGGGATGTTGTGAAGCACACATGTTGAGTATGATACATTTGGACATGTTGGCACTGAAAGTACTCCCTGTACACATGCACTCAGAACTGGAAAATCCGTGCAAAAATACCGCATTGATGCGCCGTTCTCACATGCGGAAATTGTAGTTGAAAATAACCGTTTCAAAAATGGAAGAATGTCTCCAGCATCTAGCAAACAACACACAGTGGTTTGCATGTTGGCCACACGTTCAGGAGATCTGAAAGACCTGGGTTCGAATCTCCGTTGGGCATCTGTGTGTGGAGTTTGCATGTTCTCCCTTGCGTGTCCGGGTACTCCGATTTCCTCCCATATTCCAAAAACATGTTAGGTTAATTGGCAAATCTAAATTGTCTATAGCTGCGATTAGTTGTTTGTCTATATGTGCCCCGCAATTGACTGGCGACCAGTCCAGGGTCTACCCCACCTCTCGCTCGAACTCAGCTGGGATGGACTCCAGCGTACCCTCGCGACCCTAATGAGGATAAGCGGTATCGAAAAAACTCCTATTATTCATTGTTTACATCACATCGCACATCTCTAATGCGGCAGGAAGACAGCTAGCTAAACTTAATACGCCAAAAACGTACCACTTCCACACTTCACCTCTCCCCTCACTCTATCGTGTCTGACATGCCGTGGCTGACTACATGGCTCCATTCTGTGTTAAGGTAAAGTAGTCTCAGTGTTTTGTGTGACTACTGCTACCCAGTGACCAGAATACTACATATCATTTGTATTTCAATATGTTTTGATTGATAAACACAAAAGAGATGTAATTTAAAAATAATTTCTGGGAAAAACACAGCCATGCTATGTTTTAGTTTTAAAAGAAAGAGACACTGTGGATTTTGCGGACTGGAATAGGGTCATCAGGAATTTTATGAAAGCATGCGCATGATGTTTAACATGCATGTTTTTGTCCTCAACTGTTATTTAAAAACCAAACTTTCAGTAGTTCTGCTGAGCATTGGAGACACCAGTAAAGAACAGTTTTTTTTCTCCAGAGTTTGCCATGTGTGGTAAAAGGTAAACAAAAAGCAAGTCATCCCTGTCCTATAAAGTGTTCCTCCATTGTTTACGAGCGCGAGGGTAATTTGGCCTCTCAGTGAAACGATCGTGCATACAAGGGCACGGCCCTGCATTGTTCGAAGATCATTGTCTATCACCGGTCAGGTGATTCCCCCGGCCTTCTCTCGCGCTCAACTATGTCCTTTTCCTATCTGCGTGATTGATTTGACAGCTCAGGGGTTTTTATCTGCCATGTGGGTGTTGTGATCTTATTACCTGAGGGCCGTTTAGCTCTCCCATTCCCGTGGCAGAGCTTTCTCAGATGCATTCCTCCTAAAGAGCCGTCATCGGGTCATGAAATGACAAAAGGGAAGATGGCTACTTCAGCTGTTGGGGTGTCGTGCTTTATGGCCTGGGTGATTGCTGATATCCTGTGGCACTTAACGTTAAGCTAAATGATTTCCTGGGCTGTTTTATGGATAGTATTTCTGGGGCCGTTGGCTGGATTTGACCTTGAGCACATACCTTTTACTGCCTAATCTATGCTAGACATGTCTTCCCTTTTCACAAAGTCTGCTGAGTTGAACACATGCTTGGTTTTGCTTCTGCAACTTTTAGGGAAGTGCTGCTTGTGACTACAGTGGTTTACAGAAACCAATGACACGTTCTTTGTTGAGGCGTTCACGAGCGCAGGGGAGGTGTTCAGAGTAGAGCGTCATGTGTATCAGGCCCGAGCGGGGTGTCCATTCAGCACTTTGAACTTCTGTTTTTTGGCCCATCTTGGCGTGTCACAAATGTAGCACTTCTATCCACTACTAGAGTGTGGATAAACAGGAACAAATGAGGGAATTACTTTCTGATTGGGAATTTTCTATGGCTGCGGTCAGATGCTAACATTGTTGCAGTGATAATGCAAAAATCATAAATAACTGAAAAATTGACAATGCTACCATTGGAACACATTGCTGGCTGGCACCTTTTGCAGAAATTGATAACGTTTTAAAATGATGATGATGATGATGATGAAAATATGTCAGTGAGTTAGGGCTCTTTGAAATCAGTTTAAATTTTACACTTATGGTCCCACCACTGAGTATGTGCTTTTGGTGGCAGTGAAGGAAATTCCAATTAATTTAAGAGGAATTTAAACAATTAAGAGGAAGTTGTGTGTTTAAATGTCTTCATTTTTCAATAGAAGATATTTACGTATATGTCAAAACAGTCAACTTTGCAGTTTGTGTCAAACTCATTGAACATGCAAATTGTTATCCAACTAGGGCTACGTTCACACTGCAGGGTAGGATTCCCACTTCTGATTTTTTGTTTAAAATCAACTTTTTAATGTGGTGGTTCACATTACCAAACAAATGCAACTTGTATGGGGAGCGTGCATGCGCAGAAGCACGTCATCACTCGCACTTCCGCGTGTTTACGGAGGTAAAGAATGCTGCAGCGTGTGCTGAAGGGATGTGCATACCTTTAATTTTAATTTCTGACTCGGTAATGGGTAAAATTTCACGCTGGTATCGGCAGCAATACTATCTGCAAATTCCTCGAATGTGTCTGGTAAAATTTTAAAACGTACAGCATTCCAAGTCTTAGCATAAAGAATACAAGGCATCATAGTCATTTGTTGATTTATATTAAACTGTGAAGTATATTGAGGTAGCGGGGCGGTTCACATCAGAAAAACAAAGTACAAAATATACCTGAAGCAGCAAATTATCGCTATTTTTTTGCTCTCCTTTAAGGCATTTGTGGCGATTTCAGGGATTTTGTGCAACGGGAGTCAATCTTTTCTCAACCAAATGATTTCATGTAGAAGATGAGGAAGAAAGATGGCAAGAATTTGGGTATGTATCTGTTCCATGGTCTGTGTGGGTGGAGTGGTGAGACATCACCGAGAGCTGCTTCACTAACACCTTATAAAACTCATTTTCGGATGAGAAGAACCTTTGCCTACATCGCTGAGTACATTTATCCGCATCTTGCACGATAAACTACCTCCTACCTTTAAAGTTTCGGTAAGCACAGCAATACACGCCTTTCCGTGATGTATGTGTCGGATATTTGCCACCTGAGCGTTCATACTGCAGTCGCATTGCATACATATCCCATTTATATTCACATATTGGAAAAAAATTGGAATTGTGCTGTTCACACTGACCTGAAAAAACAGATCCTGGTCAAATATGAGCAAAGAAATGGGAATTGACCTGTAGTGCGAACCAAGCCTAGGGGATTTTTTTTTAATCGCACCAAATTAAAACCCCACGCTAGATACTCCTATACCTTTTAATACACCTATACTATATATTGAATACCTATATATTGAATGCGTCTTCTGAATGCCATATTTGTGTTGCAGTTCATTTAGCCATGTTTATGCTTGACAATGCTTAATGGAGGCCTGAAATACATAACATTTGCTTAAATATGCATATTTATTTGCTATTAGTAAGCCACAGTCAACCATGACTCAGTGCTGATTCGTGAATTTGTATATTGAAGCCACAACATTCGAAGCGCATAGTGGCGATGGACGGCTGTGTATTAAATTCGGTGACGATGGAGTCTTGTTCTGCGGTCGAGGCATTTTGCAGGGCTTGACTTCAACGTGTGTGAGAAGTTTCAAGCCATTCTGACTTACTTACTTAAAGAGCTCGGCCTATCAAACCTTTTGGGTCTCCAAATACCTTGGTTCAAATGTTTTGTAGAGTATGTTATTTTGCATCAGTGTGAGAAATTTCAAGTTTTTGGAAACTGTGCGAAACTTGATAAATTTGGGGCTATAGGCCTTCACTCCTGGAACCGTAAGTTTGAACGCAAGCCATTTTAGAGCGCTCCTTATCTTCCTGTTTGTCCGTTTCGAAATAACTTGTCCCATTAAAAAATACTGTCGAAAAAAACTCCTCATCATAAAAACTTAACTGTGAGGCCCAACTTGTTCGTATTGTTCCTGGTGGTTGTCCTGTCCAAAGATGGTATGTGTGGGACGAGCCTCCACTGCACAATGTTGAGTTGTAAGCAAAAAGCATAGCAGAGCACACCAATTTAATTTCATAGCCCCAGACATCAGATAAACTACCTGATAATTGATTGACGTCACGCTTGGTTTTTTAGGCGCATAATGATTAGGGAGAGAGTTTTATAAAGTGACTTGGCAGACAGAATATTTATGCACCAGCGTCTGCTTGTTCTAAAAGCTGTCCCCTCGATTGTTTGGGTGATTAATGGCGACGGTCCTTTGAGTAACCAGACGGCTCGGGCCGCCTGTGACGGAGACAAGACGGCCGAGGAAACAGACATTGTCCCATTCTCATGCTTTGGAATGGATTTTTGCCTGCATTGTAAAGGCTGAGCAACTTCCCCTCTGACATTTTTCATTTCCTCTTGGAGTATTTTAAGAGCTTGCTTGAATGTCAGCAACCAAACTCAGGTCAGATTTAAGATCTATAACTTCTGTGGAAAACATTTTGGGGAGATCTTTTCTCCTGCGATGTCCACAGACATTATCTCGGAGGACTGTGAGAGAAGAGGTTTATCTCAGTCGTGGAGGTTGTTTGGAGTTGTGTGGCATGTGGGACGGTGAAGGTTGCGCCTTGTTGCGAGATTTTGCCTGCAGGTGGCCTGAGATGGTTCGTCCTGACGTAAAGAGGCACAATCTTAATCCTAAACCTTGTCTTTTCTTGGCATTTGCAGGATAGGGGTTTCTGTGCATGCCGCAAATGTACATCACCGGCGTGCGTGTTTTTCTGTGATCCTAACTTGTTACATTTTTGTGGTGAATCAAATAAGTCATTCTCGTCTCAAATTAAATATCGGAAGTTTTGTAAGCGCGTATTTTTTTGTGACTTGGACTCAAGTTATAGATAGGATTTACACTCCTTACAGAAAAGTGTGTACAGTTTTGGATACATTTATTCAGGAAATCATAAACTGCATGAAGCAACAGCATTTTCTGTCGCCCGATACGATTAAAAAAAATCTTGCCGAAATAAAAGTCCATCCAATAAAAGATAAAACTGGAAGAAATGGGTGAGCAGAAGCTGCTGTTTAGTGTGCGGGCTGCAGAGGGCAGTGGTATTCAGCAAGCTGGTTAGAGCAAGCGTTTGGAGCGCAAGTGTGTAGAATAAGAAAACTTGCAAGTGGACTGTGAAGGACCGAGTGCGCTGAAAAAAAAGTGCGCTCTGTGTTTAAATGCAAATAAACAGCCAACTGAATTACAGCCATCTTGACGTGGAATTATTGAGTCGCCATTACAATACTTTTAGGGTAGGTCTACTGACAGTGCATCAAAGGCTATGTCGGTACTGTCTTATTTCTGCACCTGAATGTGTGAACGTTAATCATGGTGCTTGTGCTTCGTCCTTTGCTAGATATCTGCTAGATATCATGTGTTGCATTGAGCCCATCGCTCCTTTTTTGTGGAGGTATTTTCAAACTTTTTACCCACTTCTTCTTCGTTGGTGTTTGCGGAACATCGAATCTAGAAATTTAAATAAGATAATTTTAACAATCCCAGGATCGTTAAAATTGGAATTTTAGTCACGGTTCCCATCGATGCATGGGACTTAATGCCCAAACTTACCTAGTATATCCAGTGTATCCACTTTTACTAGGTTATTTTGACAAATTTGCAAATGACACCAGCCAAAACTTATGCTTCTTCTTTGTTTTTATTTTGTCATTGGTGTTGACAGTCTTTCCTATTGAGCCTAACGATGAAGAGGGTGATGGAGATAACTGAGATTCTTCTTCTTGGGCGGGCGAGATGTTCGGTTTTGACTTTCGTACTATGCATATTTTTTTGTTAAATGGGACAACAATTTCTTCAAAGCCCGTTTCGTTTTATGAATCTTCTTTTATAAGAAGGTTTTTGTAAGTCGAGGGTGCACTGTATTTGGTTTAGAGCTGCTATGATTAATCTGATTGATTGATTATTCAATTACACAAATTAACAATTTTGGTAATGGATTGAGCCTTTCAATCAAAAATGTACCGTAAATGATTGTAGCCGCTCAAATGGGTCCATTTTTGAAAATTCCTTAGTCATCCATGAAAGCAGACATTATCTTTATGATATGTTTGATTTGCTGCAGAGTGTTTGTTGATTGTTTATATGTCCCTACTTCAATTTTGGTGCCGGACAGATTCCTCTTCCTCGCCCTTTTTGCTGTGATTTTTGGGGAGGGGAAATGTCCATTCATGCATTCTTAAAAGGATTGCTGCTTCTGCGACAATTTTAAATGTGTTATAAGTCAGATTTCTTCATTAATCAAACAAAAAATACAGGGATTAATTGGTTATTTTTAAATTAATCATTATTTGCAGCCCTGATGTGGTTGGAATTATTTCAAGGTGTCTTTGTTACAGTGGGATGTTTTCAAAGGGAGTGTCGACACCAGCAATGTTTGATTTGAACTCGGGCTCTGGCCAAGCCAACAACAAGATATTCAAAACTATGACCTAGCATGTTTGCAGGTTAGCGTTTAGCAACGGACATTTTGTCCTTGTTGTACAGTAGTGTTCACAATAATAGCAGTCCAATGTGAATAAACAGATAAATCACTGTTGTTAGTATATTTTTATAGCTACATACCAAGCAAGTTACCAGTAGGTGCAGTAGATTCTCAGAAAACAAACAAGACCCAGCGTTCATTATATGCATGCTTTTAAGGCTGTGCAATTGGACAATTATTTGAAAGGGGGTCTTACAACCCTTGTGACCACCGTGTCTTCCTTATAACCTGGAGGCTGGCCAGTGATTGGTTGAATCCAGCCGGGTAGCAGCTCGCCTGGACTACACAGGCGAGTCCGTCGGGCAATCGAGCACAGAAGGGGAGGGGAGTGGAAGAGCGGGCAAAACAAACCTACAGAAGGCCTGGCTTTGCCGGGCACGTAACAGGGGGTGTTAAAAAATAGCAGTGTGGCATTCAATCAGTTATTGAATTTTGTGAAAAATTAGGTGTGGATCAGATGGCCCCTATTTAAGGATGAAAGCAGCACTTGTTGAACATCATTTCTCTTTGAAAGCTTGAGGAAAATTGGTCGTTCAAGACATTGTTCAGAAGAACAGAGTACTTTGATTAAAAAGTTGATTGGAGAGGGGATAGCTTATGAAGATTTGCAAAAAATGTTTGGCTGTTCACCTAAAATGATCTCCAATGCTTTAAAATGGAGAGCAAACCCAGAAACACGTGGCAGAAAACAAGAAAACTATTAAAATGAATGGAAGAATAAGCAGAATGGCAACGGCTCAGCCAATGATCAGCTCCAGGATGACCAAAGACAGTCTGGACTTACCTGTAAGTACTTTGACAGAAGACGTCTGTGTGAAGCTAATATATTTACAAGAATCCTCCGCAAAGTCTCTCTGTTTATTTTTTTAAAAAAAAGGCATGTCTAAAAGAGATTACAGTTTGCCAAAGAACACATCAACTGGCGTAAAGAGAAATGGAGGAACATTTTGTGGACCGATGAGAGTAAAATTGTTCTTTTAGTGTCCAAGGGCTGTGGGACGACCCCCAAACTCTGAACCTGAATTGAAGCCACAGTACACAGTGAAGACAGCGAAGCATCACGATATGGGCATCTATCTCATACTATGATTTTGGATCTATTTATCCCATAGCAGGGATCATGGATCAGTTTGCATATGTCAAAATACTTGAAGAGCTCATGTTGCTTCATGCTGAAGAAGACATGCCCTTGAAATTGCTGGTTCACCACAACAATGACCCCAAACACACTAGTAAACCAACAAAATGAATGATAGGCGCGGCCAGCCCAATCCTAGGACCTTAATCCAATAGAGATTTAGGGTGGTGACATCAAAAATGCTGTTTCTGAAGCAAAACCAGGAAATGTTGATGAATCGTGGAATGCCACACAGATGTAAAGCAGTTATAAAAAACCCTAAATATTAGTTTAGTCATTTTCAGGATTGCCACATCCATCCATCCGTCCCTGGACTGGGATTGCCAAATCCTAAAAACAAAAAAGTTTGTACAAAATACTTTTGAGTTTGTAAAGTCGACAGCAAACATTGCTATTTCAACTAATCGGCCAATTGCACAGCCTTAAGAGCGTGCACATTGGGTCTTGTTTGTTTTCTCTGAATCTACTGCTCCTACTAGTAACTTGTTTGCCATGTAGCAATAAAAATATACTAATAACTGTGATTAATCTGGTTAGTCACATTGCACCGCTATTATTTTGAACACGACTGTACAGTATATGTTAGCCTGTTTGACTCGCGAATGTACCAGTGAGAAAAGAGCGCAATCTCACCAGGTTTGCTGTCACGCGTTTTGAAGGGATTGGATTTTTTGAGCGTGCAGACGGAAACCAAAGATGAGGAAATCCCGTGTACTGCAAACGTCATATGCTAACATGCTATCATGGTCACCACACGTGACGATTATAAGTCAGTTTTTTTGGCCATATCAGTCCGTGTTTTGTCCAAAGATGTCAGTAAAATGTAGCTACGTTGTATACTGCAGGGTTGTTGTTTTTTTCCTGAGTCAGTCAGTAGCTTAGCCAAATGTTCTTGTGAGGCAGATGACTCACCAGCAGCCCGAGGTGTTGCAAGGAGATACTGCAAAAAAAAAAAAAAAAACCTCTTTCACTTCTCCTTCCATAGGCTAAGTATTGGCTTTCACTGCAGCTAATAAAGCAAGCGTGTGAACGCGAGCTGTTTTTCGTGGGCGTCATCCGAAATTACGATTGGCCTTTATATGAACGTCTTAACATAGAGCACCCCTATGCATGCCTCTGTTGCTGGCCCTTGTGTCGTGATTTGCTCTGCATCCACGTTGTTGTCATTTCTTTATCCGTGCCCTTCAAGTTTGCACTTATTCTGAGTGTCTGAACCGTGGCTAATTGGCCGGCTCCTTCGCTGTGTTTACATGCGTTGCCCTGCTGGAAACTGCACACTTTAGTTGGGAAATGTGTTTGGCTTTTTTTTTTTTTCTCTCAACATGAAGCTACCCTAGCATTTACACATTCCCACCGCCTCTGCACTTTTCTTAACGGAGGATAAGCTACACAATCGGATTTTGATAAGTAGCTTGTGTTTATTTTGCCAATGATATTTTAATGATTTTCTACAAGCCAAATCTGTCTAGCGGAGCTTGACAATCATGCCCCTTTTGATACCAAGATTTTAGGGAAGATGGAAAAAGTAACTCAAAGGGGGACTTTTTCTCCCCTTTTCTGGTGTTAATGAAAGGAGGAATGGTTTTCCTGCCTTTAGCTTGCAGAGTGTGTTTCTCCCCTGCAGCATGCTCCACTGCCTGGACATTGTGGGAGTACAAAACTCCAGGCCGGGGATCCAATAACGTGAAATTTCAGCAGAGAAGCAGCCATTGTGTAGCAAGAGGCAGGCAGAGAGGTTTTTTTTTTTTATTTTGGTAGAAGGGAGAGACGGAGCGGAGCAAAGGGAGGGCGACTTGGCTGGCTCCCAGCGCTCAGGCCACATCCTTTCTCTCTCCTCTCATTCGTCACTCCTCCTCTTCATTCTTCTTCTTCTCTTCCTCGTTTCTTTCTTTCAGTGCCCCCCATGCCCCCACCTCCATCGCTTCTCATCGGGGTAGGAAGCCAAAGGCTGAGACACAAGCAAAAGCATGATGGCATACTGGAGCCCAGTGAGCCATGGGCCAGAGCAGTAGACAAACGGCCACTTTGTCCACTTAGGAAATGGTTGTCCCAGGATCCCCCTTCTCCACCACACACTAGAGC
This sequence comes from Oostethus manadensis, assembly GCA_024372805.1. Lineage (NCBI taxonomy): Eukaryota > Metazoa > Chordata > Actinopteri > Syngnathiformes > Syngnathidae > Oostethus > Oostethus manadensis. The sequence goes on along the minus strand of QODF01000314.1, from coordinate 155,071 downwards.
AACCGGGCCTCAAGGTTCACGCCTGCCTGGTCTGCACATGCTTCCCCCGTCACGCCTTCCCTCCGCCACAACGTCCTACTTTGTATTTTCCCTTCCACTCCAAATCCTTTCTTTTTAGTAAAAATATCCCCGTATTGTGGCAAACGCTCCATTTTCTAGAGGCGCTGAAGGCCTGCGCACATCCATGTTGTTTTTTTATGTGTGTAAATCAAAAAGGCGCTATGCACATGAGGTCGGGAGCTGTTGACTGTCACCTTGGTCTCCTCCCTGTTCCCATACGCCTCCCCCCACAGTCCTCCATTACATTCTCCCCTCCCTCTGTTTTTCTCTCCTGGTTTTGGTCGGAAATGAAGTCAGTCATCCAGCAGAATAACTTGGAATAATTTGGAATCAGGGACTCTTTTCTCTCTGCCCCCGACACCCCCCAACCTCCATTCACTGCCGCTCAGAGGCCCGAGCCAGCTGATGTGCTTCCGCTCTTGATTGTGTGTCCAGTGGACTGTGTGCTCCCAGCAAGGGGCGTGGAGGACAGCCTTTGTCTGCAACATCCCAGGCTAAAATTCTGTGTGTGTGTGCTGCACTCGGGCACCTTTTAAGACTGCTTGCTGTTTGGACCATAAGGAAAGCGCACATGAATAAGTAGCCTCTTTGCTTTAAACATCATGTCAACTGATTTTTGTTGTTTCACTGCGAGCTTTTGTCGGATGCTTGCAAAATAAAACCCTTGTCCACTTCCTCCTGTGGCCTAAACCCCCTCCTCCCACTCAGCCACCCCAGTGCTGGCATGTGGGAGATGGTACTTCTGAAGGGTCAGGTCCTGGTCATTGTGCCCTGGTCATGGCTGAGCGACACCACCGCCTGCCTTCTGTTCACCCAAGAGACCCCTGCCTGACTGACAGCCCCTCCTGTGCACATCACCCCCACATCCTTTACTGAAGGGGGTGTTAACCATCTCGTGCTGCTTGTAAACTGGTCCAAAATGTTTTTGTTTTTTTATTATAGTGAGGCCAGGGGTTATAGGGTACTGGTGACCACTTGCTTCTCTGGTGCTGTAAAAAGGTGTGGCCAGAAAATGTTGTGCTGGGAGCTTGTAAGGGATGTTGATGTTCTCATGAGCCAATGCTGTCTAAATTTGGGGACGCACGAGGGATCAAACCCTGCGCATTTAAATACAAATACAGTGGGAAATAATATTGGGTTTACTGTATATAATATAGACGCATTATCATTGTTTTTGCCGAATAGCATAGTTTCAGTGTTAAGCTTGGGCTGTTTTTTCCTGTTAAGAAGCTTTGTTTCAAGCATTTATTTTCTGTACCAATAGCGGTAGAACGATACAATTGGTTGAATGGGAAGAACACGGGATTTTAAGACAATGGAATGGTTTGAATCAGTCTTAGCAGTAAATAATAATATATATTGGGGATCTTTCAATCCACGTTTATTTGGCATCTGATCCGATCCCCTCATGAAAATAAAAGCCAAACGTGCAAAATACCGCTGAGACGGGTTTATAGGGTTGTAATCTGCTGTTTAGTGTGCGGGCTGCAGAGGGCAGTGGTGTTCAGCATGCTGATTAGAGCAAGCATTTGGAGTGTCAGTGCGTAGAGTTAGAAAACTGGCAAGTGTTGTTGGACTGAGTGCGCTGGAAAAAAACTAAAGCACCAGGCTTGAGCTTTACAGGAGGAGTGAGTGTTCTGTGACATGCAAATAAATGGCCAACTGAATTACAGCCATCCTGACGTGGAATTATTCAGCCATTACGATACTTTGCGGGTAGGAATAATCATTTGACATGCTTATACATCAATTTGTGGTGTGATTCAGAATAACAACTAGCCGTTAAAGCGGCACTTCCCATGCAAGCTCCTGGCACCATGACAGAGGAGTACGGGCATCCAACGTCAAAGTAACTTCACCACAGTACCCCGCAGCCTTCTCTGCACGCAGGTGTTTTCGTCTTCTTCCATGCTGGTGGGGGTTGAGTGGCAACCAGCTTTTCAAGTGCATTAAGCGCACCTACCATGTTGGAGTGTGGCCCAGGTTTACGGCAACCGGATCAGCCAGATCTTGTGGCAGATGCCGATCTATTCCAATCTTCATTATCATAATCATAATAGATGAAAGAATGGTGCAGACATTTACAAAAAATAACATCTACACTTGTAATATTGTTAATAATGACTTAAATGGGATTCCAAGCCAATTTTTATTGGATAATATCAATATAATATAATATATGGATGATATCAAGATGCAGCAATTTACTGTGACCATTTAGTATGCATGGAACTTGCTCTAAATTTGTTTTTGAAACCAAAAAATAAAGGAACACAACCGTTGTCTGGTGTATGTTATCAGTTTGGGCCCTATAATTTTTTCGTTAAAGACATTGTGGACGGAGTTGTGGAAGTAGTCAATAAAGTCCCGTGGCTATTGACATATTGTGAATGAAATGCAATAATTGTGAGGCAAAAGAACATTTGTGTTGGGAAATATTTCCCCCGCGTACCCCCCATCCATAGCAGCATGTCCTCACAAACACTAACCCCCCACCTCCTGAAGTAAGTCTGCAAAAACCGAGCGCAAACCCACGTACAGCGGCCAGCTTAGTTTAGCAGAGTACGCTAGTGAGGCTGGGGTGTGTGTGCCAGAGTTGTGTTTTAGCGTTTTAGGATGCCCATGCCCACCTAGCAACAGTCAAAATACAACACACAGTGGGGTGTGTTTAGGGGTGTCCTGATTTGATATTGATATCAGGCCAATTTCGGGGGGGAAAAAGATTTTTGAATATATCAGCCTGCATCTAAAATCTCTCTAGAGGACTCCTTGTATGAGTGATGTTAGCCGTGTCTATCTTTTGTTGAAGTCTGAAAAGAACGTTGCATCTAAGTGCAAGACTTGCACATGCTCAAGTTCCCATGTTGCTGGAGAACCGGGAAACTTTCATACGACCCACTCATTTGAACTGGATTTGAAGCTGCGTTATGGGCCAGCCACACCAGTTTTGCATCCACGGTACTGGGAAATCTGATTAGCATCCTGTCCGCTTATTGGTCGATCAATGGAGCTCCCGCGGATCGGTCCCGACGGCGATTGGATCGCGTCACAAGCCAGCATGTGCACGACAACATGCAAGATCACAAAATTTGACAGGCACGAATTTTGCGTGTAGCTTGGCTGGACATTGACTCGTGATAATGCATTGAAAATAAATGGACCAGAGGGGATGCCCATTACACAGGAAACTCCCACGGGACGACAAGTAATTAGCTGTAACAGAAAAGGTGACCAGCCCCTGAAGTCTGGTTGGGTTATTTAACTAACTTCACCACAGTAGCCCGCGGACATGTCTGCAAGTTGGTCTTGTGTGTGGCGGGAACCAGCTCTGAGGTGCATGTACAGCACCATGTTGGAGTGTGGCCCAGAGTTGTGGCAACCAGAGCAGCCCGATCTCATGGCGAAAGCCGATCTTCTAAATACAGCAGATTGGCAGCCTTAGTTTAAACCTCAAACTTTTTTCAACATTCCACACTACAATATAAGTAATAAGTGTGTATGGTTGGTGCTGATATTGGTGTCAAGGCTGCAGTACTTGTACTGATACTGGTATCTGATTGGAAGTGGTAAAAGTTGTCACGGGACCAATATTGTTTGGTAATGTGGAAATGTAGGACTAATGACAGTCCTGTAGGCAGCAGTGGCTCAGAAGGTAGAGCAGGTCGTCCAGAAACCAGAAGGTTGGCAGTTTGATACTTGCTCCCTCCACTCAATCACTGATGTTGTGTCCCGGGGCAGGACTCTTCATCCAGCTTGCCTCCAGTGCTGCCCACACTGGTGTATGAATGTCAATGAATGTTTGGTGGTAGTAGGCGCAAATCGGCAGCCATGTTTCAGGGGCAGCTGTGCCTTCAGATGTAGATTACCACCACCAGTGTGTGACTGAGGAGGGAATGAATAATGCAGTTGTTTCATTGCGAAGCGCTTTGGGTGCCTTGAAAAGTGCTATATAAAACGTAATCCATTATTATTATTAACATTGCAGAACTGCATTGTTTGATGATTAATAGAGCGCATCATATTTCCGTGTAAGCCTCTGGCAGGCAGCTAGCGTGCAGATATTCCTTCTATAAAAGAGGCAACAGGATCTTTGGTCATGTGTCAAGATGTTTTCAGAATCAAAGAACAAGTTCCCAATGTAATGCTCGCCGACTCTGTAGAGGGAACGCTAACTGATAATCGCCGCGCCAAGCTTTGCCAAGGGCGTGGATGGCAGTTGAGCAAAGGTTACCCACACTGAGATCCAGAGAGGAGCGGTAGTAGGAGAGAGAGATTGGCTTCTTAACCATGCATTGTATTGTCTTTTGTTGTCAGTTGCTTTACGGAACCTCAAACAAACACCAACATTTTAGATCATGACCTCAAGGCAGGACTGTCACAAACTCAACCAAGTGTCAAACGTGCACATCCGGCATTTTTAGCTGCTCGCAGATTTAATATGTTACCAGTAGTCGGTGCAAAAACAAAACAAAACCAAAAAAAAAAACACACTGCCCTCAGCACACCCCGACCTTTGTTATTTCCGGCGGCCCGCTGCTGCGTTATCTAAGCAGCGAAACATCTGACTCCAGGTGAAGAGGCAGGGAAGGCTTCGGTGGTGGTGAGCAAGAGACTTGCAGTTCGGATTTATGATAAATTATTTTTTTTAGGGTTTGGTGATCACCTCCACTGTCATGTACGAAATGTTTAAAAAACTCACATTCCTTTCTGCCGACATTTACACATGTCATTAATCTTTGACAGATCGCAAGTCAAGTTTAAAAAAATGATCACTCAAACATTATACCCAATTACTATTTATGCAAACCAGTGTAGTATATCACTGTATCAGGGATAGGAACTATGGGCCGCTCACAGAATATACATTGAATCTCACTGTGGGTCTTGCTGCTCCGTATTCTACTTTTAGCCTGCTCTTAAAGACTAAACATTAATTGAACAGCTTTGAGTACAACCCTATGGAATCCCAGGAGTGCCAACCTTAAAAAAAGATAATACAAAAACATACAAATGTCTTTTTTTTAAATACATTTTTTGTCTTTGCTTTTTTGGTATTGTCTTAGTTTTTTTTTTCATTTTGGCATTGGTGTTTTGATTTTGTCTTTTCCATTTATTTTTTGTCATTGCATTTACCGGATGCCTCGCGCTGCCGACAAAAGGGAAAGACAAACGAAGGACCGGGCGGGTCCTCCTGCCAGGGTGACTAGTCCATACCCGATCACACTGTTCCTGCTTGCAGTGACTATATTCATAGATATGTTTAAATATAGCGCTTATCGCGGGTGACCGGACGCGGGTCACGGACAGGAAGTAACACCATCATCACGCCACCATGCATACTTTGCGCGAACATCTTACGATGGAGTCCATATCAAAGCGGCTGACAGCCTGGATGGGACTAGTCACCCTGTCAGAAGGACCAGAATGGCAAAGGCTGTGGGCAGGTCCTTCTTTTGTTTTTGTATGTTTTTGCATCATTTATATTTCCGTGTGTTTTATTTTTATTTCATTGTTGGCACTCCTGTAGAATGCAACTGTGTTTTGTTGGTACCATTTCCTGGAACCAGGATGTTAATTCAACACAGGGAAAACTCCTGTCCACATTCTTTAGTTTGTTTGCATTACTGCCACCTTCAGGCCTGGAGTGAACATTACTGTGTTTTCCATCTTGATTTCATGCATTCTATTTAATGAAATGAAAATTGATCCCCTCTTTATTTCCTCCCCCAGTGACAGTTATGCGCGTGTGAGAGCAGTGGTCATGACGCGGGATGACTCCAGTGGTGGGTGGCTTCCCCTGGGCGGCGGAGGCCTTAGCTGCATTACCATTTATAAGGTCAACCGGGCGGAGGACAGCGGCAGCACTCACAGCAGTGACAACAACAGAGGGAGCACCGGCAACCTCAGCCCCTGTAGCTCCAGTCCGACTCCCAGCCCCAGCCCCAGTCCCAGTCCCACAACGGTGGAGTTCTACATAAAGGGCGAGAGGCTCAAAGACAAACTGGTAAGGAACACGGAATTGTGATGCATAAACACATGTACACCTTAGTTGGACACGGGTAGTTGCTGGTCAGGACTCCAATATGGATAAGGCACGATGCCATCATCCAGCTGCTGTGGATTTTTCTGGTTCTCAAAGGGAAGGAAGGGAGACTATTGTGTGTATTGTTATGCTGGTAGTTCTGATGAAGTGTTTTCCTTAAAGGGTTTATCAACTTGGCTGATATGTTTAGATAATGTTTGTAGGGCTGGCCTTTAACGGAACTAATTTTGTTGACGTCCCGTTTGACTCTTGTCCCACACCGTCGTTTGAGGCATCGCTGCTTCAGTGTCACGGTACATGACTTTTTTGGGGCTCAGTGAGCCACAGCTTAACAGTGTTGGCAGCACTCATGCACCACCCCCCCCGATCATAAGCCTAAGCACTGCCATGTCGGCGTGTAGACAAGACACTTGTTCCTCATTTGTGTTGCCAGCTATTTAGACAACATTGCCTTTGTGTTGAGTTAATCTATACTTCTATACAATCTATACACTACTGATGTACATATAGTAGGTTCTGTTTTCTATGAACTATTATAGGATATACTGTAATAGAAATGGCTGCTGAAAGACCAGGGGTGCCCTTAGATCCCCACCTCAACGACGTCTTAAAAGTGGATTTTACAATATTTGTGGGAAAAACTTTGGTTTTGGTTTGTCGGTACTGTGTGCCGATTCTCAGCGCCTCTGTCGCTCTCGAGCGCATGAGAGGCGGTTGTTTGACTTTTCCTCCGTGGCGCAGGTATCTGAAAATAGGAGCAAACTGCGTGACGCTGTGATGCATGATTACATCATCAGGGAGAAGGGCAGATTAGTCAGGAGCCGAGAATGATGGATGGAAGGATGTGGGGAAACAGAGCTTGAAAGGGATTTAGGATGAGATGCATGATGGAAAAGGAACCTCTGTCTTGTAATTGGCACTGTGCGTTTGTGTGTACAGTATTAACAATTTTGCAAGAATTTGCTCAAACTGACGGCACATTTAGTCATGTGACGGTCTCTCATTAGTAAGCCACGGATTGTACCCTTACAGTAACCTAGCCGGGCTGCCATTATGACGCCCCGGATGCCAGACGGCATTCTGATGTTCCGAGGTGGAGGCGTGACATGTAAAACAAAACACTATTAGCATCCCAAAAAGGAGCTTTCTTGTGTTTGACCCTCTTTACGTTTGAGTGCTTATTCTTACATCCTGGCGCTGTTGGGTTTCTAACAGTTCCTTACTCATAGTGTTTTGTACACAACAATGGTAATTTTGGCTTTAAGTCGCCTTCTCTCGCTGTGTGACGTCACCCATTCTTGCCTCGGACAGGTTGGGTCAACTGACGCCCTCTCTCTCATTGAGCAAGATTTGGATCTGTACCAAAACGCAGTTTAGCCGCCGCCCTTGCGCCACGTTAAAAAGCATGGTTTAGGATGTTCTACACAATAGTCTTCATTGGTGCATGACGTCACAGCCAAGATGGCAAATGTGGACATTTTTCATTTATGATTTCATATCTAACAAAAAAAACAGTAGTTTGCATTTGTGGTTGTGCAAAATTACAGTGTTACAATAACAAATTTTGCTGGACAATAATCAATATGATTGACATTTTTTTAGACATTTTTTTCATTATGTGGCACAATCATGCCAGTGCATCCTATCAAATAAAGTACACTTTGAAATACACTGAAAGGTATTTAATATTAGAATTGGAATGTCAAGAGCTTTTAAATCAAATTGCATATTGTATTAAACTATATTGCATATATTAAACAGCAGCAACAACATTGAAGCGGCTGTGTTCAAAAATCCCATTCAGAATTAAAGCGCAAACTTATGTTCATGTTTTTTTCCCAGGGAAAAACCCACAAGTTAAGAATCACTGCTCTGTATGACAGGACCACACTGTGGTTTTTCAGGACCTCCTGCAAAACCACTTGTCAAACGTCTTCCACATGCCACTGCTCTGCTGTTTTTAGGAACCTGCTGCAAAAATCTTCATTGCTCAGTTTTGAAGCAAACTTGTGTGCCGGTCCGATGTCAAGGCCCACAAATATCCCTGGTTTAGAGTCACACGATCGCCTTTTTTTTTTTTTTTGTAGCCTGCTTTCCTAACAGGCTGCATTGTAGATGTGAACGTCATCTAGTAGATGCTGTGGGATAATGAAAGCACAAACCTGGCTGTGAAAGCGCAGTGATGTCAGAGCACTGTGGCAAACATCGTGACGTAGAGACTCTGGTGCCCTTTTAACGCTTTGACACTGGCAACTGAGTCTGCCTGGCGTCTAGCATCGCCTTTGACTGAGAACATTTTATGTGTTTTGTGTTCCAGCCCTCTGAGTGCCTTACTATGCTCGTGTGTGTGGCACAGGAAAGGGTGTGACGGGAATGCTGTCGTACAGGCCTCGGGCATACACATGGCTCAGAGACCCCGACGACTGTTCTGGGAAGTGGTAAAACACCCCGCTTGCCGCCAGCGTCTACCCTGCTCCCCAACCCCAGTCGCCACAACAAACACTCCGCCATATGTAGGTCTGTCAAGATGCCACCCAGTGCCGGGGTGCCTGGCATCAAACCGCAGCGCCCTGACGGCCGTTTGAGGGCATTGGAGCGGCAGAGCGATGAGTCCGAATAAAATAACAACCGCAGACAAACCCACAGACGACCAATGTTAGTCATACGAGACACCCAAGCATGACATTATCTGTTCTGGTTGTAAACCATCAGCGGATTGACTATGCACCTCAATGAAATACTCTAATTACCTCTGCCAAGGAAGTTGTTTGCTTTGGTGTGGGCTTCTCTATTTGTTGATGTGCAGCTTCCTGGTTACAGTCCCAAAATATCAAGGATAGTTTTTTTTAACATTTTAAATAAAATACATAAATAAAATAAAAACGTTTTAACTAAGGCTGCAACTAACGATTATTTTCATAATCAGTGAATCTGTCGATTATTTTTTCAATTAATCAGATTTTTAAAAAGACATTTTTAATTTTCCTTTCTTTCCAGTAATCCCTTTAAGAGGATGCATGAATGGACGTTTTCCCTCCAAAAATCATAGTGAAGAGGAAGATCTCAGTCACCAAAATTGAAGTAGCAAAGTATAAACCATCAGTTGACCAACCTCCTAAACACTCTACTGCAGTTTCACGGTTCTACCGGTATGTTTTGTGTGTATTTAGTAGGTATTTTCCTAAGCACAAGTACAAGTATGGCATTTACTTTGCGTGGGAATGGTTTTACTCATGCTCTACGCACACACCTCTGCAGTGGTTTGCTTTGCCAGATATCAAAAAGAGGCAAAAATGTTGATAGTTCTTTTCCAAGGTCAAAGGTGATGTATGTGAAGTATCTTGTTTTGCCTTAAACACAAAAGATCACATGTCTGCTTTCATGGATCACTAAGGAAACTAAAAAGTAGGGTGGCTAAAATCAGGATATTTATAGAACATTTTTGAATTAAACGATTAATCGATTACCAAAATAGTTAATTATTTGGATAATCGATTAATAATCAATTCATCGATTAATTGTTGCAGCTTTACTTTTAACCAACATAATTGGTGAACGAAGCAAACTTAAATGCATCATCAGTACACACACAGACGCTTATTTGAAGTAGCCAACGTGACAGAACATGCCCCGATACTCCAGGCTGAAAAAATGGTCGTTAGTAGGGTAAGATTTTGAGAAAATGTCTCATTCGCACAGACAAATAGATAAGCAGCATACACATTTTTTATCCCAGCAACTTTACTCTTTCTTTTTTTATTTGATTTTATTTATTTTTTTTTACATTGGAGTAGGGGGAAATACGTATTTTTTTGTGTCCGTTCATTCCTGCTTGAAAATTCTACTTTCTGAGGTTTCTATTTTTCTAATTATCACTTTTGACCAGGGGTCTCAAACGCAACTTACCTTGGGGCCGCAGCCTCGGCACACATGCACGCGTGACAGTTTTAATTTTTTTTAAAAAGCCAATCTTGTCAAACGTCTTTTTTTTTTTAAAACACAAAATAAGATAAACAAGGACACTAGAGTGTGAATAAGTTGTGAGCAAAACTAGTAATAATGACCAGTTTTTCACTTATTGAAAAAATGTTTCTCTGCTTGCATCAAGCCCGGTCAATGTCACACCCTTGAGAGCCATATACCCCACCGTGATTGGTAGGTTCGCCAGCTTCGCACACAACACTGTAAAAGTGCCATTCATTTAAAACTCGTGGGCCGCAATAACATTAAACTTTCATATTAAGGTGGGGGCCATGACATATCTCATGGGCCGCAAGTTTGAGACCGCTGCTTTTGACTGTCACACGTAAATGTTTCAGATCAAATGACAGCTCAACTGAAGACAAAATGCAGTTTTAAAATGAAGTTTTTTTTATAAAGGAAGACAAATGCAAAGCTACATAGCCCTTTGCAAAAGATTTAGCCTAAGCTAATAAATGGTTGGGTCACCCTCAGCAGCAACTCCTACTTTTAAGCATTTGCCATAACTTACAATGAGAGCTGTAGAGGAATTTTGCCCCACTCATCTTTGCAGGATGGTTGTCATTCAGCCACAATGGAGGCTTTATTTTGTTTTTCTCAAATGTGGCATTACTTTTATAGGGCACACACTTTATGTAAAGTTCAAATTTTGTCTTGTCAGACCCCAGAGTATTTTCCCAAAGGTCTTGGAGATCATGAAGATGCTTTTTCTGGCAAAATTGAGACGACCCTTACTGTTCTTTTTGTACAGCAGTGGTTTTGGTCTTGGAAGGCAGGCTGTATTTGCCCAGTGTCTTTTTTGTAAGGTAGAGTTGTGAAAACTCACCTGAACTGAGGCAAGGGGGCTTGCAATTCTTTGGATGTTGTTGTTGTGGTGTCTTTTGTGACTTCTTGGATGAATCGTCGCTGCGCTCTTGGGGTCATTTTAGTTGGCCACTCCTGGGAAGGTTCATCACTGTTCCATGTTTTGGACCAACCACTGTGTGTGGTTCACACAGTGGTTGGCTGGGGTCCCAAAGCTTAAAAATTGCTTTTTCACCTTTTTCAATCCAATCTGACAGAGCTAAATTAATAAATTGTCGTCATTGTCTGATATTTAAGTATTTTTGATGACATGAAACATTCAAATATGACAAACATGCAAGAAAATAAATGTATGTGGGATTACAAGTTCTTAAATCAAATGTGATACTGATTGTGTACGTGCACTAGGCATCAATTCGAATGACAAAATTATCCCTTTAAAGTGGGCTGCAATATGTGTTCATGTGGTCTCTTATTACATTTTAAAATCTTGGATTTGGACAAAATTCGGGATCTTGGATGAATTTGCTTTCATAGCTATCAAGATGCGAATTCGGAATGTTGACTCTTGGACTTGGCCGAGTGCTCATATGTTCTCTAAATATCACTGATGTTGCCGTTTGATTCAGTTTGTTGTGTCTAATCAAAAGATAGGCTAATCTCTGGGAAGAAAGCTATCACATCTTTCCCATCCATGATGGTAACCTTAAATGGCTCGAGAGGAGAAGTGTTAGGGGGTGGTAGCGGTGACGTGATTGGGAACGAGATGAGCGTTAACAAAATGTCTTTGGTTATAGCGTACATCAATTGGAGGCAGAGCGAGGCGGTGGGGATCTGACTGTAAAGCGCAGTGATGCGGCACAGAGTGTACCGGTGATGACTCAGCAGGCTCTCCATATAGCCACCAATCTCTCTTCTTTCTCCCTCTTTTCCCCCTTCCCTTCCGTCACCCTGACTTGCCTAAAGAAAAAAAAAAAGCTTGACCTAATTGGTTGACAAGTTCTTACGACACCAGATCTGGAGCTGAGCCTCCCTCCCTCTCAAGTCTCAGCATCCCTCCGATTGCTCACAGCTGTGATGGAAATGAGCTTTCCTTCTGGGCAAGGACTCTCTTGATACATGCATACTTTTGCTGTTTCTAGGTTTGTTTTTTCAGCTTGGGATGGCCAAATGTTGTTTAATATCTGTGAGGCTATTCAGTGTCGCCACGCATGTAAATCGGTAGCGACACTAATTTCGCAAATGTCACTTACATCGATGGAATCTTGACTCTGTAAACACAATCAGTGCGGTGTAAGAAATCCCCCTGCTTAAGTCATGAGTAAGTACGCTTGACATGTGACGACGATCAAGAAATCAGCGAATTAAAGTATTCCAGGCGTTCGAGGGACACGACACAGACGTTTTGCATTTTGGTGCATCCACAATATGTACTTTGAGCAAACGCTGACAAAACGTTACACCTCGTTAAACGTAAACTACGTATTCCACACAGAATTGTATATGCATTGACACACAATGTGAGCTTCAGAGTATTTCCAGGTTATGTTCCCTTTATTTATTTATTATTTTTTTAAATATTCCGGCAATATAAAGTGAGTCTCCCAAGCCCTCCAAATGACCTCTGAACAGTTGCCGAACTCCACTTCTTAATGTTGCCCATACAGGGGTTGATGGTATCTTTTTAAAATGTCAGCTTTTAACAGCCGCTACCAGCTCCAGACAAGGGTGAGCTTGTAATTTGCATGCATGCAGGTAACACTCCATCCTCTCCCTGTATGCACACTTTTTAATGCTACACACACACACACACACACACACACACGCGCACACACACACACACACACACACACACACAACATTACCTACACAAAATAAACACAATTAGGACATTGATTAATTATTACTTACAGCTTGCTCCAAATTGGTGACGTCAAAAAGGTGGCGTCGAAAAGGCAACAGTTTGGCGGATAGTCCGGCTTCGTATTGGCCGATGTTCACAAAACAGTCCTGTTGACAGATGAGCGTATTTTTCTCTTGCTGGCCGAGAATGAGTAACGCCAGCCTAATGCTTGCCTCTTTAGGAAAGCTAAACAAAATTAGCTTTCCCTCACACCCAAACAAACATTTCCTGGGAGCCATTGCTCAACGTTTCCCGTATAAGGAAGTCCGGGTTACGTGTCGTATGTGGAATGTCAGTGGTGTTAAAAAAACCAAAACTCTGCAAACCTCGTTGTCTGACGCGGTGGCATTGTTTAACATGAGAATACAACATTGTAACGACATTCGTAGGTCAGAAAAGAGGAAAAGCATAATAGGTCCCCTTTAAGTACAGCTTTTGCAAAAAGACACTTGTTTTTTTTAAATTTGAATACATTTTATTTAAAAGCATTCCAATGACAATGTTCAATACTCATCAGAAATGAAAGTTTTTTGCGTTTGATAGGGTGGACTTTATGTTATGACATTATGTGTCATAAACTGTATTTGCATTACATTCATTAAAAATGGTCTCAAAATAATGTTGACAATAATACCGTTTTTTTGGCAATAATTTGTAGGACAATTATCGTGACAGGCCTCCATCACGCACCAAACTGGAATAGAACCCTCAAGTCACATTGACAGATTCTGCCCCAACACTATTTATCTAATAGTGTACTCGCCATTCAAATATGCTAACTGGATTTGTGTTCCTTCCTTCCTTTCTGGTCTTCATCATCCACCATGCCTGCTCACTTCTATCTCTTCCCCCCTCCTCCTCCCAACATAGCCCGCTTCCCATCATTTCTGTCTCTTCCCTCTCGGGCCAGCGTGGCTCCTCTTGTCTCGCCACGTCCATGGTGTAATACGGCGTTGAGTATCGTCCTGCCATTACAACAAGTGATACTTTCTCCTATGTCAGGTCGCCGGCTTAAACCATGCCGCTCATTTTACCTGCTTCGGCTCCGTTCAGTCTCGCCTCCACAATCAGCCCCCGGAGGCACAGACACCCCATCCTTCTGCTTTTTATCACCTGATCCTCTTCCTTTTATCACCCCGTCCTCCTCGCTGGCCCTCCCTCTCTGCTCCCAGCTTAACCCTTGGCCTTGTCTTGTCTTCAGAAGGCAGAGAGAGCCATTTAGAGGTATATTTTTGCTGATGGCATAGGTCTGGCTAGAATCTCGGGCTGTGTGGAGTTCCCTGTGTGAAACTGACTTACCATATGTGGACTGAAGTGTTCAATACGTCTTTTAATCAGACAAGCAACCAAAAAGGGGCCAGGATAGTTCGGAGAGTCCTACTAGATGGGTATGAGTGTAGCCTAGAACATATATCTGTAACGCCATCGCATACCTACATGTGTTAATACCAAAAGGGGGCAAAGGTGCATTCTTTTCATTTCTCAGTATTCTGTAAACAGTAAACTGCCATGTCCAAAAACCTTTGCAACCTGTCACGTGTTTTCAAACGACTCTATTATATTTGCAATTGATAATTTGGGATGCTCTGATCAAGGTTTTATGCCACAGATTCCGATACAATCATCAAGGACCGGAATTGGCTGACACCGATGACTTGGATTAATTATTCATTTTTCAATTCATTTATGACGAGGCAAGGAGTGCCATATAAAGTGGAAAAGTAAGGACAATTCCAAGGTTCCCTGACTACCAAGGGGCCCATAAAACCGGTAATTACTAATACAATAAATTTCTTGGCATTTTTGTATCCACACTTTCTGCAGTACATGTCAGTTGATGCTCATAAGGGTATAATACCGTTTATTCCCAACACCGCTTTTATGCAGAAAGAGGCGGAAGTAAGTACTCCACAAAATTTGGAATCCCCGTAGGAATTAGCCTGTCAAGGCTTGATCAACTTCCATTTCTGCAGAACAAACTAAATTGTAAATTGTTCACCCATTTTGTGCCACCCGAAAAAATGCCTTTTTGTAGTATTCTGATATTTTTCTGTTCTGGGTATTTTTTTTTTTTTTTTTTACCTCTGGCAGTTCAACCCTTACCTTTGAACCCATCCAGCCATCCATCTTCTATGCTACTTATCCTCACGTGGGATGCTGGAGCCTATCCCAGCAGACTTTGGGCGAGAGGCGGGGTACACCCTGGACTGGTCGCCAGTCAATCGCAGGGCACATATAGACAAACAAACATTCACACTCACATTCATACCTATGGACAATTTAGAGCGGCCAATTAACCTAACATGCATGTTTTTGGAATGTGGGAGGAAACCGGAGTACCCGGAGGAAACCCACACACGCACGGGGAGAACATGCAAACTCCACACAGAGATGCCCAACGGAGATTTGAACCCAGGTCTTCTAGATCTCCTGACTGTGTGGCCAATGTGCTAACCACTCAGCCACCGTGCGGCTACCTTTGAACCATTTCAAGGTATTCGTTGGACTTCAATGACTTGATTTGCGGTACATAACTGGACAAACTGGGTTGGTGGAATACTTTTGACCGGTAGTGTATATGACTGGTGAAAATTCCAGAGGATGAGACTCCTTCTCTAAGGAGAGACTTTGGCAAAGTTGGTGTCTTCCACCGCTGAGAAAGCCTGCTTCTCTCGTCCGTTAGCACAAGATAGTACACTGCGCAAAAGGGTTGCTGCGGGCTGCGATAGTCACGAGTAATTGATCGGCGTTGAAAAGCATTTATCGGCGGCACAATTTGTTCATGGAAATCGGCTGATATTGATCGGTGGCTGACCGAGCATCAGTGGAAAATGATGCTAACATTCCGATTCTACCAGGATCGTTCAAATGATTTTATTCCGATTCCTGGAGCCGATGCTCGGGGATTGGAAGAAGCGGCTAGAAAGTTTGGATCGACTTCATAAAAAATAGCGGCGGACAACAACATTTGCACCATAATGATGTCATGCATCGATCCACATACTTGACACATTCCTGGTGTAGAAACACATTCCCCCGTCTTACATGCGTAATTCCTCTAAGCAATCAGAATCAGGGAAGTCAAAGAATACAGTAAATTACATCCGTCTCATGCCAAAGAAAGCCAGGGTTTCCGGATTCTATCTGATGTGGAAGTTAGGTGTAAAAATAGTGTTTTTTGCTATATCCTGTTGACCTGTGTTGACAAAATAAGGGTTTCATTACAAAAAATTGCTTCGGATTCGAGAATCATCAGGAACCGGAATCAAAATTAAGAATCTGAATCAGATCTGGAATAGTTTGATGCCCAACTCACGATACAGTTTATAACGTTGTTGCAAAATGTTGCAGTATACAGTATCTATTGCGATACGAATTTTAGGCCACCGTCGTACCATTCCTAAACCGTACCGTTGCTTTAAAGAATATGAGCATTGGTTTATGAACCTGATAAGATACCCCTCGGGTTGCGGATGCCTTTCATCCTGCTGGCTCGCCACACCCAAAGCTCCCACCATTCACACCTCCAGTTAAGCAACATTTTCATGCACGTTAGTCCAAACCTCAAAAGGCTGTAATGGCCGTCTCTCATTTCGCTTAATCTGGCCTACAGGAACGCCAGGAGGCGGCTAAGTAGCCCTGATTAATAATAGGCTTTGGAAATACGGTCTCTCTCTTACCGCACACTTTTTGACTGTCTGCCTCTAAAAACCAAATCCAAGCGCCCCATTCCAACCACTGCCTTACAACTTTTTTAACATCTGTAACAAAAAACCCACCATTTTTGATGTTTTACAAATTATTCTGAAATAGACGCCGAGTTATTGGTCTGTGTTTTGTTTCAGAAATTCTGGCCGTACATGCAGCATTCCCTCCACACTCTTGTCCCATGGGAGTGTGGCCTGATTAACGTGACGACGTACGTCTGTGTTCTCTGGTGACTTGAAATCTTGATCAGAACCGTTAGCTAGCAACATGCAGTTATGCGACCTAAAATTCAGGTATAGGAGTCGTTATTTAGGACTTGCTGGCGAGATGCTGCAGGATCAGTCAGGATGGTAACAAGCACTGTACGACTAAAACCTTATTTGGCGGAATTCTTTCAGAGGCGTTCAGTGTGGGACCATTGAAAGTAGAGCCAACCTTCCTCTTCCATGCCTACTGATTTGGATTAGATAGCCACAAATGACCAAACAGGGTTTGTAGTGTTGCGCTTTGCAATTTTGCATACTAAAAACAAGACCTCGCAAGATTAAAACGTGACAAGATTTTTTTGTTCAGAAAGTTGGCACTTGGCCTAGGACGATAATCCCCCAGAAATTGAGTTGAACTTAAATTACGTGGTGTCTTTGAACGCAGCTCCTCATTGCTCTTAGAAACATGGTTAAACATTCGAGGCAAATAGGCTTTGAAATGGTATATTTCTGCTTGAAAAATCAAACGTATTTCTAACATAGTTGCAAATGGTGATTCATCGTGATTAATTCATTTCATGTTTAGCATCGTTCATAAGTGCAGACTAACTCTGTGTGTCCTTTCTCTAAGGTGGTGCTGGAGTGTGTCCTGCAGGAAGGCCTAGTATACAACAAGGTCAACCCCATCTTCCACCACTGGAGGATCAACGACAAGAAGTTTGGGCTCACCTTCCAGAGCCCCGCCGACGCTCGGGCCTTCGATCGAGGCATACGCAGGGCAATAGAGGACATCAGCCAAGGTGGGTTCTGTTTATTTTGTTTTATTTTTTTGCATACACGGCGTGTGTACGCTGGCAGATGTATCCTCCTTACCTGCTAGTCACATGCGTCCCATTAAAAGATACATTGAACCGCTTTGTGGTTAAAAATCTGTGCATGATCTGATATGAATGATCTTGATTGCATATGAGGACTTTTTTTTGTTGATTTTTTTTTCAAGCCTCGAGGTCCACCCTATTATACTGTATACATTTGTTTTATACTCAGCTGGTCATGCACAAGTTCCCTTTCTAGACTGCCATGTACAATAAGTCGAGTTTTGGCGTTTAAAATGACGCTTCCTTCCAGTGTAGCTTCAGGAAGTACTGACGTGGTCGAGTAAAGTAGAAGCTAATATCATGTTTTGAAGTTTTACTCAGCAATCTGACATCTTAAGTAACGCTGATCAAGAATTACTACAGCTTCTGTTTGGACTATTTGGACCACCAACTGTCCAGTATCACCAACTGGTTTCCAAAGGCTGGACTGCATAAAAGGATAGCTCGAGCTAAATGGCTAATCTGACTCACGACAATGAAAGGGAACTGGAACTTTGAGGATATTCTATTGTGATGCTTATCAAGACAACTTGAGTGGTTTTAGTTGCCAGGAGGAGGAGGGCAGCAATGAATTACTTTTCCAGTAGGGTACTGTTTAACTAGTCATTTTACACTCACTGTTTGGCACAGTTTTACCAGCCATGTTTGTTTTTTATTTGGTGGTGCGGCTCACATACGGTGCACCCTATAGTCCAGAAATTTTGCAACATTTTGAATTAATTTATGGGAGCGTGTATAAACCGTAAATTGTCGGAAACAGGGGCTTCTGTGGGCCTTTTTTAAATGTTATACTGATTCTGGATCAGGATGTGGATTATTAAATAAGGGTTCTCTGTATTGTAATATTAAAATTAAATTTTTTTTTTATTTCGATTAATTGCATTTTGTTTGTAGTTAACTCATTAAACACAATTGCAGATGGACATTTTCGCATATAATAAATAGGAATGTAAATTTATTTGGTAAACGATTCGATACGCATCTAGTTACATGAGTTAAGATACCATTCAAAACCAGTATATTTAACAAAGAGAACGATTTAAAAGAGTCTACAAATGATATGATTCAACAATTACAGGTTTTCTATGTAGACATGAACCTTACATTATAAAATAAAGAAGCCAATTTTATAAAAGTGATGTTCCTTCAGTATCTTCTAATGTGTAAAATACATTTCTTATGTGTATCCCCAAGCATGTAAGGCTGGGGTCCCCAGGCACGTGGCCCCAGGAACTGTTCAGGTGCAATAAAATAAAAAAATTAAAAAATACAAATAAAATAATTTGTAAATAAATACATTATTTTTAAAGGGCATCAATTTGGGCCACTATTTTATTTCAAAAATGTAAACAGTGAGAAACCCATCAGTTTAATACGTGTGGAAATCTGTCAAACTTTTTTGACCGTCCCTGTGTGCTGTGCAGATTGACTACTATGCTGTGTTCTTCCCTTTTTCCTTTCACCTCATATTTGCTCCTAAATGCTGCTACTTCTGTATGTGGGAATGCATCAAGGTCAGATGTGATGACCTTATTGAGTGCTAATGTGCATATTTGTTGGTGCGCCTCTCAGAAAAAGATGGATGGTGGCTTTGTATTCATTTAATATGATGTTGTTCTTGTCATAGTTTGGTGCAATAAATAATAAATAAGATCGATCAGATGTTTTACCGATGTTGAAAGTCTTTCCCGGTAACTAGCGAGCGCCCAAGATTCACCCTCATTAGCGCACAAATAGCTGTGACCATAACTAAGCAGCACGAATCAGCCATCAATCATCAAAATTCATTAATTATATACAGTATATATGTGTGTGTGTGTATGTGTATATTTGTATATATGTGTGTGTATATATATATATATATATACACACACACACACATATATATATACATATATATATATATATATACGTATATGTGTATATGTGTGTATATATATATGTATATATACATATATATATGTATATGTGTGTATATATATATATGTATATATGTATATGTGTGTATATATATATGTATATATACATATATATATATATGTATATATATGTGTGCGTGTGTGTGTATTTGTATATATATATAAATAAATACACAAAATTCTATAGGAAATTTGTTCTAGAGGGGCTTTCATGTCTTGGATTTCCTTGCACTATGAGACCAGATTTACCAAGTAATTGGCATAATTCGTTTCAGCCCGCCCAAGCAGTCGTATATCCATCCATCTATTTTTTATGCCTATCCCAGCTGACTTTGGGCGGGAGGCGGGGTACACCCTGGACTGGTCGCCAGCCAATCATAGAACAGTCATATGAAGTGTAAATATAGTGTACCCACTAGCCTTTTTTATTTTCATTTTTAACAATGGACGGGAGCTTTTCGGTACGCTGAGCAAAGAGACGCCGTGATTGGTCATCATTTGGGATTTTGGGAGGAAGAGGATGATGGAGATGACCGAGATAACCAATGGGGGGCAGCTTCTTCTTCCTCTTTGGTTGTACATTACCGCCGCAGGGGAGAGTAGTACTGTCAAAATTCCATTTTCATTTCGTATTTTGAATATTTTTTTGTTAAGTGGGACGGAAATTTCCGCCCGATTTGTATTACGAATTTTTCGTAAGTCGAGCTTCCACTCTATCGCTTTTGAATCGCATTGTAACCTGTTTTGGAACGGAATGAGATGTGCATGCCCATTTTTTATGCAGTACGCCTGCACGGGTAACACCCTCAGCTACACCAGGGCGAAGTTGCCTCTCCCTGTCGCTGTGTTGTCCTCTCTGTCCTGGCATCCTCTGTATTCTGCCATTGTTGTGTAATGCCTCTCCTCAGCACAGACAGGTTCCTCTGTATTCCTGTTGCATCGCTGGGCCGCTGGACCGCTCTGTGATTTTGTGTGTGTTGGGGGGTGGCGGCAAAGGACGGGGGCGGGCTGGGTTCGGTTGGGTTGTGTTGTGTTGGTAGGCGAGAGAAGATGTTGCGCCCTCTGTGAATGTGCGTGTATGAGTTATGCAGTCCTCTGTTGCCATGGTAACAGTGAGCACATGGCTCAGGCAGCTTTCAGAGTCGTGCTTCCAGAGT
Organism: Oostethus manadensis; assembly: GCA_024372805.1. Lineage (NCBI taxonomy): Eukaryota > Metazoa > Chordata > Actinopteri > Syngnathiformes > Syngnathidae > Oostethus > Oostethus manadensis. The sequence continues at coordinate 134,412 of QODF01000314.1, read as the reverse complement.
CCCACCACCACACACACACACACACACACACACACACACACACACACACACACCCCGGTATTGAATACCTTCTCCGTGTGATCGGGACTGCGGCTGACACAAGTCCCATACTGTACAAATCTTGTGTCATGTCTTCCTGCTGAAGAAGACATGCTTGTATTGTGACGCCCTTTGAGTTAAATTGCCGTTTTGCTGCACGGCACCTCACTGCAACTCTCCCGGTATGAATGAAACACGAGGTTTGGACACAACAGAGTGCTGCGCCTCGCTTTACCCTAAAGATTTTAATTTGTCTTTGGTTACATAAGATGCATGTGCCAATTATATCAACCAGCTTGCAAGACTTGCAGCATGCGGAAGTTTTGGTCAGGTCACATCTCTGGTTATGCGTGACACGGGAGCAGGGAGATCAGGCAACAGCGAGGCTTGATGAGTCATGAGACATGACAGTGAAAGGATTGTAACAAAGAAGGGGAAAGAATAAATTATTTTTTTGGGTGTGTTTGTTGTTGTCAGTTAAACAAAAGGGTACTGCAGTTCATGATAGGTTTGTCTCGGTTGAGTAGATGCAGCAAAATGACGGTGATGATCTTAGAATAAGCGAAGCTTAGCACCATCTTGTGGTTACGTTTAAGCTAGTTTGCTGTCTAAAGAAGCTTAAAATAGGAGTTCAGACTACTTAGAACAGGTGAGAGGTGTCCAAAGTACAGGGTGTTTCTAGTTTCAAAAATGGCCAAGTGGTTAGCATGTTGACCACCCAGTCAGGAGATCTGGAAGACCTGGGTTCAAATCTCTGTTGGACATCTCTGCCCCTAGGTTTTTGCCAGCTACTTTGGGTTCCTTTGTCTTCCCTGCGACTGGCGGGTGTACCAAAGTCAGCTGGGATAGGCTCTAGCATACTTCCGCAGCCCCAGTGACGATAAGCTGCATAGAAAATGGATGGATGGGATTTAACAAGAAAATTAAAAAACAAAAAACACCAGCAATCAGCAGTAATTTTACAATAATAATAATAATAAATAATAGTTGGAATATTAAGAGTTAGTTAGTTAGTTCCAGACCTTCCTTTTAGCTGAGGTGAATCATTTAAACGACCTTGAAATGTGCCAAAATACATCATCCAAGAGTCGGAGTCTGCTTCCCATCATGCTTTGCTTTGCAGGGATGCAGCTTCCTATGCATGTTGGGAAGCCGATTGGATAGTATTTTTTATTACCCTCCACTAGTATTTGTAGTTATTTTGTATATTTATTACCTACGTGTTAAGTTGCTGTGTGATGATTGTAGCGTTGTTCTCTCCATTTTTCTTTCCAGATGTAGGCGGGATGGTTTGTTTTTATTTTTGTAAAATATTATACAGTATACAGTGAACCCTCGCTACTTCGCGTTTTGACTATCGCGGATTTACGACTTTGAATATTTTTTCCATTACAGTACGTATGTATATTATAAGAGAAAATATATAGCAGATTTTCCAAAATTTGCTTATTTGTGCCTGTGTACTGTATGTACGTATTGTAGATATCTGTACATTACTGTAAAGGGTGGTTTGTTAACAGTACCATGTAAAGGGAGGGTTTTAAAAGTCTGAATACTGAATACCTGCTAAATAAATACTGTAAATATGGTGTCCCTACTTTGCAGATTTTCAGCTATAGCGGCCAGTTCTGGAACCTATCTACCGCGATAAACGAGGGTTCACTGTATACATATTTTGTTTTAAAATAGTTTTTCATTGTACTTTTCTTAAAAGTGATGTCCAACTCTCGTCTTGTTTTGTTCTCATAGACCTAATCTTGTGTGTTGTCTGATTGACACCCCTGGTAACCAATGTATTACATGCATAGTTGTAGGTGGGAGGGTTCTTGAAGCAGCGTCACTTTCTCCGCCTCCTACAGTCTCTTTCCTTCCATTAATTTCTTGTTTTTTTTTCTTTCTTTTTTTATTCCAGGCTGCAAGCCATTTGGTGAAGGGGATGCTCCCGAAGACGGAATACCAGTGAGTGCTTCTCTTTCTTCCTGATTTATTGCACGGGATTTGTGTGCATTTGTAGTTACAATACTGTAGGTTTTTAATCCACCCCGATTCTGTGCGGTTAATTGAACACAACGTTGTTTATATTGCGTGGAACTAGAAGTAATTCCTTCCAGCGTCAAACTGTAGCTGACATAAAACCATTTATTGGCAGCTTTGACTTCCTACCCTACCTCCTACGACTTAGCTGCGTATTCAACACCAGCTTCAACCCCCACCCCACTAACTATCTAAAAGAGAGGTGAGGAGGGAGCAGTGTTCCTGTTCCTGTGGCAAAGGTCTTCTTTAAAGAGGGATCGGCCTGAACACACAGGAAATCCAATGGTACTGCTGTTGCTAGGCAGCGGTGGGGGTCCTGTAGGGGGTGTTCACAAGGTTCAGCGCGTGAGCCACCGAGCGCGTCACCATGGTGATTTGGCTTCCGAATGCTGCGGTCGGAGACCTGTGCTAGCAAACGGCAACGCGAAGCCTCGTGAAGGCATTATAATGCACGCCCAGACATGTGCACGAGGTGAACATCGCTTTGCATTGACCCGAGGATCGAAGCGGGTCACATGCACATGCGCTCAAGCATCCATCCTGACCCACTTCCCGTCCGCAGACCGCGCTCTTCCTCTTGCCCAGACCCGCACGGCATGCACGCTGTACGCACAAACGACTAGTCAGCCGTGGGCATGCTGTGCCAAAACTGTTGCTAGCACCTCTGTGAAAATACACAGAAACTTTTACAACTTCAGCACATGAAGTTATGAAAGGTTGTGTTGGCATTTCTGGTGTGGAATGGCTGAACATTGTTGCAAGACATACTTTTAAACAGTTTTTAAGCTGCTGACAGTTTGAGATATCAGCGCCGGATCAACTTAAAGTGCAGGTATATTTCTTTGTTTTCCAAACATTATTAAGACTTAGACATAATGCAAAAGCAATGCCTGAAAATAAGGACTAGCATCAATGACTGTTTTACATCCATCCATTTTCTATGCCGCTTATCCTCATTAGGGTGGCGGGGATGCTGGAGCCTATCCCCGCTGACTTCAGGCGGGAGGTGGGGTACACCCTGGACTGGTGGCCAGTCAATTGCAGGGCACATATAGAAAAACAAACATTCACACTCAAATGGACAATTTAGAGTCGCCAATCAACCTAACATGCATGGGGTTTTTTTTTTTTTGGAATGTGGGAGGAAACCGGAGTACCCGTAGAAAACTCATACACGCTTGGGAAGAACATGCAGAATCCACACAGAGATGCCCAACGGAGATTCGAACCCTGAACCTGCTGACTGTGAGGCCAATGTGCTACCCACTCAACCACCGTGCGGCGACTGTTTTACATTTTACAGATTTTATAAAAATACAAACCACACACTGCCCTTGAGCGTTAGATCTGCACAAACACGGGGGCATTTAAAATCTTTATTGAAAGCTTGTTCTTACAAACTGGCATTTAACACAGTTTAACCTGGCCCTTGTTTTTATTGTATTTACTCTTTTGTTGTTGTTATTATTTTAGTGTGTTTTGTTTTCACTCTATGTTTATGTAATTTTGTTTTTTACTGGCTGCTGTGTTGCACTTTGGGCAGTTAAACTGTTGGGGATGTGCTATATAAATATTTAAGAATATAAGAATAGTTGACCCTCTGTGAGGTAAAAAAAAACCCCCACACATTCATATTTTAAATTAAAATTGTAGAATGTATTTCGTATTTCCCAAAAGCGCAACTAAACCAGTCAGTCTTTGCAATTGACTTCATTATTAATGGGAATTCAACCATTTATTCTAGGGGCTAACTAATCAACAAACGCCAAATCAAACTGTTTAATGTTTAACGTTTTTATCACTAAACGTGCTAAAAACACACACATCCATATAAAACCCGTGCTTTTAAATCCAATGCTTTATTCCTAGTATCCATTTGATAGTTTGATTACCTTTTAAATGATGTTAGATGGATAGAACCTGGTCAAACACAGATTGCCGTTGTTGTAGGAATATAACACATCGATGTAGTGGAGGAATACTGTATTATAAGAAGCATTATGGTTTTCTTTTTTATCTTTTCATAAAATGTATAAAAATACAGTGTTCCCTCATTTATCACGCGGTATAGGTTTCCAATAAGTGAAATCTGCGAAGTAGCCAACTTATTACTTAAAATATATATACTGTGTGTGTATGTATATATATATATATATATATATATATATACACACACACACACTTCAAACTTTAGTAGATTAAAAAAAAAATAAGTGCCACTTTTTAGCTTGCGGCGTGGTGGCTCCGCCTTGGGGATGCACAGAGTGAACCCAAGTTCGGGTAAAAGTCTTTATTATTATTAAGTGTGGCTATGCAACGGCAGAATCAACAACTGGGCATTAAGATTGACAACCAAGGTTGCTTCAAAACTGAGCAACGGGCGTAATGGTGCTCTACCGCTGCGTAACTTCTACTTTTCTTCTGCGTGTCCAACTTTTTGTGCAACGGTTAGCATCCTCCTCTGCCCTTTGGGTACAGCCGCAGGCGCCTTTAATCGTGCAGAAGGTTTCGTCGACATTGTGGGTGTTGTCGGGGATAAACCTTGCAAACATACAGCACTTCAGAGTCACACTACTAGCGATGGAACATTTATGTATATTTGCCCAACACATACCCTACTGCACCGGAAGGCACGGAGGAGATTGGTCTACAGCCCCGTAGCCAATCAGGAAGCAGAACACAATGCATGGCTCCTCTCATAGCCAATCAGGATGCAGATCACAATGAATGTTCATACGCTGTTAAAAAATAAGTAAAAAAAAAAAAAAAGCACTACAATTTCTGGGAAACGGCTGGGCTAGGCTCCAACATGCCCTTGTTATGCTAGTGAGGATAAGCGGCATAGAAGATGTATGGATGAATGCATGGATGGCCGAGCGAGTCTGTGAAAGGTGAATTGAAATCCTAAATTTCTCTTGCAGATAACCTCATTTGACCGTTTGTTGACTACCCGTGACGCCGCGTGACGATAGAAATGCCGGGCACGTCCCCTGATGTTCCTCACACTTTTTCACCATCCTCCATTACGCTCTTCCCCGGCCACGTCCCCGGGGTCAGATCTGCTCCACGCATGCCTTTGAATGGCGGGTGGGGGCTTCAAAAAGTTAGCCCAAATCTGTTTCCCATTTTGACTCTCCCTCTCTCACCTCCGCTCTCTCTCTCTCTCTCTAGTCCCCACCCCCACCACCTCTCCACCCCTTTTACTCCGACTTCCTCTCTCAAACACACGCACACACACAGCTGTCATCTGGCTTTTTAAGTTCTCTGCTGCATTTCTCCAGCTGGAGCTAGTTTATGACATTCTCTCTGCAGACCCTGTGGCCTCTCTTGCTCTCTCTCTTTCTTTCTTGTTTTACGTGCACACACACATCTCATTTTTTCCTGTTCTGCTCCCCCGCCCCCCTTCCACTGTCTTCACCTCCTCACGTTCCCCTGCAGACACTTTGGTATGTTTAGAGGCATAGCAGGAGCAAAGTCACACCATACACGCACCCACCATGTGTGCAGCCCCAGGGGATGACAGTGAGGGTGTGCCAGGAGAAGGTGGGGCGGAAAAAAAGGAAAAGGGGAGCCGGGGGTGGGGGAGAAGTCAAAGGAAGCATCTCTTAGCAACCACAGGACAGTAATTACTGTGGCAGCAGCTGGGAGCAAACCAGATTTCCGCTGTGCGTTAAAGCACACTTTACACACGGCACTGGCTAACCAGCCCCCCCTCCCACACGCCACTGGGGGGAAAGGAAGAGAGAGGACGACTAACCCTGCCTTCTGGACCAGGTCGGGGCAGTAGTGGTGACGGAAAGACGGTGGATGGCGGTTATGGTTCCGACGCTTGGATGGTGATTCAATCTTGAAGTGTCTGTAGTTTGCACAAATACTTTGATGTCGGAACTGTCGTCACGCAAGATGTTAGCAAATCTCGGGAGACCTCACTAGCGGAAAAGAATGGAATGGTTTTGTTGTGCTTTTGGAATCACAGGAGTGCCAAGATGAAAAGGAAATGCATGTGGAAACATAAAGAGAATCAATAACACAAAAATATACAAAAATGTAGCCATAATGTAATTCCATTTTGTCTTTGCCTTTTCCATCCTGTCATTGCTTTTTTTTCCCCCCCTGACACTAAATGGGAAAAGCAAGTCTGTCTGACTAGTCAATACCTGATCACGGGATTCCTGCATGCAGTGGCTGTGTAGCAGCTACGTTTAGGTGTAGCTCTTAGCGCTGGTGACGGAGGAGAAGTAGCATCACTATCACGCCGCCATGCACTTACCTTACGTGAACCTCTTACACGAGGGAGTGCATATCAAAGCTGCTAAGGGAAGCGGCTAACAGGCCGGATGGGACTAGTCACCCTGGCAGAAGGACCCGTCCACAGCCATGAATAGAAATTGCTTTTTCCGTTTAGCATCAGGCAGCCGGTAAATGCAAAGAGGAAAGCAAATGGAAAAAGCAAAGACAAAAAGACAAAGACAAAACAGAAAAAAACAAAGACAAAAGGGAAAAGACAAAATGGAAAAGGCAGACAAAATGGAATTACATTACAACTACATTTGTATATTTTGGTATTATTTGTACTTACTTGGACGTTGGACGGTGGATATTCCGTAGTTGCCTTGCTGTGCCCGGACTCCTCTGTCATGGTGAGCTCGCATTGGAAGTGCCGCTCTAACCGCTGGTTGGTTTATTCTAAATCACACCACAAATGGATCTATAAATGATTAGTCCTATCCTAAAAATATGGCAATGGCGGATGAATAATTCCACGGCAGGATGGCTGTAATTCAGTTGGCCATTTATTTGCATGTGAACACAGAGCACTCGCGCCCCTTTTGTTTAAATTTATATATTTATTTTTAAAGCTTAAACACGTTTTTGGGTTATTTTTTTCCCCCAAAGCACTCAGTTCTTCACAGTCCAGCGACATGGATGGACTTTTATTTTCATTAGGGACCTTTTCTTTGACGCCATTATCATGCTAAACTTTATCAGATATTGTTAGTACCCAACTCGAGTTAAATTTAGCTATCTTTAGTTTTTTTTAATGTTTTTTGTTTTGTTTAGGGTTTTTTTTTAGTTATGTATTTTATGAAACTTATTTTATTGTATTTTTTAAGACACAAATTTTATCTTTTCAGGTGACATATTTTAAGAAGGGGCAGCCGTAAGTGTGTGGGTGTTGAGCCATTTTTTCAAGGATTTTGCTTTGCTTTTCAGTGGCTTTTTAAGTATATGAACCTGTGAAATCCAGGAAATTGGGTGCTGCCGTCAGACAGACTTTATATAAGTCCTCACCAGAGGTGTCACTTGAGTCACAATTTGATTGACTTTGGACTTGACTTTGACAGTATAATTAAAGACTTTTAACTCTGTTTGGACTTTGACAATCAATGCCTTGGGACTTGGCTTGGATTCAAAATGCATTCGTTTTATCTGTCAAATTTAATTATTGTATTGTTGACTGGCATTTGATTGGGTAAACATGAGGGGCGTCACGATACGAAACGAGATTGGGTCCATAGGGCGAGAGGAGATTTTAGCATTATTTTAAAGAAAAGTAGAATGAAAAAATATGACAAAATATCCCAGTCTACTCATTTAGTTTCTACCGTGTTACCTTGCATTACTCCTCACGAGGCTACACTCTTCTGTACTCTGTGTGTATGCTACCAGCCAACGCCTCACTCTGTTTATGCCGTTGTTCTATGGAATGAACACACCAAGGTGCAGAAATCAATGCACAGATTGAACTCTCTTCTTATTCCATCATTCCAGGTCTAGTGCCCACAAACCTGTTTTTGTCTGAACGAGAAAGCTTGTCACTTTTTAATCATGCGAGATCTTATATTATATAAGGTGTATATATATACCTGTCGTCAAATCTCAGATTTTCCCACTGTGGAAGCTATTAAAAAAACGAAACAAACAAAAAACAGTTTCAGATTACCCAGAATGCCTCTTCCGTGTAGATGAAAGGCTAAGATGATGAAATACTTTGCTGCTTTGACCTGAAAATGACAAATGACTTGAGATGACTTGCAGAACACCGACTTTGGTCATCACTTTTATCAACGATTTTTGCCATTACAGTAGTAGTGTTGGTTAATTCTGTCTATCTGGGGGGAAATGGCTTTGAAATCCAAACAAACTGGAATTGCGGGCCCTTTTAAGTTCCACTGTGTTTTCGTTTGGCCGCTTTATGGGTCCCAAATCAACGCATCATTCCAACTCTTGACAGGATGAGGTTTGGTGACATAATGTTGGCTCCTGATGTAACATCCTCCCCCGTCACGCGTTCTCTCTCCCGCACCTCTGCATTCATGAATCATGAAATATCTTTTGGTAGCTTTCTGTTGGGAGTCCGTTTTGAATCCACCTTGCCTGCCCCTGAAATGTACACCCTCCTCCACGGCGCGTACGTTCCTATTTGATGCGGTCTGCTGCATCGGCCAGGTGCTATTTATAGACACTCCAGCCTGATTGTTGTCAATGGCGAGACGGCGGCGTTAGGGTGTTGTTGGAATTATTTGCTTATTTCTTGTGTCTCTTTGTTTCTGGAGATTGTGCACGACTTAGAAATGCTTGGCTTGTTGGGAAGTTCTTCCTCTGATGGGCCTTTAAGACATCTTGTCAGGCGTAGGCGCAGTGTGCCCCCTGGTGGTTGAGAGTGGAAGCCACAGCAGGCATAGCCTTCATCATACACATGATGCAATATTGAGAGAAGGTTTTACGTGCTTTTATTTTAGGGAAATTCATAGTATGGATGTATTTCCTGTCTGCAGGCATGTGAGGAGCCTCCCTCCATCTGTACCCCCATGAAGGAGCCCTTCTCCCCGCTGAACAATGTCGTCTCCACGGAGCCCTTCCGAGGCTGCTACGTACGCGCTCAGCCCTTCGATGAGTTTCCCTCTTGCAACCGCCGCTACCTGCCGCCCCAGGTAAGTCCACACCGTCCTCCCGGATTTTCGGCACACGGCAGCGATGCTTTTTATTGCTTTAGTGAGTTACGTAACTGATGTCTCCACAAGGTGTCATTCAAGTCGACCCGCCACGTCAGCTTTCACATGGACGAGGAGGAGATCGTCCGCATCAACCCCCGCAAGGACGTGCTCATCCGTGGCTACGAGGACTACCGCCACCCGGTCATGTGGAAGCAGGAGTCGGATCGCGAGGACCTGGACTTCCCCGCCACCTTCCACAAACTGGACAGTAAGAAGTGCGAGTACCTCTTCCCCGACGGCCCCGGCGTGAACTCACACTCGGGCCCCGGCATGGGTACGGGCTTGGGGCTCGGCCTGGCCAAAGACACGGCCGTCAAGACTCAGCCCTCGCCGCTGCTGAAATCCAAGAAGGGGCGGCGGCGGCGGGAGGACGGCGAGCGCTCGCGATGCATCTACTGCCGGGAGATGTTCAACCACGAGGACAACTGGCGGGGCCAGTGCCAGGACGCCCCCGACCCCATCAAGCAGTGCATCTACAAAGTCAGCTGCATGCTGTGCGCCGAGAGCATGCTCTACCACTGCATGTCCGACTCGGAGGGCGACTTCTCGGACCCGTGCTCATGCGACACCTCCGACGAGCAGTTCTGCCTGCGCTGGCTCGCCCTGGTGGCGCTCTCCTTCATGGCGCCCTGCATGTGCTGCTACCTGCCCCTGCGCGCCTGCCACCACTGCGGCGAGGCGTGCCGCTGCTGCGGGGGCAAGCACAAGGCGGCCGGGTGACCCCGCGCCCGCCCTCTGGGACACCCCAAAAGCTAGCTAACACAGGAAGCGGAACGATTCAAAAAGCCGGCATCCTTTTTCCATTCCCCTCTCGGACGGGGCGATGTTGTCGATCTGCAGCTCTGAGGGCTTTTGGTGATTTCAGTTGGCGTTTGTCGCCGACGAGCTGCAGCGGAGGACAAACTTAAGCTTTTTGCAGGGGTGGGGGCGTCAAGCTAAGCCCGGGAGCTTCTTCCGAGGACGTGAGGAGACGTAGATTAACAGCCTTGGAGATGTTACTAAACGCGCACACACAGATCGACAAACCCCAGGTTTGAACTACAAGAAAAGGTTATGAAGGAATCTTTTGTACAGACAAAACTGCAACAAAAGAAGAAGAACTTGCTGTTTAAATATGCTAAAAGGGATTCCTTCTTGCTTTCTGTTTCGTGTCAACTTGCAGTCGGGTAACCGTGGCCTTTCCCGCCATCCAATTAGTAGGCGGGACATCCGCGCACTAGACTTGGCGTTTGTCTTACCCACCCCCACCCCCCCACTCCTCTCATTAGGTCTCATTCTGTGTCTTGGGATCCCCCTTTCCTACAAACCTCACGTAGACCATTCGATTGCATTCCAAAAAATAAATAAAGGGACTCATTCCATAGTCGGAAAGGAAAAAACGGAAAAATCGACCATCCCGACTTTCCCCCCCAAAGGAACAAAAAATTAGAAGATCAACATGCCCTCTTTTTGTTTTTATTTGAGCTCAGTTCTACACTGCTGTACTTTCATTGTTCCTGTTCAAAGTTTTGCTCAACCAGCAAGTTTTTGTTTTGGTGAGTAAGGCGGGAGACAGCGCTCCTATTCGGAAAACGACCAGGCACTTAACGTTTTTGAAACGTTTCAAAAAGCACTGCACTCCAACGCTTTGGTTGTAGCGCCCTCTCTTAAGTTTCTTTTTTTTTTTTTTTTTGCGTTCCTCCCTCGTCGCGTCCCGAGTCCGCTCCTTCATGTGTCGTCCTTTAATAAGCCCTGGATGAATGAGTGCATTGTTTCCGGAATGTTGAGTATCTCAGCTATTAAATACATACAGGTGTGTGTAGGTCTTCACTTGCACTGGTTACTTCCTGACTTCGACGACTTTTTTGACGCGGGGACTTTGACTGACCAGCATCCTTTTTTAATTTAAAGGAATATTTGTTTTGAATTATTGTTTTGTTTTTGGGGAGATACAGCACACAAGCATACAACCATCAGGAAGCTAGCAAGCTAGTTAGGGGTACACTTTGGAATAAATTATGCAAAATAGTGTGTGGGGAGCAAAAAACCTCCTGGGACACTGGGGTACTGTCTTGTTGGCTTCCCAACCGAGCTTGAAATGTAATGCAGATACGTTTCCGTGCAGGTTTATTGCTTTTTTTTAATTCCTCCGACATCCGCTGTAGCTGGAAGATTTGCAATATTGCGACATAGCGGGGGGTCGCGATCGGTCCATGTTTGGGACTTTGTCGAAGGGTTGAAGTGCGGGTTCTGTTCAGGGCGGACTTTGTGTTTTCCTCAATCGGTCGCGGTTTTTGACAAATATATTAATGAAGTCATGCTATTATTTGCCCAAATATGTTTATTTAAGCAAATGAAGCATTTCCAATGGATACATGAACTCAAATACTAACATTCAGAAGACGCTTGGGTGATATGTAGTACTTACGCTGGTCACTTGGTGCCAGTAATGTTACTGTGATGTAATGTTGATCGTCAAAACAAAAGGCAAGTTTAAATGATCTCACAACACCAAGCTAAAACTCAACTCTGAATCCCCGACATCACTTCATCACCTCACCCATATCTCCTATATTGGGTAATAGGAGTGTAAAGGTGACTATAGGGGTGCTATTTCATGTCTAGAGGACTCTAATAATGGTACACCCTGTATTTCCTATGCTCTTAACTAACAACTGGCTGAAATGATCTTACCACGGTCGGGTCTGTGACAAGTCAACCTCGATAAACGAAGGATTACACTACCAGCAATATGCGAATTGCTTTTTTAAAACGTTTTATCGCCGCCATCGTTGAGCAAAGTGCTCACTTTCTGCGTCACTGCCATACGCTCACCTCAAGAGTCATATTTCCCACTTTTCTCAAACACACCATTAAAATTTTGGAATTATTCCGCACTGGAAAGTCACCGGCAAGCCGGAAATGTCCTTCCAGGGACGACGTTAAAGCGTAATCCTGACAGCCATGAAGTTCATTGAATGGACACACAACAGCGCCTCTGCTGGCTGCAGCCAAGAAGTGCAACTCTTGTTTTTTTTGTGTATTTTTTTCATCAGCAAAAATGACAATTTAACAAGACTTATATGAAGAAAAAAATCTTATTCTCATAAGAAAAAAGAAGCTCGTAGTATTATGAGGAAAAACCATGCCTTTTTAATCGCTTAGGGTTGAAATGTGTTTTTAAAAGGTCATGTTTTGAAATTCAGAATATTGGGAGAAACAGTTTATATAGTGAACAAAGTCAAAATATTACAAGAACATAAAAAAGTCAACAGCAAAAATAGATAACGTGTTGCTTTCCAAAACGTGGCAACGTCGCGTCCTTTCATTTGTCACCGCGTGGCCCTCGCTGGAAAAAGCCCCATTTTGAAACCCCTGCGCTGCATTTCCTCGCCGTGCTAATTTTAGTAGACTCGACGGCGCCTCCGCTGGTTGCCACCGGGTAGTGCACTCCAACTCTGAATTCCACACAGCAGACATCAACGGATGCTTTATTTAGAAGATACGTAACGCTGCGAGGACTTGAGTCCATACGCTTGCATGGTTGAATCTCCCTTTTTTTGTTTGTTTTTTTTGTTTGAAATTTCTATGCAAACTTTCCGACACGGGACGCTGACCCCTTGGACAGGACCCCCGTTAGTGAGGTGTACAATTAAGCGCCCCGCCCCTCGGTACCAAAACACCTGTAAATACTTAACACTGTATTTAATTACTGACGATAATAATATGAATAAGAATAATGACCCCGGCCTTTTGGTTCTTTTTAAAGACAGAGCTCTATTTATCGTGGCTGTCCCGTTGGCAGCATCACTGTGTACATAGTTCCACCGATTTGTATTTTCTTTCACATTGAAAAGTGGCGGGCATTTGCGACTCCGGCGTCCAGTAAAAGATTGTCGCTGGTTTCGTATGGTAGCGGGAAGGAAGGATAGCGCTAATAACCCGGTACGGTGGCGGCGGTCCATTCGCTTGGGTGGGAAAAAATTCTATATGGATATATATGTATGTATGTATATATGTATGTATACAGTATATATATGTATGTGTATATATATGTGTGTATATATACATGTGTACACACATATACATATGTATATATACACACATACATATACAGGCTGCTAGATACAATCACTAATTTTATTGTGCTGACAGAGTAAATTAGCTATGAACGACTGTTAAACCCTCATTCTTAGTGTGTGTGTGTGTGTGTGTGCGTGCGCGTGTGTGTGTGTTTGGACGGCTCCCAAGCTGAATGAACCTGATTAAAACTTGCTGGCTGACGAGCAAAATGTAGGATTTTTTTTTTTTTTTTTAATATATACACCAACAAAAATATAACACTTGTCATTCTGCATTAACCAGCACAGTGCAACTTCCTGTCATGTACTGTATTATATATGCAACATACGTCTGTCCGCTTTAATATATATATATTTTTTGACCTGCATTATATATAAATATAAATATACACGACTTCAGTTTTAACCACTTTTGCTGCTAGTCTTTTATCCTCCGTTCAATCGTGGGCAAAGTTTGGGAACGCATACAAAAGAAATGTACATTGTGTAGATTTACGAAGAAGAAGCTATATAAACACCCGTTTTGTTTTTTTGCTGTTTTTTTTTTTTCCAGCGTATTGTTTTTCAAAAGGAAAAAAAAAAAGTTTACTTTTTCCACAGCAGTTTTGAGTGTTTTTGTTTGGACCAACCACCCACCAACCAACCCCACGACCCCCCGACGCTTTTGGTGCACTGATACTACTCTATGTATGCTTTGGACATCTTACAGCGCTTGATGTAACATTTACGTGATTAGTTCTTAAAATAGTGGAAGACATTTTTGTGTTTTTGAAAACTTGCGGTATAAATGGTACTATTAACTATTCTGTAAACACTGCCTGTTTACGTTTTCCTTCCTTCCTCCTTGTGTATATGTTTTTGTAATTTAATTTCCTTCTAGTGCCATCCGCTCGCCCATCCAGACAACCTCAACAACAACAACAAAAAGTGCCTCACGTCCATCCGAGTTTCCATCGTAGACTTTCTAACCTCTCACTCCTCGCTCTCTTCTGGTTCTTCTGTCATTTTGTTTGGTTTTTCTTCTCACCACACAACTTGTTGGGTGTTGTTTCTTGTGGGCGATACTGAATATATGATGTACAATTGGATAGTCCCAATAAATAACTCATGGCATAGTTGTATTTTCTTTATACAGATGTAGCTTGTTACTTTTCATAAGATATTATGATGTAAATATGCATACATTATGTTTGTAACTGTTTTTATGTTACATCATACACTTGTAATTTGACATATCAAATAACATTATCATAATAAAATTGTGAGATTTACTTTTGGTCTGTGTGATTTATTTTGCTGCTCAATAAAAAAAAATACAAAATTATCCAAAGGCACCAACAATAAGTAATATTACGAGTATAAAGTCGTATATTTATGGAAAAAAACTTGTATTATGAGAAAGTCGTACATTTAATACAATGAAGTTGTACATTTATGATTAAAAGCGTGATAATTATGAGAGTTGTATAACAAAAATAGTCATAAATTTAATACAATAAATTCACAAGAAAAAAAACGGGTAATTCCCCGACTAAAATCATTTTTTTACAAAATCGAACATGAGAATGAAATCTTAAATTTACAAGAAAATCTAACATGAAAATAAGGTTGTAAATTTATGCTTTAAAAAAATTGCTACATTACAAGAACAAAGTAGTATATTTGCGAGAAAAAACTTGTAATATTACAATAATAAAGTTGTATATTTATGTGAAAAAGATTGTAACATGAGAAAAAACTTTTCTAATTGCGAGAATAAAGTCGTATATTTACAAGAAAAAAACGCATGAAAATTAAGTTGTATATTTGAGAAAAAACTTGTAATATTACAAGAAAAAGCTTGTAATATTACGAGATAAAACTTGTAATAACACGAGAATAAAGTCGTACAATTAGGAGAAATTTTTTTTATGTAAATGTATGAAAATGTAATTGTACATGTATGAGAAAAAATTTTTAATATTTTGAGAATAACGGCATATGTGTAAAAAAATTGTTGTATTACGAGAACAATGGTAAATGTACAAGAAAAAACTTGAAATAGCACAAGAATAAAGTGATCAATGTACGACAAAAAAGTGGTAAACGTACGAGAAAAGCGTGTACTATCACCAGAATAAAATCGTATGGCTGCGAGGAAAAAAACTTGCAATATTATGACAATAAAGTCATGTGTTTACAAGTATAAACTTGTAATATTACAGTAAATAAGTTGTACATTTTCAAGAATAAAGTCAGACATTTACAAAAATATAACTTACGAGAATAAAGTCATAAATGTAACATCACGTAACGACTTTAAAAAGGACCTTGTATGCAAGTCCTGGTACTGGAAAGGAAATATACTGACCAGCCACACATCGGATCATTCACTTGTGTGCACTCTTAGTTTGAAATTTTCCCGCAAAACATCCGCTCTGAAGGCGGAAGTAGCGGAAGTACAATGCTTTTCACGTAAACAGTTCGGCGAGCTCTCGCAAAATTTTGCGTTATCTCGCAAAAATCCGTATTTTTTAAACCCGTGATTTTTTTCTCCGTGAAATATAACATAAATATTGAATATATTAAAAAAGAAATATGCTGAGGGCGCATCTTGTACTTGGTTGGTGCTTCTCTTTTTCATATGACGAGTGCCTCTTCCAGGACACGTGATGTATTGCAACACGTACCAAACTAAACAAAGAGGCGGTGGAAGTCATTTCATTCACGAAGAAAGAAAATCTAAATTTGTTTGCATTGTATTTATAATTTAAAACAATATGCAACGATGTGAGCAATTGTATTGCCCCCCACGCTGTTACTGTGTAATTTAATAAGCGGAACGAATGTAAACACTATGCCAGTGCTTGTTTCCGATCGGTCCTTAATAGCAACCGGAACAAGATGCTATAACGGGACGTGCGTGTGGGAATGAATGGACGTAATTTTATTGACTTTTTTTTTCCCTGTTACCGCGCGTTCGGTTTTAAATGAGGTGTCGGCTTACGATCGGTTAAAAGTTATACTAAGCGATGGAGTGTGACATTTTAGACTCCCTGGAGCAGCTGGGGTGAGCGTAACCTCTGCTAGCATGCTAACATGTAGCATCGCGCTGTGTGCCTGATTCGCTTCAAATGTAACGCGGCCGTGCGCTCCCAACTAACGGCTTCTGGTCTCCTCAGCTATGACGGGCCGTTAACGGGGGAAGCGCTGCTACTCCAAGCCGCCAAAGGTGGCCTGTCCTCGGCCGAATATGTGGACTTGTGCCGGTGGTTGGCCTCCCGCCTAAAGCCGCTGTGTCACCTGGAGGAGAGCATCACTTCCGGTCCAGGTGAGCCCGCCAAAGTCCTTCATGTCTGCGAGTACAAGTCTCACTGAAAGCCGCGTCTCCTTCCAGAGGACACGGACAGCCTTGAGGTGGAGATGAGGAGCTTCCTGAAGGAGCTTTGCTGTCCGTACGACGTGTCCGCGATAGTCGGGGGGAGCGCGAAAGATCTTCTTAAGCTTCTTCGTAAGTCGTCGCCCATGAAGTGCACACTTCGAGCCCACAAGTGTGCTCTCTTTTTTTTGCCCGTGTTCATCTCTTGCAGCAATGGTGGGTGTGCAAAGGGCAGCCATTTGTGGCCTGTGGAAAAGTCCGAAAACGTCATTTCACAAGAATGTTCAAATAACACTGCAAAAATGACAAAAGTCATTAAGAATGTTAAGGGGGGATAAAACGGCAGAAATCTGCAAAGCAGGGCACTACGATTTCTGCGTTAACCGAATCGGGGAATTGGCCAATAAAACCGGAATCTCCCGGAAATTGGCGTCACGGTGTCATAGTGAGGCGAAGGAACGTCCCTGTGTGGAGTTATACATTATATATTTTTAAATTTGTATTATTATACATCATCACAAACACTAAACCGCCCGCTCCAGTGTTGAAATGACAATAAACATCGGCGAAAATTGGCGGAATCTCCTCTTAGCGTCGCTTCCGCTAGCTTCCTTCCATCCGCGCATTCCGTGAATGGAAGCTAGCATGCTAGTGCGGTTCTGTGGGCGACTCGGGCTGGATGAGTATATTTACACTTTGCAGTGTTTTGCCGGAAAAAGACGCAAATTGCGAAGTTACGGGAAAAAAAAGTTGTATATTTACGAGAATCAAGTGATACATTTACAAAAAAAATGTTATAATGTTACAAGAATAAAGTTGTAACTTTACTTTAAAAAAAAAATTGCAAATTTTTGAGAATGAAGTCGCAGATGTACAGTTTGTGAATTTACGAGAAAATAAAGTTGTGAATTTCTGAGACTACCGTCGTAAATTTGTGAGAAAAAAGTCGTAATATTGCAAGAATAAAGCCGTACGTTTAATTTAAAAAAAGTTGGGAATTTATGAGATTATCGTCGTAAATTTGTGAGAAAAAAGTCGTAATATTGTAAGAATAAAGCCGTACGTTTAATTTAAAAAAAGTTGGGAATTTATGAGATTATCGTCGTAAATTTAAGATTAAAATTTTTTGCAAACGTACAAGAAAAAAGTCATACATTTCTGAAAATAGTTGTAATTTTACAAGATTAAAATCGGAAGTTTACTCGGAGAAAAGTTGTGCATTTATGAGAATATGGTTGTAAATTTACAAGAATAGAGTCGACAAAGAAGTCGTACTATTACAAGGTCAAGGTGAAATGTATTTATATAGCACGTTTCCGACAGTACAACTGCCCAAAGTACTGTACAGCAGCCTATAACACACAAGACTACACAAAATAAACCAACAAGAAAAATACAATTAAAAAATAAAACACACAAAATTAACACTAATAAAAACAATAAAACCATACAAGAATAAAGTCGTGAATTTACAAAAAACAAGCTTATATTTAGGAGAAAAAAAGTTGTACAATTTGAGAATAAAATTGTAAATATATTTTTTTCTAAAACTATTTAATATTATATACTATAATAATATTGTTATAATACTTTATTGCATGACTTTTCCTGTAAAGTTACGACTTCTCAAAAATGTACAACTTTTTTTCATGATTTTTCTCTGATTTTATTTTCTAGTGTGGTGCTAATACTCTGTAGTACTCATAATATCACAATATATTTTTTTAATACTTTAGCTTTATGACACTTGATGACATTTTTCTTCACGATATTATGACCTTATTCCCGGAAATTCACAACCTTTTCTCGTTACATTACAACAGGGTTTTGGCATTATTTTTGTCAAATTCTTATACAAAAAGTTTTAGTGGTTTGTGTACTTGTTTTTGTTTAAGTTTATATTTTAAAAAAAACAGCATAATTGTCATAACTTAAATTTGACAGAAAAACTTAAAAAAAACACCAAAATTAAAATTGACAGGAAAACTTAACAAAAAACAACATAAACTTTGTCAAAATAAAATTTGACAGGAAAACAAAAAAAAACAGCAAAATTATGTAAATAAAATGACGGGAAACTAAAAAAAAACAGCAAAATTATTAAAATAAAATTTGACAGGAAAACCTACAAAACAGCAAAATTGTCAAAATTAAATTTGACAGGAAAACTTGACAAAAAACAACAGCAAAATTGTCAAAATTTCATTTGACAGGAAAACCTTTTTTTAAAAAAACAACATAAACTTTGTCCAAATAAAACATGACGGGAAAACTTAATAAAAAATCAACAGCAACTTTGTCAAAATAAAATTTGACAGGAAAACTTTAAAGACAACAGCAAAAATAAAACAGGACTGGAAACTAAAAAAAGAACAAACAGAAAGATAGTAATAAAAAATTGGTAGGAAAACAGCAAAATTGCCACAAATCACAGCGCCTTTTACTGATCAGAACTCGAGTTCCACGTGACGATGTACGGCATTTAAATACTCGTAGGCAGCGTGAAGTCTGCACTTTGAAGTTACGTCATTGAAAAGCCCCACATCACTAGAACTAACGAGGGCCGACGATGTCTCCTCCTGTGCAGTGTTTTTAAGCTCCGAGCTTCAGGCGGCGCAAATGGCCAGCAGCAGACGAGGCGGCGTTGCAGGACAAAACGAGAGTCCAACTTCCCGGGAGCTGCGGAAAATCTGCGAAACCTTAAACGTGTCGCAGTCGGAGGGACGGAACGCCGCGGACGTCCTGTCTTGTATCCACGGCAAGGTGACGCTGTGTAATGTCCTGTAAATCCGACGCTGACCTTCATGATGACGCCTTGTGTCCTTCCAGGTGGATGCGCTGCTTAAAAAGAACCCGAATGGCACAGCGGGGAAGCCCGCCTTAAAGAAATCCCTCAGCAGCGAGCAGTGGGTGCGTGCTTGTCTTTTTTTATGCTGTATCAAAAATATCACCGCGTGCAGAACGACAACTGTCTTGTTTTTTTCCCAGGGCAAGCTACACAACATCAACACAACGCTGTCGTCTGAGTACCAATGCCGACGCAGGATGCTGATCAAGCGTCTGGACGTCACCGTTCAGTCTTTCGGGTGGTCCGACCGAGCCAAGGTACTTCACGTCGCCCTTCCGTCCCACCAGGCGGCCGCCTAATACCGTGGTTTGTACGCAGGCCATGGTGGACGTCATGGCGAGGGCCTATCAGCCCAGGAGGCACACGCTGAGCGCCGAGTCGACGGTGGATGCCGCCGCGCTGCTGGCGGCCCGAGAGGACATCTGCAATCTCGTCAAGACCAGCAGCGGTGCCAGCAGAGAGAAGACGGCGTGCGCCGTCAACAAGGTACACGGCGTGAGCTCTTCTTCCGTTTTCAAATTCTGCTTTACTTTCTGTTGTAGTTGTTTTAAAGGGCATAGGAAGACAAATGCATCTAATGTAGATTTGAAGAGAGTTTTAATGGAAATAAACAATTAGAAATTGGTTGTGCAGCCCTTTATCATGATCCTAAAAATGTAGATGAAAAGAAACCCTAGCAGACGAACTTGTACTGTCTGACACACTCGGAATGATCGGGATCACTGGACAATTTCCGAATGTATGCGTACCATACAGGGCACACAATCACTGCGTGCTTTTATTGTGCTTGGAACTTTTAGTTTCACGTGGCTTGATTCCATTTTGCGAAAGAAAAAAAAAGTGTTTTTGTGCAAGGTACTCGCCACAATGCAAAAGAAAAGGATGCTACGCGGTACTATGCCTTTCCAGCTGATCCAACGCATTTAAGAGCATCTGGCTCAAATTCCTCCGCTGCCACGACTGGAGAATAATCAGAACAACACATTGAAATTGTCCCCAATGTTTGTGGAGCACACTGCTTGTCACATTGACATCTAAAAAGAAAAATAAATACATTGGTAAATGAATATGCTAGGCATGAATAGAAAATCTGCAAGCTTTCAAAAAAACATCCTCGTGTTCCTATGAGATAACATATAAGCTGGAACGTCCAATTGCGACTTGCTATGGACAAAAACATCCTCGAAATCACTGCTTCCTTCATCACTCCACTCCATGGCTGATTCTGGCTTGTAGCAGATATGACGTAAACGAGGCACCCCCTAGCGGTCAACTAAGTAATTACCTTTAAGTTCCTGTGGCCCCGAATTCACGTTTCTGAATTTTTTTAACGTGCATAACTTTATATTTATCCTTGCTATCACAACCAAATTTCGTAGAATGATTTGAATGGGCTTACATATCGTACTGAAGAAAAAGATGCCCTTTAAAAAACCCTTTCTGTGCCCTTTAAGTCAATGATTTCCTAAACTCATCCAACCAACCCGCAGCTGTTTTTTTACCACATTGAAAAAAAAATCTGATTTGACAGGAAAACTTGTCAAATTACAATATGCCAAGAAACGTAAAGCATCAGCAAAATTGTTTAAAATTAAATTCGACAGGGAAACTTTAAAAACAGCAAAATTGTCAAAGTAGTTTGACAGGAAAACTTAGCATTCTTATTGCAATTTTGCAGTTTTTTTGTTAGCACCTTTCTATTTGAAGAGAAAACAGCTTCCTAATTTCCTCATTTTTTTCCCCGTATTTTCCAAATATAATGACTTCATTCCCATGATATTATAACTTTTTTGTTTAGTTTGTTTCTCATATTATGACTTTAAAAAAACAAAGTCTTTAATATGTCAACTCATTGCTTCGAAAATGATTGTTTTCCTCATGAAATTAGATTATTTTTTCTTGTTAATATTTAACTTTTTTCTCTTAATATTTTGACTTTATTGTTGTACAGTTACAGCTTTTTTTTCCTGCTTTACTTTTTTATTTTACAATTATTCCAACTTTTTTTCTTGTAAACGTTTTTCTTGTAGTATTTTGACCAAAACTACAACCTCATTTCATCTTTAGTTTCTCTTAATATTATGACTTTAATAAAGAGGGATTGTATTTTTGAAAATGTGGATTTGCGGAACAAACGTCCGGTCATACCATCTTGCCTCCATATAGCAAAAATCGGGTGGAAATGTTTAATTTGGAAAATTACTTAATTTCCATCTACAGCATTTGCATGTCGCTTACTGCACAAATGTATAGGTTTAAAATGATAAAAAATGTGGGGGTGGGGACACTTTATAACACAACTTTATTCAATTTTCAGCGTATGTACAAACGTTGGTTTACAAAATATAAATTGTCCAAGTGACCCACACCTTCACTGATTTTTTGTTTTTTCCGAATAATGAATAACAAAATATGATGAAATATCAGCAAAGTGCGTCTGCAGGAGGAGAGAAAAGAGGAATGCTAAGAGAGTAGGACTAAGAGTAGGGACTTTGAATGTTGGAACTATGACAGGAAAAGGTAGAGAATTAGTTGACATGATGCAGAGGAGGAAGGTAGACATATTGTGTGTCCAGGAGACCAAGTAGAACGGTAGCAAGGCTAGAAGCCAAGGAGCAGGGTTTAAGCTGTTCTATCATGGTGTAGATAGGAAGAGAAATGGAGTAGGGGTGATTTTGACGGAGGAGTTGGCTAGCAATGTCCCAGGGATAAAAAGAGTGTCAGAGTGATGGGCCTGAGGCTAGAAATCAAAGGTGCGATGTTCAATGTTGTTAGTGGGTATGCTCCATAGGTAGGATGTGAGATGGAGGAGAAAGAGAAATTCTGGTCAGACCTGGATGAAGTGATGCAGAATATCCCCAGAGGTGAGAGAGTTGTCATTGGTTCGGACTTCAGTGGACATGTTGGTGCAGGAAACAGAGATGATGAGGAGGTGATGGGCAAGTTTGGTATCCAGGAGAGGAACGCAGAAGGACAGATGGTGGTCAAATTTGCAAAAAGGATGGACATGGCTGTAGTGAATACTTTCTTTCCAAAGGAACATAGGGTGACCTATAAGAGTGGAGGTAGGAGCACACAGGTAGACTACATCTTGTGTAGAAGGTGCAACCTGAAGGAGATCAGTGACTGCAAAGTAGTGGTAGGTGAGAGTGTAGCCAGACAGCATAGGATGGTGGTGTGTTGGAGGACTCTAGTGGTGAGGAAGATGAAGAGGGTAAAGGTAGAGCAAAGGACAAAATGGTGGAAGCTGAAAAAGGAGGAATGTTGCGTGACTTTTAGGAAGGAGTTGAAAAAGGCAATAGGGGGCCAAGAAGTCCTTCCAGCTGACTGGAAAACAATAGTAACTGTGATCAGGGAGACAGGTAGGAGAGTACTTTGTGTGTCATCTGGAAGGAAAGTAGATAAGAAGACTTGGTGGTGGAATGAGGAGGTGCAGGAGTGTATACAGAGTAAGAGGTTAGCTAAGAAGAAGTGGGACACCGAGAGGACTGAAGAGAGTAGACAGAAGTACAGGGAGATGCAGCGTAAGCTGAACGTAAAGGTGAAAAAGGCCAAACAAGGAGGTTATGATGACTTGTATGCGAGGTTGGACAGCAAGGAGGGGAGAGAAAGATCTATACAGATTGGCAAGGCAGAGGGACAGAGATGGGAAGGATGTGCAGCAGGCTAGGGAGATTAAGGATAGGAATGGAAGGGTATTGAAAGGTGCCTGTAGTGTAGAGTTAAAGAATGTGGAAAATGAGAGCGAACGACGAGTTCAGAAGACCCTAATAAAGAAAATCAAGAGGAGTGACCGCACCTCGCTCGGACGTGGGACGCCGGGGCCTCACCCAGGAGCCAGGCCTAGGGGAGGGGCTCACAGGCGAGCGCCTGGTGGCCAGGCTTTCACCCGTGGGGCCTGGCCGGGCCTAGCCCGAATCAGGAACCTGGGAACTCCCCACCCCCACCCACCTGCAGACCCACCACCTGCAGGGGCAAGCATTAGGGTCCGGTGCAATGCATTTTGGGCAGTGGTCAAGGGCGGGTGTCCGGGCGACCTGGTCTTTGGCGGCCAAATCTGGTTCTTGGGACATGGAATGTCACTCCTCTGGTGGGGATGAAGCCCGAATTGTGGTAGAGGCAGAGACAATCCGACTAGATATAGTCGGACTCACCTCGACCCACAGTTTGGGCTCTGGAACCAAATTCCTTGAGAGGGGCTGGACCTTGTTCTTCTCAAGAGTTTCTGCAGGGGTGAGGCGGCGAGCTGGTGTGGGCTTATTGTTAGCCCCACGGCTTGGTGCCTCTGTGCTGGAGTCATCCCCGGTGAACGAGAGGGTTAATTCCTTACGCCTTAGAGCTGGGGAAAGGGTCCTGGCTGTGGTTTGTGCGTATGCGCGGAACGGCAGTTCAGAGTACCCAGCTTTCTTGGAGTCTAACAGAGGGGTTCTGGAGAGCACCCCAGCTGGTGACTCCATAGTTCTACTGGGAGACTTCAACGCCCATGTGGGCAATGACAGTGTGACTTGGAGGGGCGTGGTTGGGAGGAATGGCCTCCCTGATCTGAACCCGTGTGGTGTGTTGTTGCTGGACTTCTGTGCGAATCACAGTTTGTCCATAACAAACACCATGTTCGAACATAGGATGTCCATAAGTGCACTTGGCACTAGGACACCCTAGGTCGCAGGTCTATGATCGACTTTGTGGTCGTATCATCAGACATGCGTCCCCATGTTCTGTACATGCGGGTGAAGAGAGGGGCTGAGCTGTCAACTGACCACCACCTGGTGATGAGTTGGATTAGATGGCGGGGAAGGATGCCGGACAGACCTGGTAGACCCAAACGCGTAGTGAGGGTCTGCTGGAAACATCTGGCAGAGTCTCCCGTTCGTCGAGTCTTGAACTCTCATCTCCGGCAGAGCTTCGCCTGCATTTCAGGGAGGACCGGGATATTGAATCCGAATGGGCTGTACATTGCTGAGGCAGCCAGTCGTAGTTGCACCTGCACGGATGTCGGTACCAGTCGTGGCGGCAAGCCCTGAACCCGATGGTGAACACCGGGGGTTAAGGCTGCTGTCAAGCTGAAGAAGGAGTCCTATCAAGCATGGATGGCTTGCGAGACTCCCGGAGCAGCTGACAGGTACCGGCAGGCCAAGCGGCACATGGCTTTGGCGGTGGTTGAGGCAAAAACTCGGGTGTGGCAGGAATTCAGTGAGGCTATGGAGCACGACCTTTGGTCGGTCTCGAAGAGGTTCCGGCAAACCGTCCGACACCTCAGAAAGGGGTAGCAGCCTCCAGTTCACACTGTTTACTGTGTGGACGGGGGCTTGCTGACCTTTACTGAGGATATAGTTGGTTGGTGGAAGGAATACTTTGAGGCCCTTGTCAATCTCACTGACATACCTTCCATAGAGGAAGCAGAGTCTGAGGATACATACGTGGACAGTTCTATCACCGTGGCTGAGGTAATTTGGGTAGTTAAATCACTCCCCAATGGCAAGGCTCCGGGGGTAGATGGGTTTTGCCCTAAATTCCTCAAGGTTCTGGATGTTGGGGGACTGTTTTGGTTGACACGCCTCTACAACATTGCATGGAAGTCAGGAACAGTAACTCTGGACTGGCAGACCAGGTTGGTAGTCCCCATTTTTAAAAAGGGTGACCAGAGGCTGTGTTCCAACTGTAGGGGGATTACAACACCGGTGTTGAGGGAGTCCAGCTTGGCGACCTTAGGATCTCATCTCTGATATTTGCAGACGATGTGGTCCTCATGGCCTCATTAGGGTGTGACCTTTAGCGTTTACTGGAGCAGTTTGCAGCTGAGTGTGAAGCTTCTGGGATGAGACTCAGCACCTCCAAATCCGAGCCCATGGTTCTCAGTTGGAAAAAGGTGGACATGGTACAGTCCACCATGTCCAACTGTGGACTGTACCAGTTGGTTTAGGTGGTACAGTCCACCTGAAGCAACTCCTCCACCTTGCTTCAGGTGGAGGAGTTCAAGTATGTCGGGGTCTTGTTCACGAGTGAGGGACCGTTGGAGCGAGAGGTCAACAGAGGGATCGGTGCAGCCTCACCGTTAATGTGTCGCTGTACCGACCGTCGTGGTGAAGAGAGAGCTGAGCCGGAAGGCAAACCTCTCTGTTTACCGATCGATCTACGTTCCCACCCTCACCTATGGTCATGAGTTATGGGTCATGACCGAAAGAACGAGATCGCGGATACAAGCGCCGCAAATGAGTTTCCTTTGTAGGGTGGCTGGACTCACCCTAAAAGATAGGGTGAGGAGCTTGGCCATCCGGGAGGAGCTCAGAGTAGAGCCGCTGCTACTTCACATCGAGAGGAGCCAGTTGAGGTGGCTCGGGCATCTAGTCTGGATGCCTCCTGGACGCCTCCCCGATGAGGTGTTTCGAGCATGGCCAGCCGGGAGAAGGCCTCGGGGAAGACCTAGGACACGCTGGAGGGACTATGTCTCACAGCTGGCCTGGGAACGCCTTGGTGTCCTCCCGATTGAGCTGGAAGAGGTCGCTGGGGACCATGAGGTCTGGACTTCCCTACTGAAGCTGCTGCCCCCGCGACCCGGACCCGGATAAGCGGTGGAAAATGGATGGATGGATGGATGGA
>QODF01000314.1:48730-100606 GCA_024372805.1 Oostethus manadensis | reverse complement strand
CGGTCAGGAACTTTACTGCCACCTCTCATAGACACTTCCATAGGTATATTATCAGGACCGAGTGCCTTTCCATTCTTCATCCTCTTCAATGCCCTCCTCACTTCTTCCTTACTAATCTTTGCTGAGGAAGATTAGTTCCTAATCTTTGCTACTTCCTGGTCCAAAACAGTCACGGTTTCTACTCTTTGTTCTCTCATTTTCCTCATTCATCATTTCTTTAAAGTACTCCTTCCATCTTCCTATGACACTACTGGCACCTGTCAAACCCCTTCCATCCCTATCCTTCATCCCCCTAACCTGCTGCACATCCTTCCCATCTTTGTCCCTCTGCCTTGCCAATCTGTATAGATCTTTCTCTTCCTCCTTGTTGTCCAACCTAGCATACAAGTCATCATAACCTCCTTGTTTGGCCTTTGCCACCTTTACTTTCACCTTACGCTGCATCTCTCTGTACTCCTGTCTACTCTCTTTAGTCCTCTCAGTGTCCCACTTCTTCTTAGCTAACCTCTTACTCTGTATACACTCCTGCACCTCCTCATTCCACCACCAAGTCTTCTTATCTACTTTCCAGATGACACACCAAGTATTCTCCTTCCTGTCTCCCTGATCACAGTTGCTGTAGTTGTCCAGTCATCTGGAAGGACCTCCTGGCCAACCATAGCCTTTTTCAACTCCTTCCTAAAAGTCACGCAACACTCTTCCGTTTTCAGCTTCCACCATTTTGTCTTCTGCTCTGCCTTTACCCTCTTCATCTTCCTCACCACTAGAGTCCTCCAACACACCACCATCCTATGCTGTCTGGCTACACTCTCACCTACCACTGCTTTGCAGTCACTGATCTCCTTCAGGTTGCACCTTCTACACAAGATGTAGTCTACCTGTGTGCTCCTACCTCCACTCTTATAGGTCACCCTATGTTCCTTTGGAAAGAAAGTATTCACTACAGCCATGTCCATCCTTTTTGCAAATTTGACCACCATGTGTCCTTCTGCGTTCCTCTCCTGGATACCAAACTTGCCCATCACCTCCTCATCATCTCTGTTTCCTGCACCAACATGTCCACTGAAGTCCGAACCAATGACAACTCTCTCACCTCTGGGGATATTCTGCATCACTTCATCCAGGTCTGACCAGAATTTCTCTTTCTCCTCCATCTCACATCCTACCTATGGAGCATACCCACTAACAACATTGAAGATCGCACCTTTGATTTCTAGCCTCAGGCCCATCACTCTGACACTCTTTTTATCTCTGGGACATTGCTAGCCAACTCCTCCGTCAAAATCACCCCTACTCCATTTCTCTTCCTATCTACACCATGATAGAACAGCTTAAACCCTGCTCCTTGGCTTCTAGCCTTGCTACCGTTCTACTTGGTCTCCTGGACACACAATATGTCTACCTTCCTCCTCTGCATCATGTCAACTAATTCTCTACCTTTTCCTGTCATAAATCCAACATTCATAGTCCCTACTCTTAGCATTCCTCTTCTCTCCCCTAGAAAACATCTTCAGGTAGATCAACCCTATAAAAAGGAGCATATCAAAAATAAATATTTTTTATAGCATTAACACTGCTCTTCCATGTCTCATCACGGGCTGCTAGTTTGAGAGCCCTGATTTAATTTGTCAGTTCATTGGGAGTCGTTAATACATAAAAATATTTATGTAATCCTCTCATAATATTTATCTTTATTTCAATAAAATACAGGGCATTGTTTAAATAGTGATCAATCATGATTAATTAGTTTGAAAACTGATTAATCTGATAAAGAATTGTAGTCATTTTATATCCAGATAACGACATACTGTATGTTAGTGGAGTGACAAAATAATGATACAACAAACTATCGCTGGTAAACTGGAGCCTATCCCAGATGAAGGATTTTTTTTTTTTTTGTTCCACCACATTGTTTAGATATCAGTATCATGGTCCATACATCGCGAATCATATATCATGACGTGCCCTCAGTTTTAAGTTAATTTGTTAATCAAGCGATTGGAGTGCATTGGCGATGTGAGTCTCGGAGCATGGCAGCACAGTAGTCCACACTGGTCACTAGGCGTCAGTAAGGTTACCCCACGGCAGGGAGTACGTTGTCAATGTCTATGTTACGTCTTATTTATGTCTACTATACTGGGTATATGAGTGTAAAGGTGACTATAGTAGTGTTATTTCATGTCTAGAGGGCTCTAACAATATAAAAAGGAAACCGATTAACTGTACAGTATACATACGTTCCACACTACAAAATAAGTAACATTGAATAGTATGTATGATTCATGTTGATATTGGATTGATACTGGCCGATATTCATGGCTGCGATATTATATCAGAAGTAAAAAGTACCGGTACACCCCTACTAATTGTGACTGTAAATTGTTCACTGAAGTGCACGGTGGTGTCTGTGTGTCCTATGAGTGACTGATAACCAAGTCAGTAACTCTAAACAAGATGAGCGGATGAAAAGGAATGGATGGTGACAACTCACCGGAGGAGGTAAACCCTCCAGGGTCTTCTTTGCCTGAGGCACGTCAGACACCGGCCTCCTCTTAAAGTCTTTTTTAGACTTGTGCTTGGCCTCGCCACTCAGGTCTCCCTCCGACACAGAGGGCATGATTCTGGGTTGCAGCAGATAAAGCGGCTCCTTCTCTTTGATCAGTGAATGAACCTTGTAGGCGAGCGCGGCGGCTAGCGAGGGGTCCAGTGACGAGCCAATCGGATATGCCGGAGGGGGCTCAAGGGGAGTCTGTTGTTGAGGAGATGGAGCGAGAAAGGCATGAAGCTGCTGCTGTGGTGGTGGAGGTGGCTGTTCGATGTCTACAGTGCCATGAGACAGCGGTGTGTGGCGACCTGGGTCTTCCTCAAATTCCTCCTCATCACCACTGCTGTGCACCAGCATTGTGGCATCGGAGAGGGATTTCTTGTGTCCGTACAGCACGTCCTCCTTAGCATCGGCGTTGTCTGTCATCTTTGTGCGCTCCAAATAAACGTTGAGCTGGGAACCTGGCGAGTGACCGCCACGCAGGGTCGATGGGGGCATGGAAGTTTCGGCCGCTGACGAGGATATGTGCCGCTCTTTGAGTCTCATCCCCTCAAGGCTCTGTGCCAGCACGGCAACCTCGATGGAATTGCGCTTCTGGATGTGGTAAGGAGGTCTGTGCAGGGGTCCGCTCAGAAGAGGCTCTGATACCTCTTGCAGGGAGTGAGCAACAGGAAGGCTGTCCTCCTGGAAAGTCTGGACCGAGTGGTGCACACGGCGTGTGATGATGAGGTCTGGGTTGCTGCTGCTAACGTAGAGGTGACGCGACAGGTCCGGTGTGCTGTTAGCGGGCCGAGGGTGCACATGCGGGTACGGCGGAGGTGGTCTGTACACCTGTGTCCTCATGATGTTGGGGGCTGGATACTCTTGGGCTTGCTGCAGCTGGACGTTGGTGAGCTCTGGGACACTGACCGCCCCTACCACGGGTCTCCTCTCAGTGGGGTATGGGTGGTATGGTGATGGGCTGTGAAAGCTGGATCCCATGTGGAAAGGATAGTGATGGTAATGCTGAGCAGTGTCGCCATGCTCGCCCCTGATCTCGGGCTGACTGTAAACGAGAGGGTCGGGCCTGCTGTAGGCGTACGAGTTCCCGATGTTCAGGTTCCTCATGGAGTGACTCTGCCGATGTTCCTGGGACAGAAGCACCCCCCCTCCACCTCTATTCTTCTG
Source organism: Oostethus manadensis (assembly GCA_024372805.1). Taxonomy (NCBI): domain Eukaryota; kingdom Metazoa; phylum Chordata; class Actinopteri; order Syngnathiformes; family Syngnathidae; genus Oostethus; species Oostethus manadensis. The sequence continues at coordinate 96,894 of QODF01000314.1, read as the reverse complement.
GCGCATCACCGTCTCGTAATCGGGAGTGGCGCGGTAGGAAGGTGGGATGAGGGCGCTGTGGCGGTGCGATGTGATGTAGTCTGGCCTGGTGACGTCGCTTGTGATTGAGGGGTTGGAGGACATGGGTGATGGCTGAAGGTAGTGCTGGGGGTTGGTCAGAGAGCTGGTGCTGTGAGCGCTGTACACGCTGCCATTGCGTAAGCGCCCCCCGCTGCCATACTCCATGGGCGGGCAGTCCAGGCTGGTCTGCGAGTGGTAGTAATATCCATTCTGACTGTTCATGTACAGGTTGTCTACAACAGAGAAACGAGTCCCAGATGAGCAACGCCAAATGATAAAAGTTTGCATTGAAAGGCACTACCTTGCGATGAGCTGTAGGGCTCAGTAAAGTGGCCGTTGTAGTGCATTTGTGGTGGGGGCATCATGTAGCCCTGAGGCTTGGGCTGTAAAAAAGGGATTTACTGACTCTCCGTGATGTTTACATGTAAACATAAGAGTTTGCATAGAACTTACCAGAGACAATCTTGATGATCTCCGTCTGACTAGGTTGACACTCGTGGGCTCTGTTTGTCTGGTGGGGGAAAACACGAATTGCTCGGCATTTACAGTCCAATAACAGCACATATATGACGTGTGTGAACATGTTTTACTGGAAGCCGTAATTTGCAGTGAACTTCTCACTGTTCTTGTGATCTTATTTTTATTACACTTTTAAAGACAACACTTTTTAAAAGATTTTCACAGCATTACATGTTCATCAATCAAGTGAAAAAGCCTAACAAAACATGACACCTAATAAAACGTGGGGCTTTAAGAGCCCCAAATAACGAATGTGTTTTGTTTTAGATGCGAGCAGTCTCTTGGATGAGATTTTGCTTGGAACTGCAAGCTAAAATTTGGGTACAAGCTGCTAGTTAATGTCAGGCATAGTAATGTGACACCGGCTGACCATGCAGCACTAACATTAGCATGAGCTAGCATTGGAAGTGCACTGCCTAGTCATCAACACTTAAGTGAAACATGTGTCCATTATACCAGTGGTTCCCAAACATTTTTTGCAGTGCAGAAAACGAAGAAAACTACCAGAATGGATCAAAGAATAACCAGAAAGGCAAAGGCTCAACCAATGATCAGCTTCAGGATGATCAAAGACAGTCTGAAGTTACCTGTAAGTACTGTGACAGTTACAGGCGTCTGTGTAAAGCTAATCTATATACAAGAATCCCCTGCAAAGTCCCTTTCTTGCACAAAGGCATGAGCAGAAGAGGTTACAATTTGCCAAGAAACACATCAACTGGCCTAAAGAGAAACAGAGAAACATTTTGTGGACTGATGATAGTAAAATTGTTCTTTTTGGGTCCAAGGGCCGACGACTGACTTTTTTTTTAAAATAATTTTTAAGTCGAGTCTGTCTTCAAGGAAATTTTTTTTCCAACATTCACAGACCTCATGCGAGACTCGTCTTTCTCTTTTCTGTGCGTTCTAGAATTTAAAAAAAACGGATACAAAGAAACAGGAACACCTCCTAAAACATCCAACAAGGTTTTACATCCATGCTGTGAGCATGTAGCAACAGCTATATAACCCTTACAGGATTTTTGCTAATTTTAAGCATTAGCGGACTTCCTTCCTGGGTGCATTGATGTCACGTAGCAACATAGAAAGGAACTCTACACCTAGCATTACATTTTCTAAACTCCAAAATAAAAAAGACATTTAGGCTTACCATTTTGGCGCGGCGTCAGTGCACCAGTAACGTAGTTTGATCGGCGTAACAATGTTGATAATAGTAACAATGTCGCTGTAGCTTGGTTAATATGCACATTATATGTAAATGGAGCATTGTTGTCTTTCTCAGAAGCTTTAAAAGTACATGCAGTGATGAGCCGTCTGTTTTTATATCTTTAGAATGCAACGAAAAGACAACAACATGTGTTCATTTCTCACATAAGGATTGTGGCTCAGTTCCCAAAAGAAGTGTAGTTTTCTTTTAATTGTGACGCCATAGGTGTATACACCAATCTTGTTGCTACGTATTATGTTTGGTGGTCTAAGGCAAGAACCCGAGAAAGTTGTTAGACGCAGAACTCAAGACTACAATAATGAACATGTTGTTCAATAAACACAAAGCCCTTGTATTGGATCTCATTAGATTTTGCCCTGGCCTTGCTAGTGCTCACCCCTTACTGGAAGGCAGAGAGGAGCGAGAGAGTATTGGAAAACGAGGAAAGGCTAGAGTGAGGAGGGACTTCTGGCATCCCTCAGAATGCTGGGAGTCATACTCCTCCCTGAGGAGGGGGAGGACAGGAGTCATGAGCGGCGCTTGCCAGAAAACAAGCAAGCAAAGAGAGGCAGGAAGTGGCCTAGACGTGTGAAACTTACAGGCTACTTTTGTTGATCTTATAAAACTTGAGTCTGGCCAGACACAGGCGACACACGTATTTGGACGTTTCCATGTCTTCCTGCAGACAGAACAGAAAGGGTGAGGATTGTGGTTGATAATGCTTTACTGCCCTTTGACATTCAGCTGATGCTACATGGCTTTCATGGCCCACACCCAAATAATGGCGCATACACAGGCCCATTGTTGTGTCGACTAGCTGACCCAATAAGAGTGTAATGTGTAAAAGGTGCGACGCCAGAGGAAAGGGAGACTTACGGTCTGGAACTGAACACTCTCCTCTCTGTTGAGCAGCTCCAGAGCGAAGAAAGACCTGTTGTGACTCATGTTGTTAATTTCATTCCACCTATATGGCCAATTAAAGCACAGTCAAAAAAAGGAAATAGCAAGGCGGGGTGAGAGAAGAAAACACATGATGTCATTGCAGTTACAGCAAAATGACAGGAGGGAAGTCTAGTATTCATACTCAGGCACTACAGTGACGCAATATTTATTAGCTGTCAGTCTTTCTCAGTTTTCTTTTTTTTTTTTAATGCAAAAACATCAAAGATTTTCACCAGCTGAGTTAATGTAGGTTACCTAAATAAATTAAGAGGTCTGCCATTTTTGTGCTTGACAAAGATCCCGTCTAGGCAAGATCCCAGCGTCACATCAGTGCCGGTGTGGTCCTGTTGCGTAAGACATTTTGTTTGACACATTAGACACACCGGCTGTGCAGTAGCCAGCGATGAAGCCAGCTTCTCCCAGCTATAACCGACCTTGGCTTGGTAGCTCTCCTGGCCATAGCCCTCCATTTTCTCCACCTCTTGCATGTACAGCATCTCGGCCTCTGGGGCCGGCAAACCCCTGAGAACGACACATAGTCACCGAAGAACAAGCGTTAAGAAGTATATGACACATTCTGCGGACGTCCAAACCTGACGAGGGAGTCCAAATTTCAAAGCCGAGATTCAATGAGGGTTCAATCACACCCACATCACAAAAACCGTGTCGTGAGATAACAGTGAAAATAGTGGCAAATAAAACCTTCCGCTCACAAGTCATTTATAACAGGCATGATGATGGGACACCACATAATTAGTGTTTTATTCACGTGGAGTAATTTGGCCCCATAACTACAGCACAGCCTAAATCCTTGCTCTGCATCAGATGCGTGTTAGAAGGCATTCACGGAGCTACCCGCACTAACGCGTGTTTTGGCGAAGGACGCAAAAGGCAATGTTATGTCACGTACGTCATTATCCGTGTCGCAGACATTTTGTGACTACGTTGCAAATACTGTAATTATGACTCTATTGTCTGGCACTGACCGAATCGCGGAATTGACTAATAAAAACTAAATCTGCTGTTAAACGAGCAATTTTGCGAAAACTGACATCATGCAAAGGAAATTTCCCCGAAATGTCATTACAAACACTAACCCCACTCCCAAACTGAAACATGTTCATACAGCGACCTGAAACACTGGCAAAAGTATAGAATACTCGAGCTACACCCGGTTCGGAATTGACGCATTGCATCAATAAGGGCAGAATTTTTGCATTTAATTTACTAACCCAAAACGCACACACTGTATGAAAATTTTAAAAAAGCGTAAAAGGTTCCAAAAAAAATCTAACAAAAAAGGCACAATTTGAAAAAAAATTCAAAAGATTTCATTGGGCCTTAGAAAATGAATCATTTTACAGGCTGTAATTAGAGTTAATGTCACATTGCCCTCCGCCCCCAGTTCTTTGTGATGTTGTTGTGGGGTCTTTTGTTACCTCTAAGGGTAGTTTTGTTCCATGCTAACTTTTTCACAGTCATGTAGGTTTTTTTTCTCCCTTAATAAAAAGTTTCATTTGAAAACAAATTTTGTGTTCAATTGTGTCATTGCCTAATATTGAAATTAGTTTGATAATCCGAAACATTTAAATGTGACAAACGTGGAAAAAAAAAACCAAGAAGCCAAGGAGGGGCCAAACACTTTTTCCGCACCACCAGATGCAGAGATCTCTGCAGGTTCGGAGAACGTGTCATATCCAAGTTTCATTTCTGCAGTATTAACCATTCAGAACACATCCTGTCATAAAACTATACTGTAGTTATATACTATACAATAATACTGTACGTAGGCTAAAGCTCACCTGTAGGACTGATGGAGAAGCGCCACCTTCTGAGTGGCCTCCTCCAGCACTTGTTCTTCCTGGATCCAGTCCTGAAAGGACGAGACCCCGCTGATGCAACGCAAGTACACTGGAGGACCACATTAGCTTATGTGCTTATGGGAAAAGGGCTTACCATAGGGAACAGCACAAACTTCTGAAGGAACTCCTGGTAATCGTAGCGGTCCAAGTCACCAAAGTCGGCTAAAGTTAGAGAAAGACATTTACCTGTCAAATTTGACTAGAAAAGCAAGTGAAACCACTCATTCATGAATGGCGGTTTCCTTTGGATTGGAACTGCTTCAGCGTGGAGCAACTGTTGAAGCTCCAGCCTGCCTGTTGACAAAACACTCAGCTATGCTGATCTTCGGCATCAGCAATGTTCTAGAGCAATGCCTGTCCTTCACTCTGGATCACTCCATTAGATTTGTGCACACTTTTGTGGCTTAAAAGTTAAGTTTGACCAGTGAGGGAAGCGTACAAATAGACCTTGCCACAAATGGCGTGATCGAGGATTTGCCGGACTAAAGCTGTGCACACAAGTTGCATTGCCTGATATAACTGCGGTGCTCTTTGTGCTAAAAGGATGGAAGATATGCCAGGGGGGCTTTGGGACTTGTGAAACCTGCAGTCACAGGCCAATGATGTGTCAATGTAACCAATAACTAACCTTTATTTTCATCAGGCTCCCAGAACAGACACAATGCAATAGTTCCTCAAATAATGGCCTCACATCGTACAGACGGCGTGCCTCAATGGCTCACCAGTAGACAAACATGCCTTACCCATACGAGTCTGCAGTTGAGTAAATAAGTGGCCACTGTCTGAGGAAACGTGGTAATTATACAGTGGATGTAGACGCCACTATTTGTCGTGCTGGTGACGACTGACAGCTGAGACAGCCAGTTACTCTCAAAGCAGACGTGCACAAAAACAACTCGGGTTTACCTTGCACGGCGAGGCTCGCCAAGCGGATGGCTTGTTCTAAAGTGCATGAGATCCGGCCTTCCAGAACATCCTTCTTCAGCTGGAGGTAATACTGATACCTGTGCAGAACGACACAGTGAACTTGAAGTCGGTCAAGTAACACAATGTGACTTTAGAGGGGACCTATTTTGCTTTCCTCTTTTCTGACCTATACATTTGTAAGTGAGCCCGGAAAGCAGTTTTGGATGGCTCTGCATGCTGTTGTTTTTTTTAAAACAGTTTTATTTAAACACCGACTTCCATATACAGGCAACATAGAGCAATGGCTCCCAGAAAATTGACTGACCTTTTTGAAAGATGGAGATATCAGATGAATGTACTTTTTGGACTAAACAACCGTGTTGTTTACCTTGTGATCTCCTGTTGCAGTTGCGCCACACTGGGGACGTAGAACACGACCCCAAAGTACACTGTCGGCTCCACACCGTACTTGTCCAGCTGCTTCTTCAGCGGCTTGTCCGGGTCGATCCATCTCTGCTGGTTCTGCTTGTTGAAGTACCACAGACTGAAGTACGTTATCTAGCAGGACACAGTGGAAAAAGCACACCGGAGTTCAAATCTGGGACAGCGCCAAAACAGCCATTATTATATTTCAACAGTGGAACCTCCCAAGTTTGGTATGCTCATTTTAAAACTGGTATCGATAGAAAGTAGGGCGTGGTCCTGATATTTTATTGCCCTGCATCTAAAATCTACTATAGTGGCACTCCACCCCAGCACCCATGTGATCATGTATTTTTTGTTCGAGTCCGAAAAGACGTTGCAGCTGTTTAACATAAACACGTGGAACATTTGAAGGAGGATTTTTGCAAAACTGCAGCTCCCTGAAAGTAATTAGCTAGAACAGAAAAGACGACCAGCCCTCGTTGGTGGGGACTTAAGTCGGGTTGAAACGCTTGACTGCTTTGCATATGAAACTATACTCCAGATGCACGAAGAGGTAAATGGGTGTGTTTTTCCTCATACCTACTGTTGATGATTATTGTCCTCTGTTTGAGTATCACTTGATCAAGCCATTTTCATTATTCCACACTACAAAATGAAAAGTACGTATGATTGGTACTGATATCGGAATCTTGTCATGACGGCCGATTTTTAAGGCTGTGGTATCGGTATCGGATTGGAAGTGAAAAAGCTCTATCAGGACACCCCTTATAGAAAGTAATTGTGGCAGTTTGACCATAAAACAGACATCATAAAACTGTACTTACTGGTCAGACAATGATTAAAGTAACATTTAAACACTGTTAACCACCACAAAAATGCAAGATTTAGCTACTGTAATAGCATGATTTAACAAAAAAAATACTTTTTTATTAACTAACTATGTACCATCATTTCCGGTGTAAAAGCTGCAACTTTTTGCTTAAACTTTGAACCCTATGGCTTTTTTAGCCATGTTCTAATCTTGTAACGTCTGGTATATTTCGGGACTACTAATCATTTAAATAGAGGCGGTGAAGAAGAAGTAGGTCTTTATTTTGGGAGCGACCAGTTATGAGTTACACAGAAATTGACACAGAAATCCCCAATCAATCGGAAATTGCAGGTCGTCATTACTCAACATACCAGTCAGACTCAAAAGAAAGAAGGCTAAAATCATCACACAGCAACTTAACACGCAACAGGTAGACAAAACTTCCAATAATAGTGGAGCATAATAAATTAGTATTGTACTAATGTACTGACATACATGTTAACATACACGCCGGAAATCAGGCTCCCCATGATGGACACAGGTCGCTGTTACTGCTGGATGAATTGCAGCAGGAGGCCATGAACGTGCGTGGTGCAAAGCAACGTCTGATGGGAAGCAGTTAACATAGTTGTTTATTATTATCTACTAGTATTGGTAGTTCATTCATTTTTCTATACCGCTTATCCTCATTAGGGTCACGGGTATGCTGGAGCCTATCCCAGCTGACTTCTGGGTGGGAGGCGGGGTACACCTTGGACTGGTCACCAGTCAATCGCAGGACACAAAGACATACAACTATTCACACTCACATTCATACCTATGGACAATTTAGAGTCACCAATTAACCTAACATGCATGCTTTTGGAATGTGGGAGGAAACTGGAGTACCAAGTTGTGAGGCCAACATGCTACCCATTCAGCCACTGTGCAGTCCTAGTACAGTATTGGTAGTTGTCTTGTATGTTTGTTACTTTCCTGTTGCGTGTTAAAGTTGCTGAGTGATGGTTTTAGCCTTCTGTCTTTTACGACGCTAGCTCAGTTTAGCGTGCTAGTGTGACCCGGGCTGGATGAGTATGTTGTCACAGCGTTGTGTTTTCCGGCATCAGTGTAAGAAGTGCTTTACAATTCCCAATGACACCATCCATTGATGTATTCCAATAAAACTAAAAATGTTTGCATTTATTTAAGTAACATTTTCTTCACTAACCCAAAAAGCACACACTCACTGCTGGAAAAAATAATGAAATGCGAAATTAAATGCTAAAAAATGTAAATGGAAAAACAGAATTTGGGAAAAAAAAAAAACTGATTTCATAGGACCCTACATGATTAGTTCCTGCCAAATAAACAGCTACCTCTTACTCATGCGCGCCACAATATCCCATTTTATGACATCTGTGGCTTATGGTCCAGTCTGGCTTATATATGTACAAATTCTTTTTTCTCTGGTTTCCAAATTTGTGGTCAGTTTCCAGATCTGTTAGGGCGGCGTTTAAATTCTTGCTACGGATGCTGCATTCAGTCATGCAATGAGTGCATATTAGTGCTGACAAAACTGGTTAGCTTGTTTGTCAGCTCCTTGCTGAAAGTGCAATACAGGAGAAAAAAAAAAAAAAAGAACAATCCTACCTCTCTTAACTCCAGCCTCTGGGCAACCGCCTCCAAACATTCCTGGCCTGTGCTCTCCACTGACAGCGTGAACTCCACAAACTCTCCATTGAGCTGCTGGATGCGAGTGACCAGACAGCTCTTGCTGGAAACCGTGTACCTTCTAGTACGTTTGAGTTTCAAGCCGAAGGGCAGGGGCATGGTTCTGCGCTTGCGGGATCCTCTCACTTCTCCTAGTCTTGGCAAATGACTCCGCTTGCTGCCCCTTCTGCTACCTTATGGTTGTCCCGAGTCTTAGGGGTCATTGTACAGGCAGACCTGTATCAAAATGACACAGGAAATACGCATCAGAATATATTCAATTGCGTGACACATAAGCAAGGTCCAAAGTGGTCATTTCACCTCCAAAATATCATAAAAATAAACCCTTAAAGTAACTGTAAATCTGCGGTTTGCGTACCAAAGGTGGCACGTAGTCAGAAACACCAGAGCATGTGCAGTCCCCAGCTTGTTTTTTCATAAAGATAACAAAAAACATCTTTCCAAATAATCTAATTGGAATCTCCCAATCCAATATTGATATCAATATTGACACTGCATGTCCATCCAGGGGCAACCGGACAGAGCATCATGTGATGACAGCAAGAGTGTTTTGCTAGCGTGCTAACAAAGTAGCAGGGGGCAGTATTGATGTCAGCCATGTGTCAGTAAAGCTGAGTGTAAAACTTGTCATGCACCAGTTTTCCTTGGTGGCGATTGATTGGCGACCAGTCCAGGGTGTACCCCGCCTCCCGCCCAAAGTCAGCTGGGATAGGCTCCAGCATAGCCGCAACCCTAATGAGGATAAGCGGCATAGAAAATAGATGGATGGATGGTATCGCACGGGAAACTCCCACAGTCATTGGACATAACAGTCGGTGGTGAGTAATGTCGGGTTGAAACGTTTCGTTGAGTACCTCAAAACTTATTGTATAACGCTCAGCTGCCACGACTCTGTATCGGCCTATATCCAAGGTTGCAATATTGGTATCGGGAAATCATTAATCGACAAAATGTATCCAAGTGAGCCCCCTAACTGCCTTCAGCTTTTCTCAAATCTAAGACAATTTCTGCCTGTACTAAGTTTGTAGAAATAATAACAATGTGCTTTAAATGATATCTTGTACATTTTTAACGTTTGTGTTGCGTTGTCTTGCAAGACCAAAGCTACAGGACACACGTCCGGACGTACAGAAAATCGGGTGGAATTGCATCATTCGATTCTGTTCCAATGTTCTGTTCTGATTCATTCCGATTCTGTTCATAATCTTCATGGACAGAATTTTTAGGCCCAGTCAAGGTGTTGAGGGAGTCCAGCTTGGTGACCTTAGGATCTCGTCTCTGCTATTTGCAGACGATGTGGTCCTTATGGCCTCATCAGGCTGTGACCTTCAGTGTTTACTGGAGCGGTTTGCAGCTGAGTGTGAAGCTTCTGGGATGAGACTCAGCACCTCCAAATCCGAGGCCATTTTTTTCAGTCTGAAACGGGTGGACTGTACCCTCCGGGTTGGGAGTGAGGTCTTGCCTCAGGTGTAGGAGTTCAAGTATCTCGGGTTCTTGTTCACGAGTGAGGGAAGGTTTTAGCGTGAGATCGACAGACGGATCGGTGCAGCATCTGTAGTAATGCGGTCGCTGTACCGGACCGTCGTGGTGAAGAGAGAGCTGAGCCGGAAGGCAAAGCTCTCTGTTTACCGATCGATCTACGTTCCCACCCTCACCTATGGTCATGAGTTATGGGTCATGACCCAAAGAATGAGATCGCGGATAAAGGCGGCGGAAATGAGTTTCCTTCGTAGGGTGGCTGGACTCACCCTAAGAGATAGGGTGAGGAGCTCGGCCATCCGGGAGGAGCTCAGAGTAGAGCCGCTGCTCCTTCACATCGATAGGAGCCAGTTGAGGTGGCTCGGGCATCTAGTCCGGATGCCTCCCGGGCGCCTCCCTGGTGAGGTGTTTCGGGCATGCCCAGTCGGGAGAAGCTCTCACTGTGGTTTGCTGAGTCCCAAAGTTTTAGAAACCTTTTACAGACTATTCTTGGTTCTATTCTAACAGGGGTGTTTGACTTTTTCCACTCGGACTTGGACATCCGGGAGGAGCTCAGAGTAGAGCCGCTGCTCCTTCACATGGAGAGGAGCCAGTTGAGCTGGCTCGGGCATCTAGTCCGGGCGCCGCCCTGGTGAGGTGTTTCGGGCATGCCCGGCCGGGAGAAGGACCCCGGGAAGACCTAGGACATGCTGGAGGGACTATGTCTCACAGCTGGCCTGGGAACGCCTTGGTGTCCTCCCGATGGAGCTGGAAGAGGTCGCCGGGGACCGGGAAGTCTGGACTTCCCTACTGAAGCTGCTGCCCCCACGACCCGGATAAGCGGATGAAAATGGAATGGAATTTTTAACTTTTGTGTTGCGTTGTCTTGCAAGACCAAAGCTACAGGACACACTTCCGGACATACAGAAAATCGGGTGGAATTGCATCATTGAATTTCCATCGGCATTTGCGCATCCCTCGCTGCACAAACGTAGTGGAGCAATGCGATACTGTAACCACAGGAACAAGTTTTCAATTCCTCGACTTTTGAAAATAAAATGCTAACATCCGGTCCAAGCTGGTGTTTTCTGGTAACCTCTCGGAGTACTGGAAAGGAAATACATCGATTAGCCTCACATCGGATTCTTTCACTGGAGTAAACCGTCCTATCAGAAACGCTGCTCTTAATTTGAAGTTTCACCGTCAACATCCGCTCTGAACACGGAAGTACAATCCTTTCAACGTTTAAGGTTTTGCGAGTTCTCGGAAAATATCGTTGTTTTTTTTTACCCATCATTTCGTGATAGAGACTCCGTGATGTTGGAAGCTGCAAACCAAAACAATAACGATAAGCAACCGAGTAACACGATTGAATGAGCAAAATCCAAGCGTGGTGGAGATGATTCAGACTGGGCAGGTGTGCGGGGTTAGTCCAATGTTGGCGTTCCTCTCCCGGCATCAGATTTAAGGACGGAAATGTTTGTTCGGTCCAGTTACCCCGTCCAGTGATTAGTCTGAGCCAGCGCAAATCCCTGCCCCCTCTGTTGCGGCAGGGTACCCAACTCTGCTACAACTTTGCTAAATGTTGACTTCTGCTTTAGCACATTCATTCCCCCGGTTCTTAAACCCCAAAGGAACCGACCCACCGCTTTGCACTGTAGTCAGTAGAGTAAACAATATCTCCATGTACGCGTAAAACTAAGTTTTTAGCATGTTATGCTAACTGATTTCCCCAGTAAATAGACGACACCCGAGCTGACGTCGCCGGGGAATATTTCGGCTACTTGACGTTACCGGAGTGAGCCGCCAGGTGAAAGTTGTAAAGGTCCGGGTTCCGATAAATTCCACTTGTTTTGTAAAAAAAAAAAAATAAATAAATAAAAGGCTACATTAGTAGTTGTATTCGCAGCGTTGGTGCGGTTCCCGGGTCAGGACGAAAGTGCCAGTCCATGCCTGCTTGTCATTTGCTCGGCTTCCGAGCGTGTTTTGCTTCCTGGGATTGCATGCGCAACAAGTGCCTACCTCCGCGGATCTAGCTTTTGTGTGTTTGCGTTTTATGAACTACAACAAAGCCCACATTTTTCAATATGCTTTAAATATTGTTGGGTTTTTTTAACTCAACACATATATACTAGTCGATTTACGTTTTTAAATACGCTCTTAAAATGTACATTAGTGGCAGTGTCGCGGAGGGATACAGGAGGGTTTTACGGGGCAGCCATGAGCTCAGACAGCTGGAATGCCGAGTGGTGAGAATTCCCCACATGGGACTGGACCGGCTGGACGCTGACCTGACTATTTACCTTCCACCTAGCTCACATTGTGCAAGGATGCTTCCCCCCCAAATGATGGTAACGATAGGTTGTGCAAATGCAAGGGGGGGTGGAACATGTTTTATTGCAAATTGGGAAAGACACTGTCTGATGATCACAAACTCTTCGTGGTTATTTAACACTGGAACAAAAATGTTAGGCTTATTCGGGAAATTCAGGACGAACCTAAAATGTACGTCTGTGGGTTTCGGAAACACGCGTACTTTTTGCATATTTTGTTATGATCAAATGATGTAATTTCACCTGAAAACCAAATATTCCTAATTTGGGGGGAATACATACAGCTTTTTTTGCTTTGCTCGTCACACTTAAATGTTTTAGGTCATCAAACAAATTTAAATTAGTCAATGGCAACACAACTAAACACAAACTGTAATTTTAAATAAAACTTTTTATGATAAAGGGAGAAAACATCAAAATCTACATGGCTGTGTGTGAAAAGCGTCCATCCATCCATTTTCCTCCGCTTATCCGGGGCCGGGTCGCGGGGCAGCAGCTTCAGTAGGGAAGTCCAGACTTCCCGGTCCCAGCGACCTCTTCCAGCTCCATCAGGAGGACACCAAGGCGTTCCCAGGCCAGCTGTGAGACATAGTCCCTCCAGCGTGTCCTAGGTCTTCCCGGGGTCCTTCTCCCGACTGGGCATGCCCGAAACACCTCACCAGGGAGGCGCCCGGACTAGATGCCCGAGCCACCTCAACTGGCTCCTCTCCGTGTGAAGGAGCAGCGGCTCTACTCTGAGCTCCTCCCGGATGTCCAAGTCCGAGTGGAAAAAGTCAAACACCCCTGTTAGGATAGAACCAAGAATAGTCTGTAAAAGGTTTCTAAAACTTTGGGACTCAGCAAACCACAGTGAGAGCCATTCTCCACAAATGGTGAAAACATGGAACAGTGGTCAACCTTCCTGGGAGTGGTCAGCCAACCAAAATTACCGCAAGAGCGCCTTAACAACCCATCCAAGAGGTCACACAAGACTCCACCATAAGACAGACACTTGGCAAAAACGGCCTGACAAAACAAAAGTTGAACTTTTTGGAAGGTGTGTGTCCCATTACATCTGGTGTAAAATTAACACTGGGGGGGAAAAAAATACCACACCAACAGTAAAATATGGTGGTGGTAGTGTGATGGTCTTGGATTGTTTTGCTTCTTCAGGACCTGGAAGACTTGCTGTGATTAAATGGAACAAACATCTGATACCAAAAAATCCAGAAGAATGTCCGGCCATCTATTGGTGACCTTAAGATGAAACCAATTTGGGTTCTTCAGCAGGACAACGATCCAAAACACACCAGAAAGTCCACCATTGAATGGCTGAAGAAAAACAAAATGAAGACTTTGGAGTCTGACCTGGATTGAGATACTGTTGCAGGACCGTAACTGTAAAACTGGAGGCAATTCCTCCAATGTGACTGGATGACGATTGTGCAAAAATGAGGGGGCCAAAATTCCTCCACAAGAGACTCATTGCAAGTTATGGCAAATGCTTGATTGCAGTTGTTGCTGTTAAGGGTGACCCAACCACTTCACACACCGGGCCATGTAGTTTTGCCTTTCTTCCCCATTATTAAAAATAATTTTAAAAATCATTTAAAAACCGCATTATGTTGATCTGAGATGGATCTATGATCTGAAACATTTAAGTCTGACAAACATGCACAAAAAATCATGAGGGCAAACACTTTCCACACCACTGTGGTAGTGCATGTCAAAACAAAACACAGCACCAAGATTATGATGACAAACTACATAAGACCATCCTTCTTTTCCCTCTATTTTCTCTCCTGATTCGAGTAAGCTGGAGCCTATCCCAGCAAACCACAGGCACGATCGCATTCACACCTATTTACTGAAAACTAGGAAGATGAAAAGAGCCATTGTGCCGAGCATTACAGGACAAAAAAAATAACAAGTTTTTCTCTTTAACGAAACACAGTTGGTAAGAAAAGAGTAGTGTTTGAATCATACATCAAAATTCACAAGTCCTCAGCGCTGACCGACGCATTAGCATTATTGTCCACGTTGTTTTGATCAACTTGCAGGGACTCAGAGAACTGTCTTGCCAGGTCTTCAAGCTCTTTGGTTTGTCCGTCAGCATCTGGTTCACTGCTCCCATCGTCCTTTTTGTCATGCTGGTCCTCATCGTCCTTCTTGTCTCCATTATTACAAAAGTCGCCGCTGGAGTTCTCATCCTCCCGAGTCCTTTCCTTCTCAAATGGGGAACTTCTTTTAGGAGACAGCGGTGGTGTGGAGCTGAGGATGGCCTCGGGACTTCCTGGACAGTTGCCGTATTTCCTCAGTGGCCCACACGAGAAGAGGTCGTCTTCGGTTTTCACTTGATCAGATGCCAGCAGGGAGTCGAGCAGGGATGACGCGTCTTTTCTTACGAGTTCTTCGCTGTTGGAGGACAGCGTGGAGGGCTCGTCGAGGTTGTTGCGCAGGATGTCCAGAAGGTGGCGCATTTTAGCCTACAAACAAGACAAGTGGATCAGCCCTTGAGTTTTTTTTTTAGCAGTTTAGCAGGTGATGTTGTATACTTACTTCATCAAGACGATGGAGATTTGTATCAATGTGCCGCTGAATCAGCCGGTCGAGAACCCTTGGAGAAGACATAATAGATGTAATACCCCACAGTCTGTTTGCATCACGTACATAAGGCCACGATTACCATAGAGCGGCTATCCCTAATGATACAAAAATATTGCTTTAGTATTACAGATTAAGTCTCCAAAGTTCTACAGCCACTTTCACACAAAGACCGGGCAAAAAAATAAAAATCCTACAATCAAAAATGTAAGTATGGTCGGTATGTCGGCGCAAATATTTTGAAACGCTTGCTTGTCAACAACCTGTGTAAACTATCTGGTTTACCTTAGTTTAGCAGAGCATGCTAATGTGGCTGTGTGTGCCACTAGGCTGTATGACTTGTGCTTCATTGCTTGTTAATGTAACGCCTTCAAGAGGCACTGCATTGCGATCACACTTACCCATAGTCAAAACACATAACACTTCCGGGCTTCAAAATAACAGCCGCACACATCCTGTCCAATAGTGGTAATAAAAATAGCTCATACTAATAAAGCTATTCCAACTACATCTTCTTTAACCACTTAGACAGACTTTATTGATCCACAAAGAAAATTTCTGTAGAAGAAAAAGACAAATATTCTTTAAAAAATGCAATGTAATATGATTAAAATAATATGTAATATTACATGAGCATTGATAAACAGATAAGTGAATTTATCTTGGAGATGAATAAAGTATTGGTACTACATTTCTTTTATTTCAACCGGATGTTTGGATGCTTTCTTTCAAATGTGTTGAACGTCAGCTTCACTTTTTCAGCTTTCACAATTGTTTTGAACAGTTTAATAATCAAACATATACCTTGCACACAGCAATGAACAACTTTGGGTCCAGTCCCCTTCCTTCTTTCTGCTATGACCGTGCTGTGAGGCATTCAGGTGCGCTTGCAATTGTGAGTGTTAGGTGCTAATTGTTTTCCATTTTTGTTCACGCAGAAGCCACGAAAAACCCATAAAAACAATTGGCATATTGGTACCCCACTTTGGGAACTATAAACATGAGGATTTTTTTCATTTATTTTTTTCACTGACTCAAAAACCCCCCACACAATCTATGGTGATAAGTGATGACAAACATAGAACTGCAATGCAAAGCAGCGAGAGACAGAAAAAAGGGAGACCAACCTGTTAGAGATGAAGCCTCTGGACAGGATGTCTTCCGTCACATCTGAAATAAACTCCAAGTACATTAATTCTTCATCCCTGAAGAACAACAGAAGAGTTATTTCATCAGCAAACACTTTTAAAGTTATTTACTTGAGCTTACTCTGCACTTATATTCTTCATAACCGGAGATTCTTTCCTTTCCTCCTCTAGCGGAACCCTGACAGAAAGCAATGTCATTTTGCTAAATAAATGAGACGTTTTTGGGCTGTGTTTTACCTGGAGGAATAGTCAAAGGAATCATACTCTCGGTTCCGATTTGCTTGTTGCCTTGATGCTACTGGTAGTGCGCCATTGTACTCGTCCTCAGACCGCTGGTGCTCTTTGCTCTATAATAAAGTTCAGGTTTAGTATTATCCATGTACTTAATATGAGTCTTAACTCTCTTCTAATATTACCTGAGGTGGCTCACACAAGTCCAGTGTGTGCTCGCTGGTTTTTATGCTACGTGGAAGTACAACACCAATGATTTAAACACACGTAACCAACACTGTTTTTCCAGATGATACATTTGTGTAAGTACTGGTTATGGTGCTGCGGTCTCGTCGAGTCTTCACACTCCAGAGCCGCCGCGTTGTTGCACGGAGCCCTGTAGTAGCGGTAACTGGACAGATACGAGCTCTTTTCCGACTTCAGCGTCTTGGGCGTGAAGGGTTTGTCTTGGGTGAAGCGCTGTGAATGTTTCTGGAGCAGGTCTCCGCTGTACGTCTTTTTTGCAGGGTCCTGGAATGACTTATAGAAGCTCTGATCCCCGGGGGTGTACAGGGAACACGCCGATGGATGCAGTTGTGTAGTCAAATCCCGGCTCCGGCGCTTAGGTTCGGCGGCAGAATAGGGACGACACGGATGGTTCTGAGGGGCACCTTCGTATGGCGGAGAGGGGAGCTCCTTGGCGTACAAGGAGTGGCTAAACCTGGGGCTGGAGACCATGGAGCTTCGAGAGCAGACGTAGGGACGGCCTTCGGATTGCACGGAACAGCGACTCTGAAAAGACAAAAAGATGCCCAATGGAGCGTGCTTACTAGTGATAGTCATCATACACTTACTTATTTGACTGGTTTTGGATTTGTTGTGTAGTACAGGAAACCGATATGCTTTTTTTCCATACAGAGAACCCAGCGGAAGTGCAATATTGACTATAAATGTATGATTTTACCAATAAAACAGGGCAGCGACAGCTGTGGCGAGAGAAAAAAAGTGTTCGGTATCGAAGTTCACACCCGGATTTCGGCATTTGCTTACTGACAGGCACTTCCCCGCCTCCGACAATATTTCAGAGGGTGCCAACTTGCCGGGTCAAATTTCAGGGCTGCCATTCTGAGTCAGTGCTGTTCATACAAAAGTACAACATAGAAAAAAGACAGTGTGAAAAGGGCTTTACAAAAAAAGGCTAGCTTTCAAAAAAAACAACAACAATGTAGAACATAATTACAAATAATATCTAACATATATAACCAAAGTTGTCAGTGACGCTTCAGTTTGCAATTTTCAACAGTTTCCTCCCATTCGAAGGGAGCGAGACATCACTGCTAGGGAGTTCTGACCTGGGCCGAGGAGCATGATGCTCTGCTGTTCCTGTGCGAGAGCGACTGTGCAGACTGGGGACGACCACCTTTCTTCAGACGCTCCTGCCTCATCCGGTCACGATCTGTTGATGGTATTAAACAGTCAGAATGTCTCCTTTGGAAGCGGCTTCTTACGCGCCATGTACATTTTCACGAGCATCCTCAGAGGTTTGACTTACACTTCACATTCAGTGTAAGGCTTTTGGGGGCTGTGGTGTCAATGACGGCTGAGAGAGAAGGAAAAAAACAACTCTTAGCACTTTATGCCATTAATAATGCTCTAAATTACAATTGTCTTACCTTTTGCTGAATAAATCCTTTTGTAGTGCGACATCATGTGAGCTTGAATTAGATATTGGGCCACTTTGGTAGAGGTGTGAGGACAAAATGCTAAAAAAAAAAAAAAAGGAAGCAAAATTGGAAACAAAGCATGTTTTGTTGCACAAATATTGATTTAATAGAAGTACTTACGGCTACTTTTGGAGGTTTGTCCTCTAATATCGAGGCTGGAGCCAGGGCCAGATAATACACTCCCTAAAACGACAACATATACATTAATACAGAATATCCAAATATCTATTGGCACCAATATCCACATTTCTCGTAGGTTGGCCTTTTGAGGTATTATGTTGGATTGTATGTGTCTATATTCATGTTTTTTTTTTTTTAATCAAACAACAACAATATAAACTATAAACAGTCCACCCAAGCATGTAGTATATAAACTAACACCGTCACCATTTCATTATACATACATATACGATTTTGGCGTAATAACTTACAAAACGTAGATAAGCAACATTAACAAAGGTGTAAATTGTTAGAACGGACATTTCATCGTCGTTTACGACGACAAGCTAATGCTATGGCTAACCGTCCTTACGTACTTCTTCTCGACTCCATGCCAATACGTTCAGCGTATCCCATTTTGTCCGGGTTTAGTCACAAACCGCGACGAGGCGGTCCCGGTATTCCCCGGAACTCCATTTAGCCGCACCGTTGACATTTTAACGATGCGACTCGATGAAATCAGGCGAATAGTAGCGCTCTCACAGCAGCAGGGGGACCAAAGAAAAGCTTCCCCGTCGCCATGCTGGTTGCTAGGAGTCGGTGACGTCACGGCGCGCAGGCGCGAATGAACGAGGAAGCCAGAAATGCGAGCTTTGCTTTCGTTTTTTAAATGTTTTATTAGAACGCGCACACACAACATTACGACGGCGTATTAGGGTCGCATAAAAGCTACACATGTCGTAATTTAAGGACAAAAAGTCGTAATATTACCTTTGACCCAAGCCCCAGATCTTGTGTTTATAGGTGTGTCAGGCAATGCGTGAGGGTACTGGTGAGATTATGCTAATCATGATGCTAACCCTAGCTAATCTGTTTGTGCCCAAATGCTATGTTTTGCTGTCTGGTTATGAATTCAAGCTTACCCGAAGCTTTAATTCATACGTTTTCCCTCCATCCTAAAGAACTATGCTCTATTTTCCCTGCTGTATCTTGGGTTAGCGTCTCTAGTACCCCGCCTCCTCCACATACAGCTCCCAGTTTCATAGCTGTCTCAGGCAATGCCTATAAAGTCAAGTTATGACTTTTCTCTTGTAATATTACATGCTTTTTCTCGTAAATCTTCTTTTCCTTTGGGCTTATGCCTTCAGGGGTCGCCACAGCAAATCAATTGCCTCCATCTAACTCTGTCTTCTTTATCCTCTTCTCTTGCGCCAACTACCTTCATGTCCTCTTTCTCTACATCCATAAACCCCGTCTTTGGTCTTCCTCTAGGCCTCCTGCCTGGCAATTCAAAACTCAGCATCCTACTACCAATATATTCACTATCTCTCCTCTGGACATGTCCCAACCATCTCAGTCTGGCCTCTCGGACTTTATCTCTGAAACCTCTAACATGTGCTGTCCCTCTGATGTGCTCGTTCCTGATCCTGTCCATCCTGGTCACACTCAAAGAGTAGCTCAACATCTTCATCTCTGCTACCTCCAGCTCTGCCTCCTGTCTTTTCCTCAGCTGCACTGTCTCTAAACCAAACAACATCGCTGGTCCCTCCAGAGTTTTGTACACCTTTCCTTTCATTTTAGCTGAAACTCTTCTATCACACATCACACCCGACACTTTTCTCCACCCATTCCAGCCTGCCTGCACACGCTTCTCCACCTCTCTTTCCACACTCTCCATTGCTCTGGACTGTTGCATTGGACCCTAAGTACTTCAAATCCTCCACCTTCTTTATCTCTTCTCCCTGCAACCTCACTCTTCCACTTAGGTCCCTCTCATTTACACACATGTACTCCGTCTTCTTTCCTCTCCTTTCCTGGGCAAACCTCCACCCCTCAAGCTTCTCCTCCACCTGTTCCCTGCTCTCACTACATATCACAATGTCATCTGCATACATCATAGTTCATGGAGATTCCTGTCTAACCTCGTCCGTCAGCCTGTCCATCACCATAGCAAACAAGAAGGGGCTCAGAGCTGATCCCTGATGGAGTCCCACCTTCACTCGGAGCTCCTCTGTCACACCTGCAGCACACCTCACGTGAGGTCCCATCCCTGCCTCCCGCCCAAAGTCAGCTGGGATAGGCTCCAGCATACCCGCGACCCTAATGAGGATGAGGGGTGTAGAGAAGGAATGATGTGATGTATACAAAAACAGCATCCTGGCACGACACTGCTCCATCTTGCTATACTTGAGTTCATCAATAATGCACACACACGCACACCCACACGGCGTCTCATACATGATGTAATGCTGCAAGCCCACCAATGGTTGGGCGTGTACCGCCTTGCACCATGTGCTCACGCACACACTCAGCTCTGGAGCGGTGAGGGGATGAATCCACATTTATTTGCAAGGAAAACACCAACAAGAGTGAGTATCGAAAGAGAGGGCATGCCTCTGGAGATACGTGTGATGTGGAAGCTGTAGGAGGAAGCGGGTTAGAAGGTTCTTCAAGGAGCAGAGCGTCCGTGTCTGTTGTTCTCTGTCCTCAAGGCAGTGCGTAACCGGTGCGTAAAGTTGGTGCCATTCGGGCGTGTCTGTGGACCCTTCCCTGATGTGTGTGTGTGGAGGGTGTGCTTTTCTCACTTAGAGCATCTAGAAAAGCCTCCTCGGGGATCAAGTCCAGGCGAGGTGCAGAAGAAGAAAAAGGAGGGGACACTAGACCAGAGCAGGCAATGCGGTTATTTCTTTCTTTTTTGTTGTTGTCATTAGCAGCTTAAATCCTAAGAGGAGACACGTCTTGATCATGCAGGACATTCTTTTTTTTTTTTAGCCCATTGATTGTTGCCTTTCTGCATTTTTTTTTTAAACCCGGCGCTTAGATTTCACAAACGAAGATGAAATTCCCGATAGAAAACCCAAGAAAACAAGTTAACTGGGACCCAGAGCAAGGTCAGTATTTCTTTTCAGTCAAATGTGTGTTCTTTCAATCACAGCTCACAACTGCGTGGACCTAACACCACGTTTTGTTGTTTATCTCACTTTTTTCCTAAATGGGGCGTTATGGTTGTTCAAAAAAACGCCCAAATGCGAAGATCTTCGCTTTGTTGTTATCAATTCTGCATCGTTTTGTGCAAAAAAAAAAAAGGGAGAGATGCCGTAGTGGAGCGTTTAAACACAGTCATGCTAGCACAATTAACCAAGATAAGGCGGAAGTAGTTGTCGACACAAGAGCACAAAAAGCCAC
This sequence comes from Oostethus manadensis, assembly GCA_024372805.1. NCBI lineage: Eukaryota > Metazoa > Chordata > Actinopteri > Syngnathiformes > Syngnathidae > Oostethus > Oostethus manadensis. The sequence goes on along the minus strand of QODF01000314.1, from coordinate 75,653 downwards.
TTTTCTCGAAATAAATGGCCGAATTGTACTCATTACACCAACTACTTGCTTACGCTTTCCATTCCACCCTTTCCCATGAAGCCTAATTTAGTATATGCCTCATAAAGACGATCATTGGCGACTTTTATTTTTATTCTCACCGGATATTGTAGCTTGATTATTTGCGCTTGCCAGAGCTGCACGAGGAGGCTCAGCTGGTGAGTTAAACGCCAGGAACCTGCATTTTCCCTCCGTGCAAAATTTTAGCACATGAACTGCAACCATCCATGCTCTGAAGCCGATATATATATATATATTTTTTTGAAATATGATTTCTACTTTTGGTATTTTTCTATAACATCACCAACAGTAGTTTTCACGGCGGCCAAATGGATCAGATGCTCTTCCAAGGAGCATCTTTCAGCGTATGAGGGATAGTATGAGATTTAGACACTTAGGCTTTATTCAATTAGTAAAAATCAGTGGGAGGCAGTGCTGTGAATTCTAGGTGTTTGCATGCACGCCATGCCAACATCAACACAAGACCAAATTTGGGCAGGAATGGAGAATTATTTTTCCCACGAGGAGTCACGGAAATGGAATTAATCCGTTCCAGGGTTAAGCTGTGGCGACTGTAAAACATTTGTTGACTTTTTTAAGGCACATTTAAAGGGATGATTTACCAGTTTTGCTTTAATACGTTTTTATATTGTTTTTAATTGTGTTCTACAGTGTTAAATCTTTTGCCGTAATGAGTTCATATGGCACTCGAAACTCAAAAGCGCCATTTCCGCAAGCGACATCAGCAGAGCGGAACACCTCTCAGCGAAAGCCGAGTAAACGAACGCTTCTCGAGGGAGGTTGTTAACTTTGCATGTAAAAAAACGTAAAATCTTGTGCTGCTGCTGGATGTTAACAATATGTAAACAGTGATACTGTTTGTTTTCTTTTCCAAAAGAGGAAGGTTTAAGGCACAAATCGACAAGTGCAGAGAACGAGAGACTGATGGAAACCCAGGTTGTTTTTTTAATGCTGTTCTCATTTCAGTGATGACTGCTGTGAAGGAAGAACTTTGAGTGCAGTTTGGGAACGGAGGGGACAAAAAAAGTCACTTAGCTGTAATTGATTCAGTCATCCAATAAGGATGAACCTGACAAGATTCATAACCACTCGGAGGAGCGAACGGGATGCTTCCTGGATATCCTTGACTTGACTCGGACAACTTCATGTATTGCACTTTTTTCGAAAGAAGTGTAAAAAGAAGCTAATTTTGACCTGGCCCTGACCCCCACTGTGACACGACTGCTTTCAACTCAACAAAGCGGTAAAAGTGAGTCTCTGATACTACCTTGGACGTCGGACAATTGCCAGGTCATCTTCAGTTCCTCATTCTATGTGAGCTGTGTTTACACGGCACACAAAACTGGGAAAACGACTTTTCCCAGCAAGGGCCCCGCACTGAAATTAATTTTGCTGTATTTTTTATATACATTTTTCTTTCTTTCTTCCTGTGTATGTTTTTTTTTATAATAATAACTTGACTTTATTACATTTAGACTTTGTTATATTATAACTTTTTCCCCAATTTAATAAAAAAAAAAAAAGACAACTAAATTATTATTTCAGTTGTTATGACTGACCCCCGGGCCACACTTTGGAAACCCCCGTTTTAACGTGTGTTTTTCCAGAATCGTTTAGATTCAGAATTAGGCGGTGGAGTGGAAAAGAGCTTGCCAAGGGCCACGTGCTTCTATCGTAAATCCAATCAATGAAAGGAAGTGGTCTTAAACTGCTGCTGGCGACACTAACACAATTTACGCCGGCAACACTCCGGTGACGTGTCTACGCCTTACATTCTTATTTCCTCAGGAGCTTTCTAGTTGTCTGCGACGCGCAACGATTCATGAAATATTTACATGATAATGCATCGTTCCCTCGGGCGTTCACTTTAATGGCATCTAAGAGGCGATGTTGGGCTTTGGACATCAGTGATTACAGGCTTTGGAGGCTCCTTTCCACATGACTAATGGCTTTAATGTGCACAGGCCAGAAAACAAACAAAAATGTGCACGGCCCAAAGCAGATGGCAGGACATTTTAAAGGTTTTCTTTGGTATGGGCTGCAAAAGAGTCACTTTTTTATTGATATACGGACGGTATATAAAGGGATCTATAGTCGTGTTCCAATTCTTTTATTCAAAGCCACTGCATGCAAAAGAAAGGGGAATTTTTGCGCTATGTTGCCTGCGCTGCAATTATCTTTCTGACAAGTGCTACACACGCTGGCGATGTTATTTAACCCTTAAGGGCTCATGAATGCGATTTATCAACTTTGTTATGTATTGTTTGATTTATTGTTAAAATCTTGTCTACCAATTGAAACAGCTAAAAATGCTGCTATGCTAATATTAGCTTGCTAGCAATGCTAACATGTAACGTTAGCATGATACGCGGTAGCACAATGGTGTCTACCTATGAGAATGGCTAAAAATGTTACTATGCTAATGTTAGCATGCTAGTAATGCTAACATGCACGCTAACACCCGGCATAATAGTGCTAAGTGTACTTATAAGTGTCTTCCCATGAAAACAGCTAAAAATGCTACTATGGTAATGCTAACATGCTAATGTTAGCATGCAAACATCAAATATGATAGCGCTGTCTACCTAGAAGGGCTAAAAATGCTACTATGTTAATATTAGCTTGTCAAGACCTAGCTTAATAGTGCTAATTATTTAAATATGTGTCTACCTATAAAAAATACTATGCTAACAATGTTACCATGTTAATGTTAGCATGCTAAAACCTAGCGTAATCGTGGTAAGGGTTTATATATACGTCTACCCATGAAAATAGCAACTAATGCTAGTATGCTAACATCACCATGCTAACATGGGCATACTAGCACCTAGGATGGTAGCGCAATGTACCGGGAAGGCTAAATACCCCGAACAAGTGCTCTGACCATTTTCTTTGTGGGGTTAAAGGTCCAAATCTCAAAAATGGTCCTATTTTGCTTAAGAAATTCCTGGATCTAGACAGTGATCCAAATCACCCCGCAAAATTTGGCAGTTTCCAAAATTTCAGTTTTTCCAAAACATTTCATCCAAATCCATTCATTTTTTTGGACATAGACAAACATAAATGACAAACATAATATATAAAATAACAGGTAATATATAACATTTATTCATTCACTTTCTATGCCGCATATCCTCATTAGGGTGGCGGGTATGCTGGAGCCTATCCCAGCTGACTTTGGGCGGTAGGAGGGGTACACCCTGGACTGGTTGCCAGTCAATCGCAGGGCACATATAGACAAACAAGCAGTCACACTCACATTCATACTGATGGACAATTTAGGGTCACCAATTAACCTAACATGCATGTTTTTGGAATGTGGGAGGAAAGCGGAGTACCCGGAGAAAACCCACACACGCACGGGGAGAACATGCAAACTCCACACAGAGATGCCCAACGGAGACTCAGACCCTGAACCTCCACACTGTAAGGCCAGTGTGCTACCCACCTCATCCACCGTGCGGCGTAATATATTACTCATTTTTTAGCAAATTTGTTATGTCGGTGACCATTTAAGTTTCCCCCCACGTCAGATTAAGATTTTGATTAAAATTTTTCACACAGCTCTACCAAACGCCCGCTGTAACTTGTAGGGTTTTTTGCAGAACCACCACAAAATTTGGTCCACACATTAAGCGGCCTTAAAAGCACATTTGAGCAGGACTGGTTAAAAAACATGGCCGCCATCAAGCAACATGTCTCAGCAAGTGACTGCCCTTTAGTCCCTGACTATTTACTGTGATCAGAGTGACGAGGTCCAAAAAACTAGATCTTCTGTGGAAGTATTGATGTTTTCTCCCTATCTTTTCCAGTGGCAGTCCAGACCAACATGGCCCCGCCCAAGAAGGCCCAGCCCGGCATGGTGAAGTCCACCCTGGTCCAGGCCAGTGTGGCCACCATGCAGAACCCCATGGGCTGCGAGCCCAAGGCCAACGGTCACTGCGCCCTTCCTCGTCTCTCCATATCCTCGCGCTCGGCCAGCGTGGTGGCAAGCATGGACGCCAGCTGCGACAGCTCCACGGGGGTGGCGGCGCTCCACTCGGTCATGAAGTGGAAGACCGTGCTTGCTGTGTTCGTCGTGGTGGTCCTGTACCTGGTGTGCGGGGGTCTGGCGTTCAGGGCCCTAGAGCAACCGTTTGAGAGCAACCAGAAGACAAGCATCACCTTGGAAAAGGCTTCTTTCCTGGCCAGACATCCATGTGTTACGCCTGATGAGTTGGAGGCTCTCATCAAGGTGAGTTCACAACAGCAGTTTCATAAATGATGGGTAATTGGGGTGATTTGTTCTGGTTTCATTGGCTGGTAACACCCTCTGGAGAATTACAGCAGTGGATTCCCTTGTCCTTCGGGATAATCATATCCACCGAGACCGATCCCAATATGCTTGACATCACATATCTGTTGTGAAGGTAATGAATACAGCATCAGCCATTAGCTTCTAGAAGTGGCTGTAAACAACATTGTAAAACATCTGAGAAATACTTGCGATCGGGCATGGCGAAGCCTGGCTCCAGGAACTCCACAAGAATGTGTGCCTTGTTGCATGATAGGAAAGGGCTGGTTATCTGGTGCGATGCAGTCCATGATGTTCCGATTGATGGCTTCCGCCCTGGGAATTGGAAGCCTCGCATAACCAACGCTTTGCAGTCATTTCAAATGGCAAGTTTAGCATCCAAAAAAGACACCGGAGACATAACGCTAGCCAAACACGCTTGTTTACATGCTTCAGACGTAGTTTGGTGAGGTCATCATTTGCGCGTCGAAAAATACGGGAGCCCGTAGACCTAAAAATAGATTTAAAAAATTTAGTTGTCATTACAAGGGAAAAAAATCTGATACTGATACCTACCGATATTGCATTTCAATGCCAATACCAGGCCGATAATATTGGCCACATTCCTAAAATGTCTTTCTACCTGCGATTAATAGCGATTAATTATGAGTTAACTTTGGACAAAATTTGATTAATCCGATTAATCGGCCACAACTTAACCTGTCTCCTACAACATTCTACTTGATTAACAGCCCTTTTTTATTGCACATTATGTTTTATACCTAGATTTTTTTTTCGTAGTACTTGAATGCATATCGGTTATGTAATATAGAGTGATATAAATGATGCGAAAGTGATCAGTACTAACTGTCCCCACGGCGTTGAAGCCGGCCGACACAGGCAGTATACATACTGTCCTCTACGCCCACAACAACAAAATGTCAGAAGCACCGCCATCCGACAGGTGGCCCGTAATGCTCAGTGACACTTCACGTGTGTTGGTAATTTAGAGCTGTCTGGCATTACGTCACACAACATGGAAGGTGTCTGGAAGTTTTTGCTCTTAGAAGTAAAAGCCTTCAAACAACACCCACACATTTCACACATATTTCCCACTGTAAAAAATGTTCCGTTCATTCTCCTTGATCCAAAGAGCCATGATATCCCATGATATCCCATGAGGTCCTATAATATCTCGTACCAAGTCATTATGCTGGGCAAGGAGTGCAGCGGCAGGACTAATGGAGGCTGTCGGGATGTGAGGTATTCAATGTAGAAAACATTTAGGAAGCCGTTTGTGCCGTTGGAGGTGCAGAAAATGGCAGGAAATAGTAAGTCTGATACAGCAGCTGATAATCTAAAGGACAAAAAAAACGTTCCCAAAGGATACCATATTTTGTGGCCCCCACCCTAATATGAAAGTTTAATGTTAGTGCGGCCCTTGAGTTTTATATGAATGGCACTTTTTACAGTGTTGTGTGCGGTGGGGTATATGGCTCTCAGGGGCGTGACATCGACCGGGCTTGATGCAAGCAGAGAAATATTTTTCAGTGAGTGAAAAATGGATCATTTTGAGAATATTATTAGTAGTTTTGCACACAACTTCTTTACGCTAGTGCTTTCATTCCTTCATTCATTTACTATACCGCTTATCCTTGTTTATCTTATCTAAGACAAGATTGGTTAAAACAAACACAAAAAAAATTAATTTATATTGTGCGCGCGACATGTGCGCCGAGGCTGCGGACCAACCTCAGCCAAACTCGGCCTCCAGCGGCCCCAAGGCAAGTTGACTTTGAGACCCCTGCTCTAGTCAAAGATCCTCCATAACAACCTCCTGCAAAAACAGTGCCAATATGCTAATCAAAGATCCTCTGTATGACAGATGCTCTGATGTTTTTAAGGACCTACACCAAATTCTCCAGTAAAAGATCTTAAATATGTCAGGAAATTTGCTGCTGTTTTTTATATCCTACTGCAAAAACACTAGGCAAAGATCCCCTGTATGCTAGGAGTGCTCTGCTGTTTCTTTAGGGCCTACAGCAAAAACACGTCACAGAACCTCTCTATGACAGAGGCTCCGATGTTCTTAAAGACCTATAGCGAAAACTCTAGCCAAAGATCCTATATACTAGGAGTGCTCTGTTGTTTTGAAGGGCCTACTGCTAAAGCACATCAAAGATCCTCTGTATGACAGAAGCTCTGGTGTTTTACTGCAAAAACTCAATCGAGAGAACCTTATAATGACAGGAATGTGCTGCTGTTTTTACGAACCAACTTCAAAAACACTAGCCAAAGATCCTCTATATGCCAGGATTTGTTTGCTGTTTTTTTTAGGACCTACTGCAAAAACAAATATACAAAGATCTCTTAGTCTGTATGACAAGAGGGCCCTGCTATGTTTAAGGACCTACTGCAAAAACCCCCGGTGAAAGATCTTCAAAATGACAGGAATGTGCTGCTGTTTTTTAGGACCTACTGCAAAAACATTCATCCAAGATTTTTTACTCTGCATGACAGGAGGGCACTGCTATGTTTAAGGACCTACAGCAAACCATCGAGTGAAAGATCCTCAAAATGTCAGGTCTCTGCTGTTGTTTTTAAAAACCTACAGCAAAAACACTAGCCATAGATCCTTAAAATGACAGGAATGTGCTGCTAAACACTTACTGCAAACTTACTGCAGAAACTTACTGCAAAAACACTAGATCAAAGATCCAAAGAGCCAAAGATCCTCTATGAGTTAGGATTTGTGTTGTTTTTTAGGACCTACTGCAAAAACACTGGTCAAAGATCCTTTAGTTTATATGACAGGAGGGAACTGCTATTTTTTAGGACCTGCTGAATAAATTCTAGGCAAAGATCCTCTACATAAGCACAGTGCTCTGCTGTTTGTAAGGCCCTCCTGCAAAAGCACGAGTCAAACATCCTCTTCATGAAAGGTATTTTTTTTATGGAAATACTGTACTTTCTGCAAAAACAGAAGGTTTGTGCTCTACTTTAGAAGGCACGTGCGTTAATAATGCAAAGGGCCCTCGCAACCTCGTTAACTTTGAATAACCCCGGCGAGGCAATTTGGAGCGCTACACTTTCCACGAGAATGTTCGCCTTCATGCAAAATATCTCCGTCTTCTCTTTGCCTTCCCTTTAACACCAGCATCCGTTGCTTGTTGCTTGGCCATCCCGCTGTGAGTTTGCAGGAGAAATCAGTCACAGCGTCTGCTAATAAGAACCTTTCGTGTGGTGTGCTGCTGATTCCGGTAGGAATCAATTATTCATCGCACGTGGCGGCAGTGAGACGCCTCCTGCTGTGCTAGAAGAGCAGCTGGACCATTGATTCCTACCCAGACACGTGTGAGGACATAAGAGGAGGAAGATTGCTCGCCTGTGTGACGTTTACCAAGCTGACATTTTCTGGGTTTGTAAAATTAAAACAAAAAACAAAGTTTGTAACATCTTAGGATTGTTTTGTCATAAAAAAATCATTTTGCCAAAGAATGCAATGTAAAACCATAAAAACAGAATCTTTTGACACAAAACCGCTTTGTCTTGTTTCTATTATGCTATAAAAAGCATAATTTTGCCAGAATAATATATCAGTTTGCAACAAAATGCAAACCCGCAACCCAAATGAGGATAAGCGGTATAGAAAATAAATGAATGAACAAAATGCAACGCTTTCAACAAACTAATGCAATATTTGGCCTTCAAATTCACCGTTGTGCCACAAAATGCCACGCAAAGCCATAAAAACAAGCAATATTCAGCATAAATGTGCCACAATAGAGCAACATTTTCAAAATAATTGTAATACTTTGACACAGAACTATAGTGTTTTAGCAAAATGCAACATTGGACCTTAATATTAAACAATTCTGCCACAATAATGCAATATTTAGCCACAAAATTGAGGGCTTTTCAACAAAAACAAATGGTTTTCGGCATAAGTGAATCGTAACATTATAAATGTAACAAAGTGAACGTTTGAATATAAATTCAATATGACAAACTTGTAATATTTTACCATAAAATGCAATGTGAAGCCATAAAACCTAATATTCTGAATAAAAAATACCGTTTTACCAAATAACAAGCATCATTTTGCCACAATTGTGTAATATTGTGCCACAAATAATAATGTAATATTTAATAAAATAATAATAATAAAAAATAATAGATAATGTAGTATTTTGTGGTGTTTTTGTCAATTACACTATTGCAATGCTTTGTCACAAAAAACAAGGTTTTACCATTATTGTAATATATATATATATAATATTTTGATATAAAACTGTAGTTTTTGTCAAAAAAATGCCCTTAAATTACACAATTTTTACTACACTATTAGAATGTTTTTTAAATGTTATTTCACCATATATTTTGTCATTATTGTGGCATTATTGTGCTAGGCTCCCTTTGCGGTTTTTTAGGACCTACTGCAAAAACACTAGCCAAAGATCCTACTACAAAAACTCTAGCCAAAGATCCTCTATATGCTAGGAATGCGCTGCTGTTTTTAAGGACCTGCTGCAAAAACACCAGCCAAAGATCCTCAAAATGGCAGGAATGTGTTGCTGTTTTGAAGAACTCACTGCAAAAACACTAGCCAAAGATCCTCTATACTGTATATAATTTTGCCACAAGATTGTAATATTTTGACACAGGCCTGCATTGTTTTGTTAGAAAATGCAATATTGGGCCTTAACAATAGCCAACTTTGCCACGCTGTTGCAATATTTTGCCATAAAATGCAAAAGAGCTCCCGTTAGGGACGCGTCGTGCCGTTCCGCTGCAGTCGTGACTCATGAACGCTGATCTGTTGTTGCGGGGGTCCAAAAACAAGACATAAAAGTGTAAAAATAGAGGCTGGACGCTCATTTCAAAGAGACCGCCCATGCTTGTGTTTGTCTGCTCGCTCCCCCCCCCCTCCACCCCACCCCCCGGAGTCCACCTACACGCTGTGATGCCGCCTCGTGTTGCAGCCCCCACGGATGCCTTTCCGGCGCATCCAGGCCGACCCACGCTGGGACACGACGGGAAACTGCGTCGTTGTTGACAGCAGTCAGGAAGGATTTGTTTGAACTTTCATCCCCATCGATTGCCAGCCTCCCTCAGCCCGAAAACGTCAGCTCACCTCAGCTAACCTTGTACGCTACACGTATACGCTACGCACAAAAACTTTGTCAAAGAGTTACAAGCGTTTGGCATCACTGTCGTCGCTGACAGGTTGGGTAGCAAAGGTTTTTGTTTTTTAGAAAGGCTGGGAGGTCTTCACATAAATTATTTGCACAACCTTGTTTTCGGTTCTATGGCAGGACTACTCGGCCGACGACCCGAATCGAATCCGGCCCGTCACTGGCGCCAGACCAGCTCACGAGTTGGCATTTTTGTATTTCTAACAGCTGCAGGAAGCACTTGTCATGTAGAGGATCTTTGGCTAGCAAGTTTGCAGTGGGTTCTTTAAAAAAAACACAATGTGGTCACGTCCTGTAGGGGATCTTTGACTGGCGTTTTTGCATAAGATGCTTAAAAAGAGCAGACTGCCCCTGTCATATAGAGGATTTTTGTGCTTAAAAACAGCAGAACACTCGGACCATACAGTATAGAGTATTTCTTATATATTTCTTACAAGTATTTTTGCAAAAGATGCTTAAAAACTGCTTAGCACTCCTGTCATTTAAAGGATCATGGACCAGTGCTTAAAAACAGCATATCACCCCTGTCATATAGTACATCTTTTGCAAATGTCGCTTATGAACAACATTGCACTCCTGTCATATACAAGACCTTTGATTAGCGTTTTGCAGAAGATGCTTTCAAACAGCATAGCACTCCTGTCATATTAAGGATCTTTGACCAGTGCTCAAAAACAGCAGGAGTCTCCCGTCATATTGACAATCTTTGACTAGCAGAAGTTGCTAAAGAACAACAGTTTTGCAGAAGATGCTTGAAAACAGCAGCAACGTCTTCTCTATGGTGTGCATCACATTTTCATATCATAGCTGGCCACGGTGAAGAGAAAGACATTAGCGAAAGTGTTAGCGTCATTAGCTTCGTGCTTTCAAAGTGTAGAAGGGTGCCGGGTCATCGCTGACGTGACATACTGTGCTGCCAGGAAGACACTCCGATACCGTGCATCGGTTGCACGCGCAACCATCGCCAGCAGCCGCCCGTGATCGCTTGGCAACGAGGGCGCCAAGCGGAGCGGCTGCAGAGTGTGCAAAACAAAACAAAAGCGAGAAGTCCTTCGGTAGTCCTCGTGCCTCCAAAGTGCACGTGCGGGGAGGAGGATTTTTTTTTTCCTGACATCTTGGCGGACGAACAGACGACGGATATAAATAGGACGGATATAAATAGAGCAACTATTCAGAGACTTTGCTGGGCTATTTATAGCGCCTTCTCCACCCCAGGAATAGGTTATTGTATTATATAATTAAGGCCCAGATACGAAAAGCTATTGGCCCATTGTAGAAACACAAATGGATTTGAGGTCATGGCGTGCATATATCATGTGTATAGCAAGTAGGCCTGAAGTGGTAAGTCACTCTTTGCTTTGAAATGTGTGCCATGGCAGGAAATCTCTCAAAGCAGCTTGCACATAATGTGTGGGGGTTGCTTTTGGTGTGGGAGCAGAACATTCTGTGTGTTAGCAGGCCGAACACAAGAATTCATGCAACAAACACCATGTGATATTATTCTGTGCACCTTTCCAAGCACCAAAACCCCAAAATGCAATGCTTTGCCGCATTGACATAAAACAATCCAACAGTTTGCTGCGTTGTGCGCCAAGTTGCAAACATTTTGCCACAAAAGCACCAAAATTGCCTTTCCCAAAATGCAATGTTTACACTACAAAATGTACTGTTTTGCTAACACTAGTACTATCATAAGCAGTGTTTTTGAACAAAAAAATGCTATATTAGGCCTTAACGATACAATTTTGCCACAAATTGCAACGCGCTGGCCAAAAATGAGGCATAAATACAAAATCTTTTGAAACAAAACTGTAGTGTTTTACTATACAAAATGCATACTTGTGTCACAATAATGCAAAATTTTGCAACATGCTATATTTGACCTTAAAAATACAGCATTTTGCCACAAAATGCAACGTAAAGCCATAAAAACAAAATCTTTTGAAACAAAACTGCAGTGTTTTACTATATAATATGCATACTTCTGCTACAATAATGCAAATTTTTGCAACATGCTATATTTGACCCTAAAAATACAGCATTTTGCCACAAAGTGCACGCTAATGCCACAAAATTCAATGTTTTTAACAACATCATAATATTTTGACACAAAACTCTCATGTTTTGGTCAGAAAATGCAATATTTGGTCATAATAATACACAACCTTGCCACACCATTGCAACGTTTTGTCATAAAATGCACTGTGAAGACGCATACAAGGCATCATTTTGCCACAGTAATGCAATTTTGTGCCGCAGAACAATTTGACACAAACCTGTAGTGTTTTGCCACATAAGTGCAATACATTCAAGCAATCAATAAATACTTGTACGTGTAGGACAGTTCCTGCATCATTTTCACCCCATCTGCAATGTCGGATCGTGTGCTATCTTGATTTTTTTGTTCCAAGGCGGATGTTGCCATGGAAACAGAGCAGCTGACACAAAACGAGCGCGGCGCTTCCATTCCGCCCTCTTATGCACAGTGAAGAATCCAAAGGCTCTACAAGCAGTGAGAGCGAGAAATGATGTCTTATAGTTTGAAGTCCAAGCGTTTGTACAAGTAAAAGCCTTGCTTCCAATAAACTGCACTTGAGTTTGTGTCAAGGCCTTTTAGACTCACATGAGGCAAGAAGTGACGCTCAAACGCGTGCATTCTTTGTGTGTTTCCAGCACTCCATCGATGCCGTGAGTGCCGGCGTGAGTCCCATCGGAGACACGTCCTACAATTCCAGCTACTGGGACCTGGGCAGTGCCTTCTTCTTCGCCGGAACGGTCATCACAACCATCGGTACCTAAAATAATCTACGCTTTGCGTCAGTCATCCTGACGTCACCACAAAAGTTAAGCGGGTGTCTCCCTGTCGACGATGAATGTCTTTTTCCTCAAGGACAACTATAATTATGCCTCTCTCCGTGATCTTATTGAGCAGCGACCCTTTCCTCCGTGTTACATAAGCACGCCTATTGATCATGTTGCATAAGGACATCATCGGAGCCCCCCTCCCTTTGCCCTTCTTGCCTTCCTTTAGAGCATCCTCCCATGTCCTTATTTTTGCTCTTCATTAGCTTGTCTGGAAAACAAGCTCAAGCAGAGGACAGGCGAGGTGCTTTCACACAGAGACCATCATCATTAAATGATGCGAGTGCCGAGTGTGACCTTAGATGAACAACTTGCAACATAACAAGCCGCTGTCGAGTACTGGTGTTTTTACACACTAACAGTTATTTTTGCATGTTTGTCACACTTACATGTTTCAGCTCATCAAACAAATGCAAATATTACTCAATGACAGCACAACTCAACACAAAATGCAGTTTTTAAGTGAAACTTTGGATTATTAAGGGAGAAAAAAAAAATCCAAACCTGTGTGAAAAAGTGTTTCCACAAAACTATTTTGTTTTGTTTGCCATAAAATGCATTGTGAATTATGAAAATCATAATTTTGCCAGCATATCGTAGCATTTTAATATTTTGCCACAAATCTGCCCTTAAATGACACAATTTGCAATGTTTTGCCATAAAATTATTGTTTTTTTACCATGCAAAAAGCATCGGCCGCCACCCAGCTCTCTTTGCACCCGACCCCTTTGGGGTCCCCCCTCCCATGAGTGGGAAACTCATGGGAGGGTGGGAGCCACGTTACCTTTTAGGGCTGTGCCTGACCGGGCCCGATTGGTGCAGGCCCGGCCACCAGACGCTCGCCATCGTGCCCCACCTCCAGGCCTGGCTCCAGAGGGGGGCCCCGGTGACTCGCGTCCGGGCGAGGGAAAACTAAGTCCTTTGTTCTTGTTCTGCAGTGTTTGTAGTGATGCGGACTCTGCACCGGTCTGTCGCGGTGAAGAGAGAGCTGAGCCGAAAGGCAAAGCTCTTATGGTCATGAGCTTTGGGTAGTGACCGAAAGGACAAGATGGCGGGTACAAGCGGCCGTTTTCTCCGCAGGGTGGCTGGGCTCTCCCTTAGAGATAGGGTGAGAAGCTCTGTCATCCGGGAGAGACTCGGAGTAGAACCGCTGCTCCTCCGCATTGAGAGGAGTCAGATGAGGTGGCTCGGGCATCTGGTTAGGATGCCTCCCAGACGCCTCCCTGGGGAGGTGTTCAGGGCACGTCCAACCGGTAGGAGGCCTCGGGAAGACCCAGGACACGTTGGAGAGACTACGTCTTTCGGCTGGCCTGGGAACGCCTCGGCATCCGCCGGGAAGAGCTGGACGAAGTGGCCGGGGAGACGGACGTCTGGGCTTTCCTGCTTAGGTTGCTGCACCCCGCGACCCGACCTCGGTCAAGCGGAAGAAAATGGATGGGTGGATGAAAAAAGCATAATATTTCCAATAATAAGGCAATATTGAGCCATTCGATTGTAATATTTTGAGAGAGAACTGTACTATTTTTTCAGAAAATGCAGTTTTTGGGAATTAGTAAGACGCATTTTTGCAAAATATTTAAAAAAAAAATTCAATGTGAAGCCACAAAAACATTTTGAGACAGAAATGCAGAGTTTTACCACATATAATGCATCGTTTTGCCACAATATTGCAATATTGTGCCACAAAATTGAAATTTGTGGCACAATATTGCATTAAAACATATTTAGACACAAACCACATAAGTGCAATAAATTCACATATGTCAATAAATATTTCAATATACAGTATGTGTGAATATATATGTCAATATCAGCATTTTGGTGCAAAATGCATTTTCTGTGGCAAAATATTCAGTGTTACGGTAAAATGTTGCCTTTTTGCGGACGTACGTGCGCAAAAATGGCGGCTCAATCCTGGCCGCGTAAAAAGGTCGTGACACGTCTTAACCTTGCTGTGGTTTCTTGCCGTGAACAGGTTACGGAAACATCGCTCCCAGCACGGAGGGCGGGAAGATCTTCTGCATCCTTTACGCCATATTCGGCATCCCCCTCTTCGGCTTCCTGCTGGCCGGGATCGGAGACCAGCTGGGCACCATCTTTGTGAAAAGCATCCTGAGAGTGGAGAAGATCTTCAGGGTGAGTTTAGAAAGGAACAAAGCAGCCGGAGTGATGCTTCTGTTAGAGTTGCGAGCCCTTTTCTTTGCTTCCCGCCTCAGCAAAAACACAAACAGATCAGCCAGACAAAGATTCTGGTGACGTCCACCCTCCTCTTCATCTTCGCCGGCTGTATCGTCTTCGTCACCGTCCCGGCCGTCATCTTTAAACACATCGAGGGGTGGACCACGCTGGAGGCCATCTACTTTGTGGTCATCACTCTCACCACAGTGGGAATCGGCGACTACGTGGCGGGTGCGTGTCCGACACGCCGACGGCGCTTCTCAGGGGGAACGTCCTGACCGTCTTTGCTGTTTTCCCCTCCAGGTGGAAACCGCAGGATTGAGTATATGAAGTGGTACAAGCCGCTGGTGTGGTTCTGGATCTTGGTGGGTTTGGCCTACTTTGCGGCCGTCCTCAGCATGATCGGAGACTGGCTTCGCGTGCTGTCGAAAAAGACCAAAGAAGAGGTATCTCGTTACATCCCTCGTTTGGACCGCAGCTGTCGCAGTCCTCATCTGTGAAACTGAACTGAACGTTTGTGTTGTCTTTTACTCGTTCAATCCCAGCCACTTTTCAAAAGACAGCCCCTTCAGTGGCGCCCTTTTTAAGACAATTTTGTCTGATCTTTGACTATATAAACATGGAACATAACAAAAGAAACATTAGACTCTCATCTTTCATCAGAAAAAACAACGTTTGTTTCCTTTCTTTAGTGATCAGCAGTAGAACATAGGTAAGTTTCAGGAAAATATCAGTTCCTGACTAAAAAAGGGAAATTTTACTATCAACGTTATTGCGCAAAACCGAGGTCACTTTGGGTCCAGAGTGATGGGTCACAGCTTAACGTAGTCCTTTTTGAAATCTTTCCCAGGTTGGAGAGATCAAAGCTCATGCAGCCGAATGGAAGGCGAACGTCCGAGCAGAGTTCCGAGAAACGCGGCGGCGCCTGAGTGTGGAGATCCACGACAAGCTCCAGCGGGCCGCCACCATCCGCAGCATGGAGCGCCGCCAGCTGGGCCTGGAGCAGCGGGCACACTCCTTGGACATGCTGTCCCCCGAGAAGAGGGCCGTGTTCGCAAGCCTGGACACGGGCCGCTTCAAGACCTCCTCCCAAGAGAGCATCGACACCAAACTGAACAACCTGCGCCTGAAGGGGGCCTGCGAGCCATACGAGCACCACAGCGGGCAGCAAAGACCTCAGACGTCTTCATCCTCAGAGGAGAACCTCTTCAACCTGCGCTTTGGGTCACTCACCAAGCTGGCCAGGCGTGGTAAGAACATCCGGAGGAATATCCCGGGAGACTCCAGACGTGCCAGCATCAGCATTAGCAACGGGAGCGCCGTAGTGGACGAAGAACGGCGCGAGGACGTGGGAGAGGACGGAGAGCTGCAGGAGGAACCGAAAGAGCGGAACACCAGTTTGAACAACCTGTCGCAGTACTGTGTGGATCGAGCCAAGCTGAACGGGTGCAAACAGCGGGAGAACACTGGAGTTTTAACATGAAATGGAGTCCGAAACCACTCCAAAAACAGAGCCAAAAAATACGCAGGTATGCCTCCAACCGGGGGAAAATCAAGGGTGCTTAAGTCGTACCCTTGAGGAGTCCCGAAAGATGCCGTTGAAGAAATGTGCCTTTTTGTTTCCTCAGTTTGCTTTTTGGGACTCAGTCATCGTGCCATAAAGCCGTGGGAAGAAAAACCCCGTTGCCAAAACCACCAAAGGAGACGCACGTCAAGCGAGTGTCGTCTTAGTACCTCATCCCGCCGGGCTTTCGTCTCAACGTCCGCTAACATTTTCTCACGGAAACACGGACAGAGCGAGAAGTCATCCATCTTTGCCGTGTCGATTTTTAAACGCTGTGGCAGACGGAAAGGACGAGGGCGGAGCAATGAAATAAACAATTACTCACCAGTCGCCCACATTGATTGGTTACTCTGAAAGATCAGCAGTATGAAATGTGCTTCTTTTGCAATCATTTTTTAAAATGTGATTAATAAATGAACGTGATTTTTGTCCCCCCGACTTACAAGCATGTTTTTGCATCAGTGTTTATTACTTGTTCTTAAAATACTATTTTTTTCAACCAAGTCCCACGATATACTGTTTCGTAAGGGTCACTGACATAATCGATCACATTTGCTTAAATATCTCATATTTGGTTTGTCATTATTATCTTCTTCTTGTTCGTTTTTTACAAAGAACGGTGAATCCCCCCCAAAAAATGTATATTTCCCGGGAAGGCGTCATTTCCGGAAGTGACATCAGCGGTGTGAAGCGGAGTAAACAAATGCTTCTTGAAGTGGCTTATTGAATTTGTTTGGTCATTTTTAAATTTCAAAATAGCAGTTGCGTTGTTGACAGTATCTGACTGATACTGTAGGTAACTGCTATGAAGGAACGCCTTTTCAAGAAACATTTGGCTTGAAAGTACATCTTAAACGCGTTTTGAGAAAGGATGCTACTCCGCCGGTGGAACAGTACCGGCCTCTACACAGGAAAATAAATTCCACCATAGCGACAAGGCTGCAAAACATTATACTTGCTATATAAACATCTTTTCACAGTGATATGTTGACTGCGAGGTCGACGAACTATGAAATAAATCAGGCTATAACGCCCCCTTTACGCTCAATATTAAGCTGATTTAAAAGAATAATAGGAGGATACGCAACTCTAGACTAATTCACACTTACTATTCTGGGTTTTGAAGTCCATGTCCATGTTCTGCAAGTTCTCTAACTTATCCCCTTCATGAGAACTACACACATGGCTTAACTCTCGGCTATCTTCTTCTTCTTTTCCTTTCGGCTTATCCCTGGTTATCCCGTCAGGGGTCGCCACAGCGAATCATTTTGTTCTGTTTAATTCGCATGTTTAGATTTGGCAAAAGTTTTACGTCGGATGCCCTTCCTGACACAACTCTCTATATGAGGGACATGATACGTATATATATTTGGGTGTGACCAGGATGGAAAGGATCAGGCATGAGCACATCAGAGGGACAGCACATGTATGATTTTAAAAAAATAGTGCTTAGCTGACCTATGGAGGAAAAACGTGCTCATAGACTTTCTTCCACAGGTTTTTAATCACTGTAAGCATCATCATTTGTGTCACGGTAACAAATGTTGCTGAACGTATTAGCATTGTTATTGGAACGTCGAGAGCTCTTAAATGAAATAAACAAAAATGAACATGATAAATTAAACAAAACAAAAAACACGTTTTTTTCTTGCAAAAATGACATTGAAATGAAATTGCACTTAAATAAAAACGACAGTGAATCTCATGTTTAGGGTTTTGAACATACGCTTCCCTGGATCACCGTTTGCAACGTGTACCAAGAGTTTGTTCCAAGCGCGTATTTCGGATGAGGGGTTGTTCTTCGCCTAAAGGTCGATTCCAGCGATTCGTATGATTTCTGTCATAGTCACAAACCTGTTCATGTCGTTGCTGAAAAGGACCCAAGATGGCACCCAGAAAGTATTACATCATGTAGCGTGCCTCGCTTCACTGGGACGAAGAGACTGAATGACTGGCAGGAGGGTTCACTCACTTCTTTCATCCTGCTATAAAACCAACGCTCCCGGCCCGGGTGTTGAGACGGATGAACAGAGTGAGCCTGTTCAGTGTATTGCTTAAATTATGGAGATTGTTTTTAATTTATCGTGCGGGTAATTGAGTTATTGATTATCGTGACAGGCCTGTGCAAAGCTGTGAGTGAGGTGATGGACGTGCACGCGTGACGGGCTCAGTGTTACGTTCCATCGATTAGCGATGAGTATAATCATCGGTGAATTGGTGGTTGAAGGGTTCAGTCAGTGACACCGTTTATCCGCTTGGCTTAAATATGCTTAATGTGGTTTGTAATTTCGTTCTGCTTAGTTTGTTTTTTGAAAGCGAAGGTTCAATTTGGCAAAACGGACATTTACAGTTCATAACGGTACCATCGCTCGGCTACACAGACGTGGCGGTGCACAGGACTGAGGATGTTCACAGGGATGTTTAGCCAAGATTTCAGCCGTGTGTCAATAGTTTTCGAGGAGGAAAGAATGGAGAAACATTTGGAGATGAAATGGAGAACTGTGCAGAACACGTACTTCCAAACACAGAATGGTAAATCACTATGGAGTTGCGTACCCTGCGTTTATTGTTTTAAGTCAGTTTCTTAATGAGTCTAAAGGGGTCATTATAGTCTGATTTTTTCATACTTTGTCACCGTCACCACCCCAACCCTTCCGTCATCATGTTGAGATGTTTATATAACATGTATAATGCTTTGCAGCCTTGTCTCTATGGTGGAAGGCAATATATAAACAAGACATGACTTTGATAGAGTGGCCGTTCTTGTCGGGGTTTTTTCCCTGTGTGGAATAACAGTTTTTTTTCAAAATGCGTTTAGACCGTACTTCCAAGCCAAATAGTTTTTGTAAGGGTAACCGCTTTAATGCAGTCATCCGTGAAAGGAATACTGCAAAAAACTAACAGTTTCACTTCACGTGGTTATTGTCAGCATCCGGCAGCAACACAACATTTTGGCGTGACCTTTGGTTTTGAGGAATCAAATCAACCGTGCTTGCAGCTTTAGCTCTGAGGTGTTACTCCGCCGATGCCACTTCCGGAAGTGATGCTTTCCTGCGACGAGCTCGTCATGGCTGTCAGCGGGAACCATGCATGTCGTTTTTGGGAATTTACCGTTCACTTTCAACAAGCAATGTTTTAAATATTGACGCAAAGTTGATAAATCTTGTCAGTGACCGTGGAAGAATTGTGTTGACTGAGCGAAGTACTTGGATGCGACCAGCAGGGGCGCTGTTGATGTTGTTTTAACTGCTTTGTTTTATTTTTACATTTTATTGATTAACCCAAAAGACCGTCCCTATACTGAAAGATTTTTTTTTCCTGCTTCATTGCGGTACATTTACTGCCGCCAAATACCCATAAATGTTCCTGTTACGATCTCGTCGGAAAAACATACGAAACAAGAACACGGGCATAATAATGGAAACTAAAATACCCTGTCGCGCACGCAAACGCACCCGTCGTGACAGTTCCAAAAGTGTTGTTTACGTCTCACGTGCCTTTTTTTTGGAGGGTCGAGGGGTTAAATAATTAAGATGGCAAAATGACATGTAAGGTCTGACACATCGTCATCGTATTGGCTTACGTTCACGTTAAAAGTCAAAACATCTTTGTTGTGTTGCCGGCAAAAACAGGATTATGTTGTACTTCTATTAATGATGTACTTTATGTTTTTATGTCCTATTTCCTTTTCAGCCGCTCCCACAGTGCTGCGTTTTGGCAGTCGAACATAATATTCAGCGTTTCATATTTTTGATCAGGTTAGGTTTATTCAATTATGACTATATTTTATACTGTTCATATTTTCAAAAAATGCAGTTATGTGGAAAAAAGTCAAAAAAAAATAAAGAAGTCAGTCTTGCTTCAAATAAATTCTGTTCTATTTTTTAAAAATAGTTCTGCTATATTGAAAAAGTCTCTCGAGAATTTTTTGTTCAAGAAAAAAAAAACCATGGCAGAAACGGCCGGTGGAAACATTATAACACGTAGCACACAGAAATAGCACAACGCAGCTAGAACGCTAAACTTGAAAAATTCCGCATTGATTTTCCATGGGAACAAAAACTATTTGCCCCCCCTCCTGACTTTTTATTCTTTTGCATGTTTGTCACACAAAATGTTTCTGATCATCCAACACATTTTAATATTAGTCAAAGATAACACAAGCAAACACAAAATGCAGTTTTTAAATGAATGTTTTTATCATTTAGGGAGAAAAAAACCCAAACCCACATAGCCCTGTGTGAAAAAGTCATTGCCCCTGCACCTAATAACTGCTTGGGCACCCTTAGCAGCAATAACTGCAATCAAACGTTTGCCATAACTTGCAACAAGTCTTTTACACGCTCTGGAGGAATTTTGGCCCCCTCATCTTTGCAGAATTGTTGTCATTCAGCTTTATTTGAGGCTTTTCTAGCATGAAGCGCCTTCTTAAGGTCATGCCTCAGCATCTCCATGGGATTCAGGTCAGGACTTTGACTAGGCCACTCCGACGTCTTCATTTAGTTTTTCTTCAGCCATTCAGAGGTGGATTTGCTGGTGTGTTTTGGGTCATTGTCCTGCTGCAGCACCCAAGATGGCTTTAGCTTGAGTTGACCAACAGATGGCCGGACCTTCTCCTTCAGGGTTTTTTGCTAGACAGTAGAATTCTTGCTTCCATCTATCCCAGCAAGCCTTCCAGGTCCTGAAGCAGCAAAACAAGCCCAGACCATCACACTACCACCACCATATTTGACTGTTGCTATGAAATGCTGTGTTACTTTTACGCCAGATGTAACGGGACGCGCACCTTCCAAAAAGTTCTACTTTTGTCTCGTCAGTCCACAAGATCTTTTCCCAAAAGTCTTGGCAGTCGTCATTTTGTGTTCAATTATGTTATCTTTGAGTGTGACAAACATGAGGAAGGGGGCAAATAGTTTTTCACACCACTATATCATGCAATATCAAGCTTGCTTGTCTTGATGCACCCGTCTGCTGAAATGACATCATTCAATGTTATGTAATTAGAAGGCCGGCCACGAGGTCTCCATGCAGCCGTGGTCACGTGCGTCCAATTGCTTGCAGCACCTCACACAAAGAGCCAGCTGGCCGCCCCCCCACCATAAATGAATCAAGGCCGGGGGTGGGAGGAAGGGTCAGCGGAGGGCAAACGATACCTTGTGAGTAATGTGCGCTCTTTCAAGGTGGACCTGACTTTGCTTCGTGTCCGTCCCGCTATCTGCCCACCAACCGACCTGTGACTGCTTTTTTTGTTACGGTGCGGAAATAACGGTGAATCGTCACTTGCGGCGTCAAACTGGTACCACCATTAAACCGGTATTTAATATGTCAAGCGAGGGCAAAAATAAGTTAACCCTTTTAATAGGCTAATCCGTGCTATTGCTCGGCCTTCTCGACCCAGCTCCGGTGCCGGAACCAGCAGCTGGTGTGAAGATGAAGATGATGAAGATGTGTGAACGTGGGTGGGGGGGTGGAGCTCGGCACGATCCATATCGCACATCACGTGCTTCGAACTAAACTGGGCTGCAGTGAATATCTATGTACAGGTTTTGTTCCAGGAAGGGGCGTTGCAAAGGAGGGAGAGACGACTACACTGCTTAGCTACGACTGTCCATTTCATAGGAGCAGATCCTTCCGCACTTTCACAGATGCCATATTTATCCTTGATGATGGTCACGGGCGTTTGGACCGAGCACGCAACCTTCCTTGTCGCTATTGCACCGCCATCAGAAAAGTCTTCCTCGCCCTTGGGAAAAAATAGTCAACAAAGTGAGACTGAGTGCTGCTGTCATTGATCCTAGCGTTGGTTTCCGCAGACGGGACCGTGGCGGTCACACGCGGAGATAGCAGTCTCTTTATAACAGCATATAAAAATGGACGCCTGCCGTGGCGTCAAGGACAGAGGAAGGTGACAAGGACGCTGCCGAGGTGAGGGCCCAAGGTTGTGCTGATGCAGGTACTTTGGGTTTTATTATGTGACATGGAAGAGTGAAGGGAAGGATGCTGGACTCACATGTTCCATCAGGCTAGTATTGAACTAGTGAACTAGTATTGGACCTGACTGAGACATGCAACAAAATACCAGATAAAACACACCAAAACAGGGAGAACCCACCCAACACTAGATGTCATTTGGACCTTGTTCTATCCATCCATCTATTCATCCATCATTCAGGACTAAGAAAAAAGTATTATTATTCCATTCCATTCCATTTTCCTCCGCTTATCCGGGTCCGGGTCGTGGGGGCAGCAGTCTCAGTTCGGAAGCCCAGACTTCCCGATCCCCGGCCACCTCTTCCAGCTCCACCGAGAGGACACCACAGCGTTCCCAGGCCAGCTGTGAGACATAATCCCACCAGCGTGACCTAGGTCTGCCCTGTGGCCTTCTCTCTGCTGGGCATGCCCAGAACACCTCCCCAGGGATGTGTCCGGGAGGCATCCGGACTAGATGCCCGAGCCACCTCAACTGGTTCCTCTCGATGTGAAGGAGCAGCGGCTCTACTCTGAGCTCCTCCAGGATGGCCGAGCTCCTCACCCTATCTCTTAGGGTGAGTCCAGCCACCCTACGGAAGAAACTAATTTCCGGCGCTTGTATCCGCGATCTCATTCTTTCGATCATGACCCATAACTCATGACCATAGGTGAGGGTGTGAGCATAGACAGACCAGGCAATTAACATCTTTGCCATGTAGGTCCGGTACGGCGACCGCATTACTGCACCGATCCACTTGTCGACCTCACGCTCCAACCTTCCCTCAATCGAGAACAAGACCCCGAGATACTTAAACTCCTCTAACTGGGGCAAGACCTTGCTCCCAACCTGGAGGGTGCAATCCATCCTTCTCTGACTGAGAACCATGGCCTCGGATTTGGAGTTCTCGAGTCTTCACACTCAGCTGCAAACGAACTTCGTAAACGCTGAAGGTCACATCCTGATGTGGCCCATCATCTGTGAATAGTGGAGACGAGATGCTAAGGCCACCAAACTGGACTTCCTGGCGCTTTGGCGGCGCCTAAAAATTCCGTCCATAACAATTATGAACAGAATTGTTGATGAAGGGCAGCCTCGGACGTTGACTCCCGGAGCACCACCCGCAGGACACCAGGAGGTCGAATGCCTTTTCCAAGTCTACAAAGCACATGTAGACCGGTTGGGCAAACTCCCACATACCCTCCAGTAATAATAATAATAATAATAATNTCCGCTTCTACGTGCCATTCGGTCCTTGTACAATCGAAGCAGGAGCCTGGTTCGCATTGCCAGCAGTAAGTCGAGCTTGTTTCCGGTGAACGTTGGCCTCCGCCAAGGCTGCCCTTTGTCACCGATTCTGTTCATAATCTTCATGGACAGAATTTCTAGGCGCAGTCAAGGTGTTGAGGGAGTCCAGCTTGGTGACCTTAGGATCTCGTCTCTGCTATTTGCAGACGATGTGGTCCTTATGGCCTCATCAGGCTGTGACCTTCAGCGTTTACTGGAGCGGTTTGCAGCTGAGTGTGAAGCTTCTGGGATGAGACTCAGCACCTCCAAATCCGAGGCCATGGTTCTCAGTCGGAAACGGGTGGACTGTACCCTCCGGGTTGGGAGTGAGGTCTTGCCTCAGGTGGAGGAGTTCAAGTATCTCGGGTTCTTGTTCACGAGTGAGGGAAGGTTGGAGCGTGAGATCGACAGACGGATCGGTGCAGCGTCTGCAGTAATGCGGTCGCTGTACCGGACCGTCGTGGTGAAGAGAGAGCTGAGCCGGAAGGCAAAGCTCTCTGTTTACCGATCGATCTACGTTCCCACCCTCACCTATGGTCATGAGTTATGGGTCATGACCGAAAGAATGAGATCGCGGATACAAGCGGCGGAAATGAGTTTCCTTCGTAGGGTGGCTGGACTCACCCTAAGAGATAGGGTGAGGAGCTCGGCCATCCGGGAGGAGCTCAGAGTAGAGCCGCTGCTCCTTCACATCGAGAGGAGCCAGTTGAGGTGGCTCGGGCATCTAGTCCGGATGCCTCCCGGGCGCCTCCCTGGTGAGGTGTTTCGGGCACGCCCAGTCGGGAGAAGGCCCCCGGGAAGACCTAGGACACGCTGGAGGGACTATGTCTCACAGCTGGCCTGGGAACGCCTTGGTGTCCTCCCGATGGAGCTGGAAGAGGTTGCCGGAGACCGAGAAGTCTGGACTTACCTACTGAAACTGCTGCCCCCGCGACCCGGACCCGGATAAGCGGAGGAAAATGGAATGGAATGGAATAATAATACTTTTTTCTTGTACATTAACAACTTTCTCCTTCTTTTCCTTTCAGCTCTTCCCTTCTGGGGTCACCACAGCGAATCAATTGCCTCCATCTAACTCTGTCTTCTGTATCCTCTTCGCTTGCACCAACTACCTTCATGTCCTCTTTCACTACTTCCATAAACCTCCTCTTTGCTCTTCCTCTAGGCCTCCTGCCTGGCAATTCAAAACTCAGCATCCTTCTACCAACATATTCACTATCTCTCCTCTGGACATGTCCCAACCATCTCAGTCTGCCCTCTCTGACTTTATCTCCAAAAGCTCTAACATGTGCTGTCCATCTGATGTGCTCATTCCTGATCCTGTCCATCCTGGTCACACCCAAAGAATACCTCAGCATCTTTATCTCTGCTACATCCAGCTCTGCCTCCTGTCTTTTCCTCAGTGGTACTGTCTCTAAACCAAACAACATCGCTGGTCTCGCCACAGTTTTTTACACCTTTCCTTTCAGCCCTAATACAGCATATAATGGAAAAAATATTAGGATTTATTCTCATAAATTCAGAACTTTATTCTCGTGATAATACGACTTTCTATTTGTAAATTTACGACTTTATTTTGTAAACTGACGATTTTTTTCTTAGAAATGCATAACTTTATTTTAGTAATCGTAATAATGGCTTTTTTCATAATTCCACATTTTTTTCTCATATTGAAAAAAATATTTTTACTTTATTCTCATACATTTACAACTTTGTTCTTGAAATCTGTTTTTTTTTTTCAATGTGGTGCAAGAACACAAAGACGCAGAAACAGAAAATATTATGACTTTTTTCTCTTTTATCCATGACTTTATTGTCTCAATAATATGACTTTTTATTTGTTAATGTACCACTTTATTCTCCGCGACCCTAATGAGGATAAGCGGCATAGAAAATGAATGAATGAATACTACTTTTTTTCTCGTAAATTTACTGCTTTATTCTTGTAAAAAAAAATTTTTTTCATAAATTTACTTCATTATTAGAGCTTTTTTTCTAATAAAATTATGACTTTTTTCTGGAGAAAAAACATATTCCTCCACAAAATGTCAACAACGGTTTTCATGAAAACTCACCATTGGTTAATCACACAAGAATGATGAACATTGATGACCGCACTACACTGAAGAGTACACCATGTAATGCCACCTCCTCACCTGAGGGTGGCGGTAATGCTAGAATTCATACCCATAGTTGCTGTGTCTCTTCCACAGGAAGCAAATAAAAAAGGGGTTGCGTCAGCAAGATGGTGGGATTTATTAGTCTTTACTTTTGCGTTCTTCCCTGTTCTTTTTTATGTAGCACATTTCAGTCGGTAATGTAAACAAAGTTTTCAAGAAGCGTCCACGTGTGGTAAACAGGGCAGGTTTCTTCACTTGTAATTTGTAAAATGCAGTTTTTAAAAGACACGTTTTATTCTTGAGGGAAAAATCCTACACAGCCCTGTGCGAAAAAGTGATTGCCCTTCCTGTGTAAGTGGCATTGAAATCTATCAGTGTGGAAAATTTCTAAAGCTTTGGGACTCCAGCAAACCACAGTGACAGCCGTTCTGCACAAATGGGCAAAACATGGAACAGTGGTGAACCATCGCAGGATTGGTTGGCTAACCAAAATGACCACAAGAGCGCCTTGATGACTCATCCAAGAAGTCACAAAAGACCCCTCAACAACATCCAAAGAACTGCAGGCCTCACTTGACTCAGTTAAGGTCAGTGTTCATGACTCCACCATAAGAAAAACAGCCTGCATGACAAAAAACACTGCTGAACAAAAAGTGTTTTCAAATTTTCCAGGAAACATCTTCGTGATCCCCAAGACCTTTGGAAAAGCCTCCGTTGTGGCTGAATGACAACAATTCTGCAAAGATGAGTGGGCCAAAATTCCTCCTCAGCGCTGTATGAGACTCATTGCAAGTTATGGCAAACGCTTGATTGCAGTTGTTCCACTTACTGGCTTTAGGCTAAAATCACTTTTTCTTTTCTGCAATAAATCATTCTTACTTTTCTACAGCATGCGTTTGTCGACTTGTACACTGCGGACGGCAGTGAAGATCTTCCACCTGAGCCGGACTGGTACTCCAGGAGTCACAGCCTCAACCACATTAAAGAAGAGGAGGAGGAACACGATATCCATTCGGTCCTTGTACAATCAAAGCAGAAGTCTGGTTGGCATTGCCAGCAGTAAGTCGAGCTTGTTTCCGGTGAACGTTGGCCTCCGCCAAGGCTGCCCTTTGTCACCGTGTTAAATCTTCAAAGGTAATTATTTGGACAATTATGATGCCAAAAAGACCTATTTTAAAAACTTTGATACAAAAGAGATGATGGCCACTTTGATGCTAAAAGGATGTTTGATACCTCTATGACAGGCAGCATATGAAACAAGAATCTCTCCTTCCACCCTGAGACACTGTGCGGTAGAACTGGCGCCTGTCTTCACGGACATTTTTAACATCTCCTTGGAGTCATGCCATGTCCCAGCCTGCTTCAAACTGTCCACCATTGTTCCCGTCCCCAAGAAGCCCAGGATCACTGGACTTA
>QODF01000314.1:22290-37375 GCA_024372805.1 Oostethus manadensis | reverse complement strand
TAATGATCCTGTTCTTGACTGTCTCGGCAAACAGAGCAGCTCTGATATTTTTATGAACGATTATTTCATGTATTCTCTAACTGTGATGGCTTCCCATCTCATGTACAGTCCAGTGTTGCCAACTTGGCAGTTTTCTCGCTAAATCTGGAGATTTTCTAAACTTTATTTTGTCAAAACGACTAGCGAAAAATCTAAAGACTTTTTCTGACGTTGTTGGGAACGGAAGATTTTTCTGGTGTTTGCATTTTTCTTCACCAATATAGCAATTTATTGACGGTCCCTAGAAAAACAGCCAGCTGTAAGAGTGGCACTTCCCGAGCGAGCTTACCGCACCATGAGAGAGCAGTCCGGGCACAGTGAGGGAGGACTACCACTGTGGCTACGGAGCTGAATATTCCACATGCAACTTTACCACAGTGAATTTGCAGACATAAAAGTAAAAGCACATATTGTTCCGAGCTGTGAGTGCATTCAGTCAACTGCCGCTGCACATAACCTGCCTCTTCATGAGTCACCACCTCGGCGATTTGCGTGTCACGGGCTGTAAGCACAGAGCTACAGCGCATTTCTTGTTATAAAACATATTGCTATGCCACGTTAATGGCATTGTTTTATTTTACTGTGCAGAAACTTGTTTCAAACTCAACTCCAAACTCCTTCACCTTTTTTTTCCTGAAACTCACTGCATACACTAGCCTGCCTCCCCCTGCCTTGCTCATCCAATCAGCAGTCAGAAGACAGTCTAGATGCATTCATGGACTTGGCGGTGAGTACGATATTTCATATGATGTTGTTCATTGCTTTGTGTGCATCATTTGAACAAATAAGTAATTTTGATGATTATTTTGTACATTAAGAGTGTTTATCTTGATTTTATTCATGTTGGTGTTCCAATCCCTGCATGGTGCAGCGGTGAAAACCTGTCCCTGTAAGTGGGGATTCCAGCAAAAATCAGGCTTTATCTTTTGTTTTATTTAATTTGTAAACTGCTTAATCATAATTGTTAAAGTTTCCTCTTCAAGTTAGTAATAAATTCCTATGCAGATTTAAACCACGGTCATCGTGAGTGGACTAAAAAAGTGATGCACAAATGCAACCCATTCAAATGGAAGAACCATTTACCTTAATGTCCTCGACATCCACAAACCTCCTGTTTGGTCTTCATCTAGGCCTCCTGCCTGGCAGTTCAAAACTCAGCATCCTTCTACCAATATATTCACTATCTCTCCTACTGACATGTTCGAACCGTCTGAGTCTGGCTGTCCCTCTGATATGTTCATTCCTGATCCTGTCTATCCTGCTCATACCCAAAAAGTGATGGAAAAAGTACACACGTTATCTCATGAAAAAACATTTATACTTTTATCTAATGTTAGAANCTCCCAACCCGGAAGGTACAGTCCACCCGTTTCAGACTGAGAACCGTGGCCTCGGATTTGGAGGTGCTCTCAAACTCTTCACACTCAGCTGCAAACCGCTCCAGTAAATGCTGAAGGTCACAGCCTGATGAGGCCTTAAGGACCACATCGTCTGCAAATAGCACAGACGAGATCCGAAGGTCACCAAGCTGGACTGCTTCAACGACTTAACTTCGCCTAGAAATTGCTTGGCGGTGGCCAACGTTCACTGGAAAAAAGCTCGACTTACTGCTGGCAATGCGAACCAGGCTCCTGCTTCGATTGTACAAGGACCGAATGGCATCTGAGATCTGACGGGATCAGACTTTGACAGGCAGGTTTGGCCACAGTACCCTTGCAAGGGTATAGAGCTGGTCCAATGTTCCGGACCGGGACAAAAACTACATTGCAGCTCCTGTAACCAAGGTTCGACTAACGGCTGTACCCTTCTCTCCAGCACCCTGGAGTAGACTTTCCCAGGGAGGCTGGGGAGTGGGATCCCTATAGTTGGAACACACCCTCCGGTCACCCCTTTTAAAAATGGGGCCCAGCACCCCGGTCTGCCAGTTCAGAGGTACTGTTCTCGAACTGCCATGCAATGTTGTAGAGGCGTGTCAACCAACACAGTCCCCCAACATCCAGAGCTTTGTGGAATTCAGGGCGAAACTCGTCTACCCCCGGAGCTTTGCCATTGGGGAGTGTTTTAACTACCCCAATTACCTCAACCACGGTGATAGAACTGTCCGTGTACGTATTCTCAGACTCTGCTTCAAAGTATTCAAAGCTTCAAAGGCCTCAAAGTATTCTTTCCACCGACCAACTATATCCACAGTCAAGGTTAGCAAGCCCCCGTCCGCACTGTTAACAGTGTGAACTGGGGGCTGCTTCCCCTTTCTGAGGGGTCGGACGGTTTGCCAGAACCTCTTTGAGGCCGACCAAAAGTTGTGTTCAATAGCCTCACCGAACTTCTCCCACACCCGAGTTTTTGCCTCAACCACCGCCGAAGCCGCGTGCCGCTTGGCCTGCCGGTACCTGTCAGCTGCTTCAGGGGTCCCACAAGCCATCCATGCTCGATAGGAGCATGGATTCTTTTTCTTCAGCCTGACAGCAGCCCTAACCCCCGGTGTCCACCATCGGGTTTGGGGCTTGCAACCACGACTGGCACCCACCATGTTGTGGCCGCAACTACGGCTGGCTGCCTCAGCAATGGAGGCATGGAGTACCGGCCATTCGGACTCAATATCCCGGTCCTCCCTCGAGATGCAGGCAAAGCTCTGCCGGAGATGATAGTTGAAGACTCGACGAACGGGAGACTCTGCCAGACATTCCCAGCACACCCTTATGTTCGAACATGGTGTTTGTTATGGACAAACTGATTCGCACAGAAGTCCAGCAACAACACACCGCACAGGGTCAGGTCAGGGAGGCCGTTCCTCCCAACCACGTCCTTCCAAGTCACACTGTTATTGCCCACATGGGCGTTGAAGTCTCGCAGTAGAACTATGGAGTCACCAGCTGGAGTGCTCTCCAGAAACCCTCTGATAGACTCCAAGAAGGCTGGGTACTCTGAACTGCCGTTCGGCCCGTACGCACATACCACAGTCAAGACTCTTTCCCCAGCCCTAAGGCGTAGGCAAATAACCCTCTCGTTCACCGGGGATGACTCCAGCACAGAGGGACCAAGCCGGGGGCTATTAATAAGGCCAGCAACTCCAGAGTAGAACAAGGTCCAGCCCCTCTCAAGGAATTTGGTTCCAGAGCCCAAACTGTGGGTTGAGGTGAGTCCAACTATATCTGGTCGGAATGTCTCCGCCACTTCCACAAGCTTGGGCTTCTTCCCCACCAGAGGAGTGACATTCCATGTCCCAAGAACCAGATTTGGCCGCCGAAGACCAGGTCGCCCGGATACCCGCCCTCGACCACTGCCCAAATCACATTGCACCGGACTCTTATGCTTGCCCCTGCAGGTGGTGGGTCTGCGGGGGGGGGGAGAAAAGGATAAGAAAGCTAAAATATCCAACATCAGAGATGCCGCTGGTGATTGCTTCTGCCTGTGTGCATTTCACAGTGACTTTGATGTCAGCTGACTAATGTCATGTTGCGTTTGTGGCTTGGGCTGCAGTATCGTTGTTATTTTGTGTTATTTTGTGTGAAATGATTCCACCCTTTTCTTTGGTAAAGCACTTTAAATTACCTTGTGTACAAATTGCGCTCTATAAGTAAACTTGCTTTGCCTTGAATAATTGAGAAATACACATACTTTTTCAGTTCTGGGTAACTTTTTTTAACCTTTGTTGGTTTGGTAATGAACCTCACTAACATAACGTTAACCGTGTGCACGGGTACCTTTCTTATAACTACTGTCAAATGTGTGTAGATGTATTAATACGGTAACGCCACTTCATACAGCCTTTTATTTTATGTGCAAAAACACAGCACTGTGGGTTAGGAAGATCCATCCATCCATTTTATGTGCCGTTATTCTCCTCAGGGTCACGGGGGTATGCTGGAGCCTATCCCAGCTGAACATTTCAGCTGACTAATCAGTAGCTGCTCTCTCCTAGCAGACAATACTGTGCAGTAGAACAAGGAAGTGCATGTTGCACTTCGATGAGAGTAATGTGTTCCACTACAGTAGGTGTCTTCATTTTTCTTTGAACGGTGCAAAAAATATTTGTTTTATTTCTCATCAACCTGTCACACTTTAGGATTTATTAATGCACATTCATCAACATAATGTAACATGTCATTTAGTCTTTGTGAATGTGAATTTAACAGTTGATTATATATAAATAAATCAAATCAGATGGTTGTTAAATATTTAGTTGAATGTTTTTGTCTGTTTTCCCGTTTACTTGATTTAATCAAAATATTTTCAGTAGAAAGGTCAAAAACTAAAATATTTAAAAGCTGCAGCTCTAGTTTGTACTCCCATGTCCTATTGCTACCCTGGTGTTTGTGGTGTCTTGCTAGACACAGAAGTCATCACACTTGGACTTGGAAGTCCTAAAAGACAAAGCATAATGTGTCTTCTTTTACAGAAACCTCCTGTCCAACTGTCCAATGATGACGTCTGTGCTGTGGTCTTGGGTCTTGGTGCTGATGTTTTGCTGCACAAACATAGATTGTGCTCAGGAAGAAAAATTAATCATCTTTGAGGATTCCTACGCCGCCAAAGGATCAGACGTCACTCTTCACTGCCACTACACACTTGGTTCTGACTTGGACGACATAACAATGTTCTGGTGGTTTTCTGGGATGAAAAATATTCTTTGGTATGATAAAGGCAAGCTTGGTGATGTTGAGTACGAACCACTGAAGGGAAGGGTCAACTTCACATCCCGCAACGGAGACGCTTCTATCAGCATCAGCAACCTGCGTCTCTCAGACACGGGGGAATACGACTGTGATGTGAAAAATAAATATGACTTCTTCATGAAGAAAGTGTTCCTGACAGTCCTGGAGAAGCCGAGCAAGCCGGTGTGTGCCGTGGAAGGGGAACCGGACGCTGGTATTGGCGTGACGCTCAAATGCGGATCCTCACAAGGCACCCCCCCGCTGACGTACAACTGGACAAAGACGAGCGGAAACCAGATGTTGCCTCCTGACGCCAACGTGAACCCCGAAACAGGCGACTTGTTTGTGGACAGGATCTCAGAGGAGAACTGTGGAAGATATCTCTGTACGGTGGAAAGTCCGGTTGCTACCGAACACTGTTATGTTTTTCTTGAGTGTCCATCACCACCATCAACAAACAATACAGTTCCACCAACATCACCACCAGCACCAGGCACAAATGATAGTGTTGCAGATCCAGTAGTGATCTGGCTTGTTTTTGTGTTGGTGCCGATCTTTATCATAGCTGCAGTCACTGTCATCTATTACCAGTACAGAAGACATCGCCGAGTTATCAATGAAACAGAAGAGGAGGTGCCTATGCAGGAGGTCAGATCCTTCGAAGAGTTCTCCAACAGCGGTCCTGGTTGTGTCACAAGTTCACATCCTCACGCTTCAGGCGATACTGTTGTCAGCTGCGCAAAGTAGAGAAAGAAGCGATGGAAAGACCTAAGAATATGAAAGAATAATGTCAAAGTTGTTTTTCATATTTTGTGGGTTCTGGAAAGAGAAGATAATCCATCCGTCACCATAACGCATGTATTTTGAATTATAACAATGTGAACTATAAAGTACAGTACCGTACTGTAAAACTGGGGGAGGATGTCCACTCAAACTTTTTTTCTAAAACTGATGTTATCTTCGAAAAACGTTTCCTTTTAAAGTTCATCAACAAAAAGGAGCATCAAATAATAAAAAAAGTTGTGGTTTATCATTTATTGTTGCAATTATTTTAATGTTTACTATGTACTTTAATATGAGAACGAGAATTTTTCCCAAACGCGCCTCGGGTTTTCACAGTCACCCGTGTTGATTGCAGCTGTTATTTCTTTCCTGTCAGATACTTGCTGCTAGTGGTGGAACATAAACTTTGTCTTTATACCCCACAAGAAAGTCACACACAGAAGCAATTGAGCGAGGTAGGTGATCTGATCTGGCAGCACAGCGAGGTCGCGAGAACCTCTCCTACCAATCCACCGCTGAGGCACGTTTTCGTTCAGATAAACTTGAACCTTAAGATGCCAATGGGGCGGTACTCATCTTGTTGAAAAACAAATCTGCTTGCAGTAAAATTAATGCTTAGCCAGTTTTGGATCATTTCAAGATACATTTGTCCTGAAACGGTCCTTCAAAGAAAAAGGGACCATAGACATAGCACAGAAGACCTTCACTTTAGGGGAATCGCTTCGATGCTCTATTGTTTCGTGGGTGATCTGTTCCTCATTTCATTTTGAAATGAACTGTTTCATTTCAACTGTTGTGTGCTCCTCTAATGAACAAGACCCAGAGTTACTTAAACTTCACCACCTGGGGCAATACCCCACTCCCAAACCGGAGGGTGCAATCCATCCGTTTCTGATTGAGAACCATGGCCTCCGATTTGGAGGTGCCGAGGTGCCTCATCCCAGAAGCTTCACACTCAGCTGCAAACTGCTCCAGTAAACGCTGACGGTCACAGCCTGATTAGGCCATCAGGACTACATCCTCTGCCATAAGCTGAGACGAGATCCTAAAGTCACCAAGCTGAACTCCCTCAATGCCTTGGCTGCACCTAGAAATTCTGTCTATGAAGGTTATTAACAGAATCGGTGACCTTGGAACATTCACCGGAAACAAGCTTCAATTGTACAAGGAATGGCAGGTAATAGCGCAGCACCAATCCCGTACTCCTGGAGCACCCCTCACAGGACACCACCAGGGACACGGTCTAATGCCTTGTACGAAGCACATGTAGACTGGTTAGGCATACTCCCACATACTCTCCAGTATCCTTGCAAGGGTGTAGAGCTGGTCTAGTGTTACGCGACCGTAACGAAAACCACATTACACCTCTCGTAACCGAGAGAAACCTGAAATACACTTTCTCGGGGAGGCTGAAGAGTGTGATCACCCTGTAGTTGGAACACACCCTCCGGTCACCCTTTTTAAAAATAGGGACCACCACCCCAGTCTGCCAGACCATAGGTACTGTTCCCGACTTCCATGCGATGTTGAAGAGCCGTGTCAACCAAAACAGTCCACAACATCCAGAGCCTTGAGGAATTCAGGGCAAAACTCGTTCAACCAGGAGCCTTGTCACTGGAGTGCTTTAACTACCCGAGATACGACAGCTATGCTGATAGAGCTGTCCACGAGCGTGTCTTCAAACTCTTGTTTTGTGTATGGAAGGTATGCCAATGGGATTGAGAAGTGCCTCAAAGTATTCCTTCCACCAACCAACTATATCCTCAGTCAAAGTCAGCAAGCCCCTGTCGCACTGTAAACAGTGTGAACTGGGGACCGCTTCCCCTTTCTGAGGTGTCGGACGGTTTGCCAGAAACATAGCCTCATCGAACTCCTCCCACACCCAAGTTTTTGGGACAACCACCGTTGAAGCCGCGTGCCGCTTGGCCTGCCAGTGTCAGCTGCATCGCAAACCATCCATGCTTGATAGGACTCCTTTTTCTGCTTGACGGCAGCCCTGACCCCCAGTGTCCACCATCGGGTTTGTGTCTTGCCGCCATGACTGGCACCGACCACCTTGCGGCGCAACTATGTCTGGCTGCCTCAGCAGTGGAGGCATGGAATATGGCCCATTTGGACTCAATATCCCGGTCCTCACCTGGGGCGCAGGTAAAGCTCTGCCGGAGATGAGAGTTGAAGACTCAATGAACAGGAGACTCTGCCAGACGTTCCCAGTACACCCTCACTGCGCGTTTGAGTCTACCAGATCTGTCAGGCATTCCCACCCGCCATCTAATCCAGCTCAACCCCTCTCTTCACCCACATGTCCAGAACAATGAGGAGGCATTGACGCATAGGGTGTCCTGGTGCATGGTGCACGTATGGACATTTTTATGTTTGAACGTGGTGTTTGTTACGGACAAACTGTGGTTTGTGGAAAATGAGGGAGAACGACAAGTAGAAGAGGTGACTGTTGTGGACCAGGAAGTAGCAAAAATTAGTAAGGAAGAAGTGAGGAGGGCATTGAAGAGGATGAAGAATGGAAAGGCACTCGGTCCTGATGATATACCTGTGGAAGTATGGAAGTGTCTAGGAGAGGTGGCAGTAGAGTTCCTGACCGGGTTGTTTAACAGGATCCTAGATAGTGAGAAGATGCCTGAGGAATGGATTGTATGAGGAAGTCTGGAGTGGCAGAGAAGTATGTTAGAGCGGTGCAGGACATGTACGAGGACTGTAAGACAGTAGTGAGGTGTGCTGCAGGTGTGACAGAGGAGTTCCGAGTGAAGGTGGGACTCCATCAGGGATCAGGTCTGAGCCCCTTCTTGTTTGCTATGGTGATGGACAGGCGGACGGACGAGGTTAGACAGGAATCTCCATGGACTATGATGTTTGCAGATGACATTGTGATGTGTAGTGAGAGCAGGGAACAGGTGGAAGAGAAGCTTGAGGGGTGGAGGTTTGCCCTGGAAAGGAGAGGAATGAAGACGGAGTACATGTGTGTAAATGAGAGGGACCAAGTGGAAGAGTGAGATTACAGGGAGAGGAGATAAAGAAGGTGGAGGATTTGAAGTACTTAAGGTCAACAGTCCAGAGCAATGGAGAGTGTTGAAAAGAGGTGAAGAAGCGTGTGTTTGACAGGTTAAAATTATTGATATTATATTAAAAGTGTTTGGTACACAAGATTGGAAAAGCAGATTACACAGGTTAAAAGGGGTTAAAAGACGATTAAAGAAAATGATTATTAAAATTATTATTATTTGTTAGTTCAGGATTGTGGGTGATCAGCTTTCCTGAGAAAGACTGTCACACGGGTAAGTGTAAAATACAGCGCCTTTATTCTACCCCTTATACCGAGTTACAAACAAGCAACGGTTGGTTATGCACAAAACAGAATCAATATCTCAGCTCTTACCGTGACGCGCTGGGTTGGAGAGCCTACAACCCCGGATAGAGAGTGCACCAACCGGCTGGGCGTCTGTACACCACCCGCAGCAGACTCTAACAGGAAGTGGCCTCCCCCCTCCTTTATACAGGTCTGTCAGCGAGAGCGTGAGACGGGGATGGACAGTCCATGTCCCACGCTCCCAAGACACAGAGCTGTTTCCCAAGGTTAACAACAAAGGCGCCAGTCCGTACACTGAGTTTGTTTAAAATAGTTGCCTGCGTGAGCTGATTGTGAATTGCGAAGTAAGGTTACAAACAAGCTGCATGATCTTTCCTTCCCACCCTTTAGTACGCAAGAGGGGAATCAAAACATCATACTTTCCCATTTCACCATATGAGGTCGGGCATTGTCGTGGACCAGGAGGAACCCAGGTCCCACTGCACCAGCGTAGGTTCTGACAATGGGTCCAAGGATTTCATCCGGATACCTAATAGCAGTCAGGGTGCCATTATCTAACCTGTAGAGGTCTGTGCATCCTTC
The DNA here is from genome assembly GCA_024372805.1 of Oostethus manadensis. Classification (NCBI taxonomy): domain Eukaryota; kingdom Metazoa; phylum Chordata; class Actinopteri; order Syngnathiformes; family Syngnathidae; genus Oostethus; species Oostethus manadensis. The sequence continues at coordinate 27,994 of QODF01000314.1, read as the reverse complement.
TCGGGATATGCCTACCCAGACCATCACTGACCCACCACCAAACCGGTCATGCTGAATGATGTTGCAGGCAGCATAACGTTCTCCACGGCATCTCCAGCCCCTTTTACATCTGTCTCATGTGCTCGGGTTGAACCTGACCTCATCGGTGAAGAGCACAAGGCGCCAGTGGCGTAGTTGCCAATTCTGATGGTCTATGGCAAATGCCAGTCGAGCACTACAGTGCTGGGAAGTGAGCACAGGGCCCACTACAGGACAGGCTCCATGAGTGACAGGCAGGACAGGCTCCATAAGGGTGGCCCGAGCCTGTTTCTGATTGTTTGGTCAGAAATAGCAAACCTTGCAACGGTACGTATTGATATGCCATCCTGGAGGAGTTGGACTCCTTGTGCAACCTCGTAGCGTCCATGTACCTCACCATGCTATCAACAAAGATTTTGATCCAAGCCAAATGAAAAATTACAGCAGTAGAAAATCCGTCAGTAAAAATCAGCCAAAAAAGATGAGGATTCAGTGGCCTCAACCTGGAAAAGCATTCCTGTTTTGGGGTCTGTCTCATTGTTGCTCCTCTGATGCTCCTGTTGATTTCATTAACAACAAAGCAGCTGAAACTGATTAACAACCCCCTCTGCTACTTAACTGACCACATCAATAATATCCCACAAGTTTGACTGATGGGTTACTATACTCTGATTGAAAAGTGTTTCTCTAATTATTTTGAGCAGTGTATAATTTTTGAAGAAAAGTATCCCTGTCACCCGTTTCAGACCTTCATGAGAGACATTACTCATGAAAAGATGGATAAAAAAAAGTCTCAAATTGATCCCATGATAAAAAAACAAACATGAAGTCGGCTATTTCGATTAGAAGAGGCCATTTTGGGCTAATCCAAGAGTCATTACAGACTCCTATTAGGAACTTCTAGCAAAAGAGGCCACATAAAAATAAGATACTAGACATATTGGTGCTTCTACAGTATACTGGGAACCAGTCTAGCTTATGCAATAGAATGTGGGCGGAGCTTTAGAGACTTGCCAACACAAAACTCAAAATGGTGTGTATGACATTGACACCACCCTGAGAAGATCCATTTGTGGCATACTCAAATTGGAACAGTGCCTCTTTGTGGCAGGGGGAAGTGACAACCGACTCCTCTTGAGGAAATTTATAGAATCAATTTATTGAAGGTGTACATGCAGGTGGAGTTTTTAAAGTAAAAACATAAAAAGGGCATATACAGTATACAGTATGTACAATAAAAGAAATGACAATGGGGCAAATACTGCCCAATGTGCAAAATATGGGGGGATATGTCAGGGTCAATAGGGTCAAGTTACATGGTTGCAAATAGCATGGGAGTACCGCAAAGGTCTGTTCTTGGTCCTTTGTTGTTCCTTCTCTACATTAACTGCCAAACAAGCTGCTGTCCAGATGTCAAATGTCACTTTTACAAATAAAGAATATTTTTTAAATTCATCTTAAGCGTGCAAGAATAGGGGTACATGATTTGAAGTCACAGACAGCGTCTCCATTGTTTCATTGATTTCTTCTGTAAAAAGCCCAGATGGCAACGACAGCACAGACAAAGGACAGCGAAGGCACAGCAACCATCACAGACACTGCTAATGGCATTCCTGTATCTTCATCTTCATCTCTCATGCCTGGGAATGACAATGCAGACAGATCTTCATCTCTCATGGTTGGGGGTGACACGGTAGACGGACCTTCATCTCTCATGGTTGGGAGTGACAATGTAGACAGATCTTCATCTCTCATGGTTGGGAGTGACAAGGTAGACGGACCTTCATCTCTCATGGTTGGGGGTGGTGATGGACACTCAAGTAAGACATTACAGTGTTTGGTAGCAACCGGACTTTCCACCGTACAGAGATATCTTCCACAGTTCTCCTCTGTGATCTCGCCTACAAACAAGTCGCCTGTTGTGGTGTTCACATTGGCGTCAGGAGGCAACGTCTGGTTTCCTCTCTTCTTTGTCCAGCTGTACGTCAGTGGGGGGGTGCCTTGTGAGGATCTGCATTTGAGCGTCACGCCACTACCCGCCCCAGGCTCCCCTTCCACGGCACACACCGGCTTGCTCGGCTTCTCCATGACTGTCAAGGACACGGATATTTTGTTGTTTCTTTTAAACATTTGCACAGAGCACACATAGTTCCCCGTGTCTGAGAGACGCAGGTTGCTGATGCTTATAGAAGCGTTTCCGTTACGCGGATCGGCAGACGTGAAGTGGACCCTTTCCTTCACTGCCTCGTATCCATCACACTGCTTGCCTTTGTCAAACCAAATAATCAATTTGTATGGTGTAGTCAACACCACCCATGTGACCTTTATGTCATCCAAGTTGTCAGGGCCAAGTGTGTGGTTGCAGTGAAGAGTGACGTTTGATCCTTTGGCTGCGTAGATTTCGTATTCATTTGTGCAGCAAATCATCAGCACCAAGACAGAAGACCACAGCGCAGACATCATCACTGGACCGTTGGAGAGGAGGTTCCTGTAAGACAGGACACGTTACATTGTCTGTATCACATCCAAGTATGATGACTTCTGTGTGCAACCAGCAAGACTGCACTTCACACCCCTGTTGTAAGCATATTTTTAATTAAAATAAAATTTAAAAAAATGTTATGGTGTTTAAAACCTTCTGAGAGCCACATGTGCCCATCAAAAGAGCCACATCAGTAAAACTGCTGCTGGGGACCAAAAGTCAACTTTCAAAAATTTATTCATTTTAATTTTGTTTATTCTTAAAATGTATGCAACATATTTTGCTTCACAACAGGGGTGTTCAAACTTTGGTTCCGTGTCATTTATTGACCCACGGCACAACGTAAAAATACAATCTAACAAGAAATTCAAAGGAAAAAGCAAAAATTCAAACAATCAGCAGTAACTTCACAAAAATAAAGTATAAACAAAATAAGTCAGATTTTTATGAGAATAAACTCATAATGTTATGAGTAAAAACAATGTGATTTTAGTAGCATTGAGTTCATTTTTAATGTTATATTATGAAAATCAACAAGACAATAAAAATGATAAAATGTTGTAATTTTTGGAATATTAGGTGGAGGAAAAATTATCATGGAAATATAGGTAAAATATTAAATAAATATTTAATGTTTGTTTCATAATGTATAATGTATTTTTTTGATGACATTTTACAGTAAAACATGAGTGTTGAAAAAACATTCAAAGGACTTATTAGTCATTATCAAGGTAATTACTTGCTTAAAAATCCATGCTTTTAGTTGTAATCACTGTTCAAAAATATGATATGACTCTCACGGAAATACATTTGAAGTATGTGTCTTTCATGGCTCGCTTAGCCCAAATGTTCCCGACCCCTGATTTAGTATAAAAAAGGTATGTTTTACCTGCACGTCCGGAATGATGAATGATTCTCTGATATGTACTCCTGCAGCCAACACAAAAAATCCACAATGTAAGTAATAAACATCTACACTCACATTTTGTATGCACCCCGTCATTGATACAAAGACTTAAAAGACATGCAAAGTCATCAAACACAGAATATCTTTCCTATTTTGGATTTGGACTGTCCTATCACAAAGTGTACCAATACCTTTGGAGTTGGTTACGTTTGGTTAAAAAAACATTATTATATACAGCGTTTGTCTGTCACGCTTGGATTTATAGATCAGCGGGTGCCAAAATGTTTACAGTGGCATATCCTTCAGACATTTGACCCCAAGCTATGCGCCCCCTATCCCTGCACACTTAAAAACCATAAACCTTTATCTTCTCACACACACACACACGCACACACACACATATACTGTAAAGTGCTATGTAAAGTCATGTACAGTATATATACAGACCTGATCCAAATCGTAAGACCAGTTGAAAAACTGCTACAGTTGACTTTTGCACATTTGGATCCTAATGAGGTTCTAAGTTGCTACAATATGCAAAAGCAAGAAGAGAGAGTGTGACAAAAAGCACTTTGAAAAAGTAATTTATTGAAAACAACAATTAAAGTGAAATAGGCTGTTTATCAGCTGATAAAATGTTTAAGACCATCGTTTAAAAAATGACAAAATACTCTCCAAACCAGAACAAAACATTTTTTCAGTAGGACTCAGTAATGAGGAGCTCCACCGTCCTCGTTAATCACTTCAAAAATTGGTTTGGGCTTGCTTGATGCGAGTGTTTCCAGGAAGCTAGTGGGAACATTGCTCTAAGTGCTGAAGATGGCTCCACGAAGGGCATCAACTGTCTGCAACTGATGGCCAATTTTATAAACTTCCCTTGCCATCCATCCCCAAATGTTCTCTATGAGATTTAAATCAAGGCAACACGCAGATGGTCCAAAAGAGTGATGTTATTCTCCCTGAAGAAGTTCTTCGTCAAGCGAGCATTGTGAACTGCAGCATTGTCCTGTTGAAAAACCCAACTGGTACCACACAGTCAAGGGCCCTTGTTCATGAGGGATGCCCGCTGCAACATCTATATATACTGTATGAATGCATACATGCTAATCCTGAAGGATCTCTCGAAAGGGGCTGTCCCATCCAACTATCTGCCAATAACCTGCCTCTCCACAACGTGGAAGCTCATCATTGCGGCTAGGATAAGTGGGCACATGAATCAACACATGAGCATGACTCAGAAAGATTTCGGCAAAACACCAGCTCCTGGTAGACAGAACAGTTGCTCAAGACTGCCAAACTCAACACACCAACCTGTGCACGGCCTGGATTGATTACAAGAACGCCTACGACTCAGTGCCACACACTCGGATCATTGAATGCCTTGAGCTGTACAACATCAACAGGACTCTAAGAGCCTTCATTGCAAACTTGATGAGGTTGTGGAAAACTACCCTGGAGGTCAATGGGAAGCCACTTGCACAAGTGTCCATCAAATGTGGCATGTACCAATGTACCAGGGAAACTTTCTGTCCCCACTGCTATTCTGCATTGGTCTGAACCCCGTCAGCCAAATAATCTACAAGTCTGGCTATGGATACCGCCTCAGATATGGGGCCACTATCAGTCACCTCTTGTACACGTATGACATCAAGCTGTACGTTAAGAGTGAGTGAGACATCGACACACTGATCCATACCACTAGGATCTACATCAACGACATTGAAATGTAATTCGGTCTTGAGAAGTGCGGTCGGATGGTGACTAAGAAAGGGAAGGTAGTCCACACAGAGGGGGTCTCACTCCCAGAAGGAACAATAACAGACATCGAGGACAGTTACAAGTACCTTGGAATACCACAAGCAAATACCAAATACCAAAAGCAACCTCAAAGCGCTAACAGGGAAAGAGGCTACAACCAAATACTTACAAGTATTTAAAAGCAAGTCTTAGGAAACCAGCTCATGGCAAGAACAATAACAATAAACAACTTCGCCCTGCCAGTGATCAGATACCATGCAGGAATAATAAGATGGCCAAAGGAAGAGGTACAGACGACAGATGTTAAGACTCGAACGCTGCTAACAATGCATGGAGGGTTCCATCCCAAATCCAGCACCGTGAGACTGTACACTAACTCTAAAGGAGAAACCCAAGGACTAGTGAGAATTAGAGCCGCTGTCTAGGATGAAACATCCAAGATCAATAAGTACATCAAAGAAAAGGCCCCAACAAACAATGTGCTCGGTGACTATGGGGAACCGAGTACTATTGGACTTCCAGATACAGACTGACAGAAT
>QODF01000004.1:2885580-2948289 GCA_024372805.1 Oostethus manadensis | reverse complement strand
ATACTAATTATACAATAAATCATACACATCATATACTAATTATACAATAAATCATACATATCATACGTTACCTCCTCAAGTTCAAACGGTGTGGAGAACCTCCTAGTCACTCCGTCAATCAGCTTGGCTCCATCTCTGCTGACAGAATATTGGACAATTTGGAATGTTGAAAAGGTTCTTGTATGATAGTAAATATGAAATAATATAATGTTATGTCGTATATTTCTATTTCAGATAAGAACAGCCGTGAACAAAACACATTTCAGCACATTTTAGGTCTCACTCCTCTCAGTGGTGTCTAAAGTGTGGCAAGGGGGCCCTGTGAGGCCCATTCTACAATAATCACAAGAAAACTGAAAAGAACAAAAGTAACAGCAAAAGTGAAAAAAATCTGCAGTCATTTTACAAAAAGTCAAATTAATAAGTCAAAAACTTATTCTAATGAGAAAAATAAAGTTTTATGGGAATACATCTGTAATATGTCATTTTACTAGCATCATGTTAAAATATTGAAGAAAAAAAAGTAATTTCTTTGTTGTAATTTGTGTGCAAATACTTTGCGGAAAAGGTTAGAATGTTCTGAGAATAAAGTCACAATAACGGGGGGAAAATTGACAATAAAAAAGTGGAAACAGTTGGAAAATCTAAAAACACAGCTTTAGGAATAAAGTGAAAATATTAGGGGAGGGAAACAAAAATAGCAATTTTACTAGAATACAAATTTGTAATGTGAGGAAAAACCATTTCAGTAGCATCATGTTGAAATATCAAAGACAAAAATGAAATATGACAACGGAACTGACAAAGCAAACGAAAATTGTATTTTTTTGCAAAATGAGGCTGGGAATATTATGGGAATGATGTCCAAATTTTACGTGCATAAATTCCTCATTTCGAAAAAGTTTAAATATTTGGGGAAAAGTTGATAAGAAAATGATGGGTTTTTTTCACCAATATGACAAAATATGAAAGTGGCAAAATGGAATCCTTTTATCTTTCTTTACGTGGCCCTGGCTGGAGGGAAAACGTCTTCCTTGCTCCACACGAATAAAAGTGACTTCCTGGTAAGGCAAACAGCTTTATGAGGGCTAAGATAAGCGCTGATTACAGGGGATGACCTTTGTCCTGAATGGCGCACCACTGGGGATGGCAAAAGAAGGCGTGTTTACCAACCCCAGTCTGATGTAGTCCCAGTGGGCTCTTAGAAAGTTCCACGCCAGCCCATGTCCCGCCACGTTCCTGGCAATGAAGTTAATAGTAGAGGTAACATCCATCAGTCGTATCTTCTCGGGGTCCAAAGTGTACTGCAAGTATCTGCAAGATAAGGACGGACCTTATCAAAGGCGGGTCCTTAATAACGCCAAGCGGATCTGATGATACGTCATCTCATCATCTGTCCCGGGCGCGGCGCTTTGTTTGCCTCACCTGCTGAGAAGCCAAATTTTCCTGGTGCACGACAGCGCCTGACGAAGCTGCTCTTTCTCCGAGCTTTCCCTGGTGCTCTGGAACTTGTCCCAAGCAAACTCCCACTCTTTCTCCCCCCCGGCAGCCACAGCCTGGCAGTAGATGACGGATCTCAGGTTGGGGTGGATCCTGTGTCACGCAGGCAAACGGATACCTTCTTACAGGATGTGCCGCTCCCGTGGACGTAAGCACTTGTCCACATCAACTAGACGTATGCATGGTGATCATGAACGCTGGTTCACATGTTCTGTGTACTCGGGCGTGCCCCATACCTGTTGCTTTGGTTGTCGCGTCCGCTCATCCAGTCGGCAAACATCGTGGTAGCCATCTGGACACATTCTGGGAGTCCATTGGAACAGGCCAGGTCGATGGCTGTGATCTGGTTGCGCCTTAGATTGAAACCCATCAAGTGTTAATCAGCAGTAAACCTTGTTGGAAGTGAACCTCTTGTAGGCAAACGTTCCTTGATGACTAATAATAATGAGGTAGTTGTTATGCACTTTACAACGCGCCCGTCCGGCCACCACTTTCATACTAGGCAATGTGGGTGGAGTGCCTTGCCTGAGGACACAAGGAAAGTTGATTTCCTCCCACTGTGGCCCCTGCCGTTCCCATCCAAGTACTGACCAGGCCCTGCCCCCCCTAGCTTCTGAGATCTGACGGGGTCAGGCTTAGACAGGCGGGTTTGGCCACATGTACCCGTTCCAAAAGTATCAGCCAATCACAACGCAAACATGACATGAGTACCATAATCCGGACATATTTCTGGCAATAGTTTTTGTCAGAAGCTCCATGGAGATTTTTGCAGTCGGTGCTTTGAGTTGCCCGTGCTATTACATTCAGATCTCGCACGAGACGGTAACCCGTTTACTCATCAAAAAGCTACACGGCGGTGTACGAGTGCACGAGACGGGGGACGTTTACAGCGGTTACAGCCGAGGGTTGAACCACGTGTCGATAGTTTTGAAGGAGAAAGAAACGTTTGGAGATGAAGTAGAGAACTTTTAGAAGGTGGACTTGCTGATAAGGATTGGTGGCCCTCAAAACACAGAATGTTAAGTGTAAATGACTCTGGAGTTGCTTATCCTTCTGTTATTCTTTTCATTCGGCTTTTTAATGAGCTTAGGGTACTTTCTGTAGTCGCCGTTGCAGCCAGCCCTGCATCCAACAGTAAACATACGGCTGTGAAAAGATGTTTACATAACATGTAGAATGCTTTACAGCCTTGTCGCTATGGTGGAACACTGCTTCAGCTGGGGGGTGTCACCCCGATGGATGCACAGCGAGAGTTTGCTCGCCTCGGTTGGCTCTCAAAAAACATCATTTCCAAACAATACGGAAGTAAAGTTGATGAGTCAGGGTAGTGGTGCCGCTGCCAAAGGGGTAAAAAAAAAAACATTCTTACTGCGACAAATGGTCCACAGGAACATCCGATTCATCCGTCAAGTTCCTGTAGGAGCCATACAAGTTTTTAACTTGACCTCGGAGGTAGGCCTGCAGGGAGGGCAGCTTTATGCAACGTGTGCATGTCATACAATAGTTTTCTTGTTTGAGTGCAACGTGCCTGCATGGGTCCGTAGACCTCGGAGCGGTCAAACATGAAGACAAAGTACTCCAGATTCCTGACGGCAGACTGCCAGGGTATGTAGGCTTCCTCCTTAGCAAGGAAGCGTGTCGCATCTAGAGCCAGAGTCACGTGGACAATGTTGGCCCTGGAACAGAAGCAAGGAGTTTGTTAGTCGCGAGCGAGCAGCGAGGCCACATCGGATCAATAAGCACGTAACGTGCTATACATTAGCACCTTGCCAAATTAAAGGCGTCGTCAATGAGCTGCCCTCGATTCTTCACGGGAAGGCCCTGAACAGCAAGAAAGGGAAGTTAAGACGGAAAAATGCTTTCGATTTCAAGATTAATGACAATAAATTACTTGACACATAAAAACATTCAAATGGCTTAAAAGTTGAAAAAACAACTTCAAAAATGACTTCAATAAAAACATTTTTAAAATGAATTCAAACAATAAACATAAAACAAAAAGAAAAAAACAATGATTTAAATAAATGCATGAAAATAATACAAATAAAACATAAAAATGACTTAAAGTTGAAAAAACTAAACATATATTTTGAAAATTACTTAAATAAAAGTGTAAAAAAAATTACAAACATAAATACAATGTAAAAAATAAATTAAAAAAAAAACTTTTTTTTTACCAGGTTCTCAATATTCCTTTTAACATTATTAGAGCCTTCTAGACATGAAATAACACCCCTATAGTCACCTTTACACTCCTATTATGCAATATAATAGACATAAGAGAAAAAAAAGACATAGAAATCCTGTTTAAACACCTTCTAAATACAGTTTTTAACATTAATAGAGCTGTACAGACATGAAATAACACCCCTATAGTCACCTTTACACTCCTATTATGCAATATAATAGACATAAGAGAAAAGAAGACATACATAACACATATAAAACCGGTTTACCACCTTCTAAATACCCTTTTTAACATTATTAGAGCCCTCTAGACATGAAGTAACATCCCTATAGTCACCTTTACACTCCTATTATGCAATATAGTGGACATAAGAGAAAAAAAAGACATAGAAATCCTGTTTAAACACCTTCTAAATACAGTTTTTAACATTAATAGAGCTGTACAGACATGAAATAACACCCCTATAGTCACCTTTACACTCCTACTACCCAAAATAGTAGACATAATAAAAGACCATCATACATGTAAGACATAAATAAGACAGAATGAGGGTTAAACTACAAACTCAAAATAAACGCAAGAGAAATCTCAAATGATGAATGACGATTTTGCTTAGGACTCACGTGAGGGTTTGATGCAAGCTGCGTGAGGAGGCGCTTCCAATTCTCTGGGTCGTAGTTGACCCGGTAGTATCCGGTACAGCCAACATTTGCCAAGATCCACTTTCCATCTTTGGAAATGAACTGGTCCTTTTTAACTAACAAAGTACAACATATCACTCAGAAGTAACACTGATTACAACTTAAGAATGCATTTGCTTAAAGCCCATGCCATGGAAGGCGGTTTTCAAAATCAAAAGTGTAGCATGTTGGCCACACACTCAGGAGATGTGGGAGATCTGGGTTCAGATCTCCGTTGGGCATCTCTGTGTGGAGTTTGCATGTTCTTTTCTCCAGGCACTCCCGTTTCCTCCCAGATTCCCAAGAAACTTGGTGACTCTAAATTGCCCATAGGTATGAATGATTGTCTGCATGTGCCCTGTGATTGGCTGGCCACCGGCCCCGGGTGCCCCGCCCCTCGCCCCAAGTCAGCTGGGATAACGAGGATAAGCGGCATAGAAAATGGATGGATGGGCACACGAATGGACAAACATAAATAAATAAATAAATAAATAAATAACTTGAAGTAATTTAAAAAAATTATATTATTATAAAAATTCATACAATTAAAAGTGTAAAAAATAATAAAAGTAAATCAATACAAATGTAAAAATCAATATGACTTATGAATACTGGCATTAAATGTGTGAAATAGTGCATGTGAAACATTTTGCTTATTGGAAATAAAGTCAAAGCTGTAAAGGAGCCATCGGGTGGCGTCTCAGGAGCTGCGATATCAACAATCATATTTGTCACGTTCGGTTACACGGTAGTTCCCTTTTATTCAGTTACCTGTCTCGCTGGTTTCCAACCACACCAAAGACGTTTCAGACGTCTGAGACATCACTCGGATTGGGACGTACCACCAAAGACTGTGCAGAAGGCAAAGCATCAAGTCAGCTGCACCGAAGCGCTCGTTTGTTGAAGTTCGTATGCACTAATCAAATCAGAATTAAAAGACAAACCAAAAAAGACTACATTTCTCCTGGAGATTAACAAAGTATCTAAGCTAATGTAAAAATAAAAAAAACAGTACAGTCATTTCACAAAATACCAATTTGTTTGTCATTTGCAATAACGTAATTCCTCGTTTATGGCGGTTAATTGGTTCCAAACCCCGCTGTGATAAGTACAAAGTAGGATTCCTTGTTGCTAAACTGAATATTTTGGCGGTTCAAGCATGGAAAATTTCTTTACCACCTTTTAAATACACTTTTTAATGTTATTAGAGATTTCCAGACATGAAATAACACCCCTATAGTCACCTTTACACTCCTAATACCCAATATAATAGACATAAGAGAAAAGAAGACATACATAACACATATAAAACCGGTTTACCACATCCTAAATACACTTTTTATTGTTATTAGAGATCTCCAGACATGAAATAACACCCCTATAGTCACCTTTACACTCCTATTACCCAAAACAGTAGGCATAATAAGAGAGAAGAAGTGAGAATGATGGTGAAACATGGTCTTGTCAGACACACCTGGATTCAAAGGAAGTGTTGAACAGGAAGTGCCTCTGGTAGATCTCTCCATTTGTGGTGTTGATGGTAATGACTGGATATCCGATTTGATTGGTCCATGTCGCCATCAAGGGGGCCACCTTAGTGTGGCCCCCTTCCTCTTCCACGGCCTGCAACAACGCCATGTCATTTCTTTTCTACATCATCTTTTTGTTCTGTACCGCGGTGGTTCTCAACTGGTGGGTCGGACCCCAAAGTGGGTCCATCAGGGGTGGGTTGCAGACAGCCAGTCAAAAATGGCAAAAAGAAAAAAACCTTGCTTTGAAGTAAAGCTGAGCAATTGGGAAAAGTGCCTCCCGGGTTGGGAAGCCCCCATAGAGCGTGTGCTGTGTGTTTGATCAAGTAAGACCTTACCTTTTGGATGCAGTCCCAAAGGTCATTCTGCTCCACGCTGTCGTACTTGAAGGCGCTGAGATACATCTGATGGAGAGGATGGAGAATTCAAACATGGCAGAAGATGCATGAACAGGACAGACGTTTAGCCACTCTTAGTCCCGCGCGGTCAAACAACTGATGGGAATGTGTGGACGCTTACTTGAATGGCTTTGTTGAAAACTCTTGGCTCCACCGCGTCTGCCAGCATTCTCAGCACCGCAGCTCCCTGATCAACAAAATACACGCTCATTGCAAACACTCCCTCATGCACGACAGCTCCCTAGCAGCCTTTTTTCTTCCAAGAGCTACTCTTTTGTTGGCTTGGCGTATTTCAACAGTTACTTTCCTGTCGTTTGGTCTTCAAACATACGCGACATATCTTGCTTTGCAACAGGGCCGTTCAAAGTGCGGCCCGAGTGATTTATTCCGAGAATACAACTTCACCAAAAAAAACTTAAGCAGCAAAAATGGCAGTCATTTGACAAAAATAAAGTCAAAATATTAGGAGGAAAAAAATGTAATCTAAACAAAAAAAGTTGTCATTTTTGGAGAGTATGTTGCGGAAAAGGTTGTAATATTAGGAGAATAAGGTTGCAAATATTACAGGAATAAAGTCATAATTATGGGAAAAGTTTTTAAAAACTTGTAATTTTGAGTAGAAAAGTCAAAATATGAAGAGAAAAAAAAATTCTCACAATTTTACAAGAATAAAAAAGGAAAAAACATTTCATTTTTGTAGCATTAACTTATTTTTTAGAATGTTATAATATGAGAAACAAACAAAAGTTGTAATTTATGGAATATTGTTAGGTTGGAAGATAAATTAATATGGGAATAAAGTCCTAATATTGCAATTACATATCTAATTTTTGTTTTATAACATAAAATGTGTTTTTTGCTGGCATTTTAAATGAAAACATGACAGGAACGACAGTGTTAGAAATAACATTCCCAATAAAAAACCTTCTCAGCACTTTGCAAAATGCACACTTTTAGTTGTAATCAATTTAAAAAATATATATAAATATATCTCGTGGTAATACATTTGAAAATATGTGACTTTCGTGGCTCTCTTAGCCCAAAGGGTTCCCGACGCCTGTCGTAGTCCACTCTGGTCTTGTGCAGAACATAAAGGTTCTTCCTCTTGGTGTGAGCAAGTAGTCCATTCCAGTCCTGAGTAGGTCTAGAATTTTGCTAACGATCTGTCCCACGGTGACGTGGAGGTGTGAGTGCTTTATGCGCATAATGGGATGAGTACTTTCTTAAAGGGACAGTACTGGTGTGTGTGTTTCATATTGTGCTCTTGTAAGAAGTTTGTTGCTTATGGAATCAGGTTCCTGTGCAAGTGTACATCACTGGTATCACTGGAGTGTACCTTGTAGGAGCTGATAGCATCAAAAAAGTCAAGTATCTGGAAAGTGGACAGGACATCTTGGTGTGGGACAGCGAGAGGATGTGAAGAAGCCAGCGCGTCCTGCTCCAACGCTACATGGAGCTCCGACATCATCCTCCTTTCCCCCTGCGGGAGACACGTAACACGCGCTGTACGAATGAAGTACACAGCAGATGGCGTAGACATGGAGCGGCGGAACATGATCTTACAGCTTGGAATGTGGCTTCAACGTGGTCCAAGGCCTGCGATGCCATGTACGTAGCAAGGCCTTCTTTCAGCCAAACTTCACTCCACCACGTCATCGTCACCAAGTTCCCAACCCACTACGAGCAAAAGACACGCACACCATCGCAGCCTACACTGGATTATTCGATTATTTTCAGCATGCAAAAGCGTTTACTCAGCAGTGCCTCGCATGCCGATACTTGTTATCATAAGCAGATATTGGTAACATGCTCTCCGTGGAATCAACACAACACAATAAAATGAGTCACATTTTCATCTCCCATCACCAACATCACCAACATCAGCGCCCTTTGGCCTTTTCAATGGCACGGAATACAAGTGAGCCACCTCATATGCATATAAATGCGATAAAACACAAGTTCATCTGCAGTCACACCTCATTTATGGCTTCCAGACTCCCCTGCGATTAGCAAATTGCTCCACCGTAGGATTCCGTGTTAATAAACGCAATATTTTCCTACTTATGGCCAAGAAAGTCTCTTTGCAGTACCCTTTTTACACATTAGAACCCTCAAAACATGAAATAACACCAGCATTATTTTTAAATATATATTTTTACATACACAATATTTCTAATTATTATTTAAATTATCTTTATATACTGTATATTATTGCTGGTAATTGTATTTTATTTTTCAAATTTATTTCTATAATTTGTATGTACAAAGTTGTGTTATTTTCAAAGGGATCAAATACTTATTTCCTTCATGGAAATGCAAATTCATTTATAACTCTTTTTGAAACGCATTCTTCTGGATTTTTTGTGTCATTGTTGTCTCTCGGTGTTCAAATAAAGCTACCATTGAAATTATAGACTGATCATTTCTTTGCAAGCGGGCAAACTTACAAAATCAGCTGGGGTTCAAATACTTTTTTCCCCTCACTGTACTTTTGTACTATCTATGAATATTACAGTGTATACTGTATCTATGAATATTACAGTGTATACTGTATTTATAGTTTAGTTTTGATCATTATTTTTATGTAATGGTTTGGCTGTGTTTTTAAAAAGTATATATATTTCTATATACATCTTGGAGTTTGGTGCTTGGATGTTGCAGTGCACAGGCCACTTTGTTTCGGGCAGTATTGTAGGAAAAGCCAGACTCAGCCTGTTGACCGACCTGGTATGCCAGTTGGCGTGCGATGAAATAGGAGATGGTCTCCTTGTGCAGAAGTGAAGACACCCTCGTTTGGTACAGCAGGACGCTCTCGGCGTACGTGACCAGTCCCCAGCTTTCCGTGGCGGCACCAGATAAATCTGGCAGTGCAACCTGATCTGGGGGAATGATGCGGAAAGTTGAGGGCAAATGTACGTGTACATCAAGCCGCGCAATAACCCTCACCACCGAGCAAAACGCCGTTTATGCACGTCTGCCTTGGTTTTATCCTTGACGAGGATTGCAATATTTGGCGGGACTCCAACATGTACAGTACATGTGTTTACTAGTGGATAGTGGATGGAGACGTTTAAGCGGTGAAGGAAATACAGCATACTTGACGACTCGGGCAGTGTTAGTTGCAAACAATCTTACGTGAGAGTTTTTTTTATGAAATATGCTGCTCTCTGACGGCCACATTGGCTGTCCATTGAAGAGCAAATAGGGCATATAAGGCATAGAAAAACCTGCTTATGACCTTCTAGGCATGCTTTTTAACATAAATAGAGCCCTCTAGACATGAAATAACACCCCTATATTCACCTTTACACTCCTATTACACAATATAGTAGACATAAGAGAAATTAAGACATAGAAAACCTGTTTACAACCTGCTAGGTGTGCTTTCTAACATTATCAGAGCCCTCTAGACATGAAATAACACCCCTATAGTGACCTTTACACTCCCATTACCCAATATAGTAGACATAATAAGAGCAAACAGGACATATAAAGTATAGAAAACCTGTTTATGACCTTCTAAATATGCTTCTAGACATGAAAGAACACCCCTATAGTCACCTTTACACTCCTATTATCCAATATGGTAAACATAATAAGAGAAAATAAGCCAGAAAAAAACTGTTTTTTCGACCTTCCAGGCCTGTTTTTTTAAATAATTAGAGCCCTCTAAACATGAATAACACCCCTATAGTCACCTTTACAGTCCTATTACCCAATATAGTAAATATTATGAGTAGAAAATAAGACATAAAAAGCCTGTTTATGACCTTGTATATATACCCTTCTTCTTCGGCTAGCGTGGAGCCAAAGAGTCCCTCCTACCTACCTAGCTTTTTCTGGAGGTAATTGATGTAAAAACGCTTCTCGTAGAAGTCCAGGATGCTTCCAGTCATGTTTGCCGCGTAAGCGGTGTGTCCAGCTTTGGTGGCCTCCGGCCGAGCAAATACCTGAAAAAGCAGAAATCAGAACTCATTCTAGTCTCCCTGCCTGAGCAAAGAGCTGAAAGTCGCCACCTGAATGTTGACACGCTGGTGTGTGGCGGACCGGATGGCGGTCAAGTCGGAAACGGTGAAGGCCAGAGAGTAGGTTGACATTTTTGGCGTCGGATGAAAACGGGTCACAGTCCAGCCATCATGGAGAATATCCGAGCCTGAAAGAGCGTGTGGAAAAGCCTCTCAGACACTCCCGGGCCATTTGTGTCAAACACGGAGAACGCTGCTGCGGTTACCCCACACTTCCGCGTTTCCCAGCGCCGCCATGCTTTGTCTGTGGATGATGCGGACGTCAAACACCGCCTTCATGTGTGGCTCGTCAAAACAAGGAAACGCTCGCCGGGCGCCCGTCGGCTGCAGATTTGTACTGGCAAGAAAGCTACCAAAAAAAGACAACTTGCTGTCACTTCAGCTGGTCTCCTGTCGTCGCTAGACCCAGCACTTTATTTTGGCAACTTCCCTTTTCCTTCTACTGCTTCCTGGCCACGATTCTACCTTTTCCTATGGTGGGCGGAGCAACTACATGCTCCGCCTACATGGCAATGAGTCACTTCCTTACTCACTCAAGTCAATCGCCACACACACAGAAACCCGCATCGGCGGCCGAGCGCTAGATGCTCAGTGAAACCCGAGCTTTTGTGGTGTACCCGTGAGTCAGTGAAACTTGAGTCTGTGTCCAGTACTGTCCAGTCAGTGGACTCAAGTCTTTGTGGAGTACCCGTCAGTGGGTGAAACTTAGTCAAGTACCCGTGAGTGGAGTCGATATAGTCTTCCTCGAGCACCCACGAGTCGGTAAAATTGGAGTCTTTCTTAAGTACTGTGACTCAGTGAAATTCTTGTCGTTTACCCGTAAGTCAATGAAACTTGAGTCTCTGTTCAGTACCCGTGAGTTTGTAAAACTCAAGTCTTCATTTCAGACTTTATCGAGTACTCATGAGCAGTGGCGGCTCTACATTGGATTACTCCACGGGCGAGACCGCTTCCGAGCGCCCCCCCCCACCCCCCCCTCCGAAGATCTTTTTTGTGTGCTCGTGCCGCCCACCATGTGACACGAAAAAATGCTGTCCCAGGCGGCTGCCCGGTTTGCCCATGAGTCAGTAAAACTTGAGTAATTCAGTCTTTATCGAGTGCCTGTAAATCGGTGAACTTAAGTCTTGGTGGAGAACCCGTTAGTGAAACACAAGTCTTTGTCTAGTACCCGTGAGTCGGTAAAACAAGTCTTTGTTGAGTACCCGTGAGTCGGTAAAACAAGTCTTTGTCTAGTACCCATGAGTCGGTAAAACAAGTCTTTGTTGAGTACCCGTGAGTCAGTGAGACTCGAGTCTTTGTGAAATACCTGTTAATCGGTGACACTCGAGCATTTATTGAGTGACCCTGAGTTGGCGACACTCTCACAACAGTGAGTTAGTGAAACTCGAGTCTTTGTCGACTACGCAAGAGGCGGCGAAACCTGAGTCTTTGTAGAGAACACACAAGTTGATAAAACTCAAGTCTTTGTTGAGTACCTGTGAGTCAGTGAAAAGTGAGTCTAAATATATATACGTGTGTGTGTGTACTGTTTTTAAAAATAATGACCCAATAACTGCTAATAATAAATTATACTCATATCAATATGTATATATATAGAAAGCGCTATTTATTGCGATGTACAGTATTAGATGAGAAAATGAAATGTGTATATTTTCGATTGACCCTATTCAACTTTTGATGCAGCAAATATAGTTTTAATGAAAGATACGCCGAAAAAAGTGTACAGTATGTGTGAAGTTACCTTGGAGGGGGAGCTTGTGAATACGTGCTGACATAAAGTCCCTGAAGATGGTGTGACATCTGTCCCTGGAAAGACACAAACAAGCTGTAGTTGCTTCCTTTCTCCAGCGCTTCCTTCAAGCCGATCTCCAGGAAGTCGCTTAGGCCGGTGTGATGCTTGACGTGAGACACGCGCATCTCCTGGTTCGTGTCTCTGTTCTTCACTGCGACGTGGTCGAGCGTCAGGTCCCGACTGTGGAGGAAAATGCTCAGCGTCCTCTCCACGCAGCGGAAGGCGACCGACGAGTTCCCGGTGAACAGCATGGTTTGGTTGGGAGTGGTGGCGTTCACCTCTGTGATTTGGGAGTAGAAATGAGTTTGGAGAAAGATCTTGTAGCGCTCAGGCACCAGACTGGTCGGCAGCCTCATGACGGGCGGCGGTCCCATGGTGGTGGTTGGAAAGGTCGGTCGAGGCGTGGGGTTCATGGTGGCGATCTGGGTCTTGTAGAAAATGACCATGGTGATGATGCTGCCCACGGCAGACACGGTCAGGACGATGAACGCGGCGGCGATGGCCTTGGAGGTGGAGGACTTGAGCATCTTGGGTCTCGGCCGCTCGGACGGCTCTCTGAGCTTGTCCTGCTCGGGCGTGCCAGAACTTGCGTGCTTCCTGCTCACCGGGCTTGGTCTGCATTCGGATTAAGCATTAACCTGGACGTTGAAGAAGGAGCAAAGAGTAATGACACGCATCACTTTTTTATAACCACAACGCTCACATTTATTTTCCTTCAACACAAATCTATTGATTGCCGTATTGTATTTGTTTATTCTTTCTACTCGTTTGTCCGATATGGCTTATGACTTCTTCTTACATACAATATATATGCAATAATGATATTCGTGTCGAACAATAACTACTAGTACATAGAGTAGATGCTATAATTAATAATTGCTGTATATATCTGTGTGTGCACATTTTATAGAATAGCATATATACTGTAGTATATCATGGATTGGAACGACCCAAACATAGCATCAATCATAACATAACCTAGATAATGGTAACCGCAACAATAACAATACAATAACAGTAGTAATACAAGTCCAAATACATACGAATGTAACTATTAATATATTACTTTTACATATATAATTTGATTAATTATACTGTACACTAATAATATATTTTATTACCACATATTAGCAGGTAAGCAACATCTACACTTTGCAATAGCTGAATAAATATATCATTTATAAATATATAATACTAAACTACATTTAAAAAGTACATTATATAAATAATATGGGTACATAAGGTAAATCAAACGCTAAATCAAATAACTATACACATCTATATGCAAAACAACTAGGAAAAATACATTAAAGGTTTTGTGGCGCCCCCTGGCGGCCACAGCGCCCTTAGCACAGGATTGCCTCGTGCAATGGACGTGCATTCTACATTGTAGCGATCGAATGCTATTCATTTATGATAATTGATGTTTGATGAGTGTCATTACGCTAGCATGAATTAGCTTGAGCTAATCAAATCTTACCTTGATGCATTCCCACTTTGCATGAGCGTCTGGGAGCAAGTATGAGCTAAAAAGGGAAAAGGTGAACAGACAGTGTAACAACGTCGCATGGTGCGTTCAAGGACCGCCCAACAATGTCGGACAGCTCCTCGTTTGCATCAAAACAAACATGCAAAAACCGGGGGGTTATTTTTTGAATAAAATAACATCATAAATAGACAAACATAAACATTTACATAAATAAAATGTAGTTATTTACCTTTTGTATTAAGTGGTTCTTGCTTTTCTTTTTACATTACAGTATATTCACAGTACATACAGCTACATTGGCATCTATGACATGCCAATATTTTTGCCCGCTACTGTATTGTATGCCCATGCTTTAGGGACACCCTGAATTAGCAAAAGGCAGCAAAAAAATCATAGAGTGCTTAAAACAAAAGTATAAATACTATAAATGAATTTGAAATACAAAGTACAATAATACCTACTTTATGACGTTAGTTGGTTCCACAACCGACCGTGATAAGTGAACTTCTGCAAAGTAAGATTCATTGTTATGTTTTTGTAGTCATGGCACAGAAAACCTGTTTACAAACCTTGGAAATCTATCCAACCATCCATCCAGTTTCTATGCTGCTTATCCTCTCTAGGGTCACGGGGGTATGCTGGAGCCTCTCCCAGCTGAGTTTGGGCGGGAGGCAGGGTACACCCAGGACTGGTCGCCAATCAAACCTTCAAAATACGCTTTTTAACATTATTAGAGAACCACTAGACTTGAAATAACACCCCTATAGTCACCTTTGCACTCCTATTACCCAATACGGTAGACATAATTAAATAAGACATAAGATAACATGTTATAAATCACACCATTGTTTAATTCATTGTACATGGGTCTGTTTATTCCTTGGTGCTGGGCTGCATACACAAGAATGCGGAATGTCGAAGCTTTTCCAGCAAAGCATACAATTGATAGTTTTTCCACTGAGATGAGAATGTTCTCCTCCAATAAGACCTGGGAACAAGCAGATGACAATAAACAGCAGTGCCACAGCAACACACATTGGAGTGCTCGTTCAAATGGGTCACATTTTGTCTCTTAAACACACCGGAAACAACCCAAGTGCCTAAAAGGTGTCCTACCCTCCTCATTGCAAATGGAAGGACCCCTTTAACGAAGGGAATAGACCGATTCATTCAACAACTTAAAGCGGAATATGTTGTTACTTAGCAGCCAGACATTCATTATGCACACAATGATATATTTCATGCATTTTTTCATCATACTTTACGGCTAATGAAACCCCATCATTCAGTAAAGTTGGTGCTTGCTTTTCACCATTAATCCTTTCCCAAAAGGTCAGATGATAACCCAAACCCATTCCTTCCAGACACCCAACACAAGTAGGCTGTGTATTCACTAAGTCATGAAAACATGCACAATCGTCATTCAAGTAACACCCCCGCGTAAAAGAAACAATGACGGCTGTTTGGTGGTGCCAGACAAGTTCCATTTCTATGTGGTATTGGGCTGACTGGGCACATGACGTTAGATTACATGACCTTTCACACTGCATGGAGACTGGCTACTGAGCCAGCAGAACCCAGCCCACATGCCATGGCCGAGACGGGACACGCCATGGCCGAGATCAATAAACAAAAGACTTTCCTTTCATTCCGTGTGGAAGTGGTAAGTCTTTGGCTTCATAGGCCTTCTTCCCCACACTAACTACCGGCGGCCGTCTGGTACCTCCCTTCCCACAGCCTGTGCAATGTGATGTAAACACAGAATAATAGGAGTGTAATAGTGACTGTAGGGGTGTTGTTTCATGTCTAGAGGGCTCTAATAATGTTATAAAAATGATGAATTCACTTTTGGGTCTGGAACCAATTAAACAGCCATAAACGAGGGACGATTGTATAGAATGTGCTAAAGTGTTGGTCCTGGTGGGAGAGAATATTTGGAAGACAAATTCTACCTTCAGTTGGAGCTTGGCTACCACAGCCAGCTGTCTAGATGCTGGACGCAGTAACAGGACTGCTCCAGGATGACTGACAGTTCGCTGTAGAGCTTCTCTCTCCATGTGGGTAGGAGTCTCTCATTGTTCAGGGCCTGGAGCCTCGGCGTACCCTCCCGTAGGACGTGGTACATGCAGGGCCATCGGCTCTGGATCCTCAGCCGGGTGCGCCTGTCCAGTGTGATGCCACGCACGATCTTCTTGGCTCGGAGCTCACGCAGTGTGGGCAGCTTGAGACATGAGAAGACCAGGCCTCTGCTTTGCGACACGTCCAAGAACTCCAAAGACAGCGACTCCAGAGTGTAGGAGATGTCAAGGTTCCTCAGCGGCACCAGGATGTGCAAGGTCAGAGACTTCAGGTTGGGGAGGGATGTGGTCAGGGTCTGCAGCGTGGATGGAGTCACTCCTTTGAAAACCCAGAAGTACTTGAGCTCAAGGACTTTGAGCTGCTGGAACTGGGTGAGCAGCGACACTGACAACTCTGACCAATCGAAGTGTAAGCGCATCTTGGTGATACGCGGGCAGCTCTGGGTGAGTTTGCCTAACAGCTCCTGGAAACTGGTCACCTGCCAGAACACACCATGTGACAATCATCCACACATAAAAAAGGGTCCCTAACATAATTCAGCAACTTTGCTTCAATATGTTGCATATTGTTTGGAATTCCGTTCTACATTCTTCCATTTTTCAAAGCCAACGGTAAATTTGCAAAAACGACATTAACAGTTCCTGTTCAGCCTCGTTTCCGGAAGCGACGTCATCAGGGTGACGCCTCTCAGCTAAAGCAGATTAACCAAACGCTTCTGGAGGTAGATGGTGGATAGTATATTTGTCATCAAAATAGCAGTCATGCCAAAATGTTGTGTTGCTGCTGGGTGTTCACATTATCCCAGTCATACTGTATGCTTCTTTTCTTACTCAAACTGTAGTTTGTGTACACCTGAAGGAACAAACGACTCAACCATGCCTGCAGCACATTCTAAGAATGTAATTTAAAAAATACTTTTACAAAAACGAGAAAAAATCACCAGTAATGTTGCGTGAATAAACTCAAAGTTTTAAAACGTAAAAGTTGGAAAAAACAACAAGAATTCAAGAATATTCAAGAAAAATAGATTTTTGTCAAATTAGGTTGCGGAAAAACTTTGTGAATTGTGATGGGATACACCTATTCTGCCTCTAAAGCACTTAAAAAAAATCATATACATAAAAGGCTTTATGTACATGACAATTTTTAGTAAATGAGACAAAGTCCATTTTATTTTAATTGTTTTTTACTTTTTTAGCATGCTAACAACTTGGATTTTAGCATTACTGGCAGGCTGACAGTAGCGTGTTATCGTTTTTGCTATTTTCAGAGGTATAAATCTACATGGACAGTGTTTTTATGTTAGGTGTTAGCAGGTTAACAGCACGCCAGCATTGTTAATATGCTAATGTTAGCATGTTAGCATTTAAGCCACCTTCATAATGCATTTACAAACTTACATGAAGACTAAGCACTACTTTGCAAGGTGTCAGAATGCTAACAGCTAGCATGTTAGCACTGCTGGCATGCTAATATGACATGCTAGCTTTTTTGCGATTTTTAAAGTTATAAACTTGCATAGGCAGTGTTTTCATGTTAGATGTTAACATTGCCAGCACTGGCATGTTAACATTTATGCAGTATTTAAAAACTTACATGAAGACTAAGGGCTATTATGCTACAAGTCAGCATGCTAACAGCTAGCATGTTCGCACTGCTCACATACTAAACAAAGCACATTAGCTTTGCTGTTATATACAAAACTTAGTGACTTCATGTTAGCTGTAAGCATTGAGAGTAAGCTAACATTAATATGTTGACAATTAAGCCACCGTTATACTGTATGAACTTACACATAGACTATGTGCAATTAGGCTAGGTGTTTGCATGCTAGCATCTAACATGCTAAAAATAGCTCAAAGGGCATTAACGTGTTTTCATGTTAAACAACAGTTGGCATGCTAGCATTACTGGTATGCTAATTTTGAGAAGAGTTACCTGGCCCATCTTGGTAATGCTGTCCTGATGGGAGCTGGAGCTGGAGTGCACCCTGAGATCCAACGGTTCAAGAAGAGTAAACGTCCAGTTGAGGTCCAGTTGACTGAGGTCCCTGCAGTGGACGTGGTCCAGCAGGTGGCTGAGCAAGTCCCCCCACTTATTGCAGCGGTCCCCCAAATCAAAACTGGCCTTCAGCGTGAGCAGGCTGGCCCGGCGTGAGATGAGGTGGTGGGTGTAGTGGTGAACCCACGACTTCCATCTCTCGAACACACGATTGGACACGAGCAGTCCCTCTTGACCCAGGTGGAAGACTCCACGCCGGGAGTAGTCCGCCACCCGCCACAGCTTCCACGAGCGAATGAGGCGGCTCCAGCTGAGGCAAACCAGAGCACAGCTGCACTTATCCACCTCGTTCAGAAAGGACAACACGTGCAGCTGGCACTCCACTGGCAGCAGGTTGAAAGGCAAGTGGTCGTCCGCGGCTTTCCGACGCTTGCTTACGGGTGCCAGGGGGCGTTTACGTGGAGGCATGTCGTGGGAAGGCAAAGGTGGCCAATGGCAGAGGTTAAAATCGCCACCTGCAGGTCTTGTGGTCTGGCTTCGTCATAGATCCTTCTCTTCACCTACAACACAACATTAAACATGAGCTCAAATGCTAACATCAAAAGAGCCAAGTATAAATTTGCCTATAGACATAAGAAAATGCTAACAGTTAGCATGCTAACATCAAAAGGGCCAAGTAAAAATTTGCCTATAGACATAAGAAAATGCTAACAGTTAGCATGCTAACATCAAAAGAGCCAAGTATAAATTTGCCTTTAGACATAAGAAAATGCGAACAGTTAGCATGCTAACATTAAAAGGGCCAAGTATAAATTTGCCTATAGACATAAGAAAATGCTAACAGTTAGCACGCTAACATCAAAAGGGCCAAGTATGGATTTGCCTTTAGACCTAAGAAAATGCGAACAGTTAGCATGCTAACATCAAAAGGGCCAAGTATGGATTTGCCTTTAGACATAAGAAAATGCTAACAGTTAGCATGCATTTGTGTGCAAAAGCACACATCTAATTCGTATATTAACTGAATATGTTATTACATTGTTCATTTAAATCATTTAACAAGTCTTTTTCAATGACTCAACAATGTATGAACACATTTATTTTAAACACTGAAATATACTGATATGGCAAAGCTCATATACAACATGGGGAAAACCAGAGCGCTGGTATCGGAAGTGTCGATATTGTAGTATCGATCCGCACGTGAGGAAACGACGACAAACGAGGAGGGAGGAGGGAGGAGGGGGGGGGAGTGATTGTACAACCTGCCGTTTGCCGTCGCCGTCAAATTGCTGCCACTCCCAGCCGTTTTTCGTCTTCGAACGTCGATGGAAACGACACTTTTAAGCGCGCGTGCTTACCTTCCGCTCTTCTTTCGAAGCTAGCCCGCTAAGCTAACGCGAGGACGAAAGGAAAAACAAGCCGAGAGTTGTGCGCAAATGTACGCGGGCTAATAAGTGGCTAAGTGGAGGCACCGAGTAGCTAATCTCTCATTTAAAAAAGGGGTATTTGCCATTTATCGCCTCCGCTTGCAAGCAGCGGGCTCGTGTTGTTGTGTTTTGCTGCGCCGAGCCGGAAGTGGCGTCATCAAAAGGCGCCGAGCTGCACCGCGTCACCTGCGGGCCTAGAGGACGCGCTACAGCGACTTTAGATGATTGGTTTGAATTCAATACGTCATTTTACGCAGAGAATAATATAGCAGTAGTTATTCATTCACGAATGACCTGCTTTTGTAAACACCCTGAATTATTTTGTTTAAATGAAACATAGTAAACGGCAAACGCTTGGCAGGTAAGTCTCCAATAAATATAATAATTGTCAAAATATACAAATATGCATAACAATTAAAAGATTCCGGACAGCTTGGATACATTTTGTATAGATGCCAAAAGCAAGGCACCGAAGGTCAAAACAAACAGATCTTAGCTCTAATCATATATCTCATTAATAATGAATTCATGTGCCGAGGGCATATTCATATTCAATATGCCGAGGGCCAATAAAAAGCAAGGTGCGGGCTGAAACTAGTCAAAATCTAATAGGAGCTTGGAAAAAAAGGACAAACCGTAGACCCAGGCCAGGCTGACATTTTTTATTGGCCAACAAAAGCAGGGGTGGGCAACCTTTGGCCTGAAGAGGCATTTTGGCCCATTTCCACCAAATGTAAACCCACTTGGAGCCACAAAACCTCTTTGACCACTAAACTGAAAGTAACGCTATTATAAAGTGCCCCTAAAAGTATTGTCACGTTCTCTTTCTGTTCTTGTTCTTAAGCCTTCCTACTGATTTTGGAGTCAAATTCCTTGCACTGGTACACATCGATTCATTCCAGTTGTAATACCGCTCTCCGTATCCTCATTGTTCATTAGCAACAAATGAACAATGGATAGATACTCTAGTTGCGTCATGGGTTCCTACCAAGTTGACAAACCAGAAAACACTACCCCTGGCACTTTGGTGGAGAATTGCACGGCACACGCTCAAACTCCAGTGCAGAGCTTTGAAAGGCTCATTACAGCATCCGATGGGACGGCGTAGTGACTACACAGAAACATAAATCAGCTGAAGCAACAGCAGCAGGATAACAGAGCCGTGGGTTGCAGACCCCTGGCCCAGAGAAAAGGAACAATGTAGAGACAAAAACTGAAAGGCTGACACAATAACTAATAATATAGAACGCTTAGTCTTTACATATATACAGTGGTATGAAAAGGTTTGGGCACCCCTGATAATATTACATTTTCCTTTAGTAGCGGTCTGAATTGTCGACTTGACTGGGTAGTAGAGTTGAGAACGTTTCGCTTTTATTAGAGACTTAAGAAGGTCGATCAGATGTCAGGAGGAGTGTAGTGAGGAATACAAACGAAGCAAACGCTGTCCAAAAGAATGGCACAACACCGGAGGCAGAACAGCAGTAGTCCACAGTCAGCAGTGCATCTACATCTGGAGGCCACAAACCACACTTCTGAAGAGAGTGAGGTGAAGATTTTAGCTAGGGAAAAGCGCTGGTTTGAAAGAGGAGTGAAAGAAGCCTATTTTGTCAAGAAGCATAAGTCCCGTTTCAGTCGAGATGGCGGCTTGCGTTACAAGTTACCCCCCCTCCCCTTACAATGGCCTTATTGGATCAAGGGAGTGGTAGCCTTTGATAATGCTAATGTAGGAATGAAGGAACTTATTCTGTCTAGAGGAGTCCAGGCTATAAAGTCTCCAACTTGTGAACTTAGTTGTACCTCTCTTACCGAAGACTAGCTGACAAAGCCTCTGCGAGTAGAAGCGAAACGTCCGCAGCTACCCAGTCCAGACAACTAATCAGATCTCTACTACTACGTATGACCACTGGACGAGCGAGAGCCTTCACAGGTTTATAAATCAGCAATTTCAGTTAAATGTATCATATAGCAGACAAACACAGTGATTAGGTTTTTAGGTTTTACAGAAAGTGTGCAGTAAACAAAATTGGGCAGGTCCATATTATTCGGCTCGCCTGTTGTTTTATTGATTTGAATACCTAATTTGAAAACCACTAATTATTAGAACACAAATTTTTTTTGGTAAGCTCATTGACCCTTGACCTTCATACACAGGTGAAGCCAATCATGAAAACGGGTGTTTAAGGTGGCCAATTGCAAGTTGTTCTCCTCTTTGCATCTTCTCCAAAGTGTGGCAACCAGGGAGCCTCAAAAGAACTGTAAGATGACCTGAAAATAAGGATTGTTCATCATGGTTTGGGGGAAGGTTACAAAAAGCTAGCTCAGAGATTCCAGCTGTCAGTTTCCCCCGTGAAGAACGTAGTAAGGAAATGGAAGACCACAAGCACAGTTCTGGTTAAGGCCCGAAGTGGCAGGCCAAGAAGAATCTTGGACAAGCAGAGGCAAAGCATGGTGAGTGTCAAGAGTTGCCGCTCTGGCAGGACGCACACCAACAGGAAGACGGGGGACAAAGAACACAAACTGAGTCAGAACTTATCCTTTGCAAAAGAAGAGGAGGCCTTCACTCTCTGCTCCAACCCTTTCTGCAGAGCCTCCTTTCCTTTCTGCCCTTTATTACTTCTTAAATGGAGCCACACAAATACATTCCAATCACCAGATAAGGAGTTGTTTTGTCAGTTGGTGTCTGGTTGCAGTCAGCGTGGGTCAGGGGTTCAAAATGTGGGTGCGTTAATTTTACAACAGCCCAGCACTCATGTATTTCTAACACAAAATTAAAGCATACATGTGTTTCCATGAGATAACATATGTAGTTTTTCCATCATTTCCCTCCTGTTTATCAAATGAAAATACATCAAAACATCTTATCACATTTCACCAGCATTATCATGATAATCATCAAATGCGTTTCACTTCCGATAACCTTCAAACTCTTCAAACTTCATCATTATCTTGGTTCAGGTCTTGTTTTAGCAAATATTTACACTCATCGCTGAGCAAAATACCAGTAACAGTAGAAGTAATCAATTTGGTCATCATCACGCAAACACATGGTGTGATACAACAGAGGAAAAGTATCAGTACTACAATAAAGGGTGTAGCAATTGTCAGAAGTGCTGAAGTCCAATCACCTGAAATTGGCTGACTGGTACCACATGTTTCTTTCATGATGTTGTAGATTCTGTTACCATTCTGCCACGCCTCGACATGTCCTTTTCTGCTTCGTGGCTGGGGCACAGCCGCGAAGTTCTATGAACTAATGCACAACTATTAAATAAAAATAGCTTTGGAACGGTTTGACCTGCCCAGTAAAGAGAATGAAGAACCAACTTTTTTTTCTCTGTGGACTTGACAGCGTATGGCAAGAAGCGAGAGGGTGGGAACTTGTGACAACCAAGAAGTGTTTTCCTGAAGGCTAGACCGTCCCATTTCACGTTACTCTACCTGCGGCAGAAGGATCCTCAGACAAACCCAGCCTTCATCAACCGTTGGGTCCTCTGAAGGGTGCAGACGCCAAAATGAGACTTGGTTAATGTCACACGCTGTGCTGCGGAAGTAAACATGGCCGCTCCTAGTCCTGGCAATTTCAAGGATTTTAATGAACCCAAGTCAATATTTTGTCAACCAAATGATTTTGCGCAGGAAACTAAAACGGAGGAGAGCGGGAATTTTACAATGTTACTACGAAGTTTATATCGAGAGGCATGTGGGTGAGGAACCACCGGAGCCAGGAGTGGTGGGACATTTATGTGAGCCGCAGGAAGTAATTGAGGGATTTCGACAGTGGTGGGGCTTTCCTATGTGCGGAGGAGCAAGAGATGGGAGTTATATCCCCATCATCGTTCCAGAAGAAAACCCTGCAGACTACTTTAAAAGGATGGCCAAAGGATGGTGTTCTGTCATTCTTCAGGGTGTTGTGGATCACCAGTACTGGTAAACGTATTCAGTAGTAATATTTTTTGTTCAGCAACTCAATATCAATATTGTACAACTTCTTTGTACAATATTGATCTAAGGACACTGAAGAGATTATGGGAGTGCAAGTACCGAAGCCTCTCCAGAGGAAGACCAAAGTATATTTTCTCATGCCCCGTCCACAGGCGGGCGGGTATCTCATAAAACCAAGTTTTTTTTCCCTCGTTTCTGCCTATCATCCACACGAGTCCGCAGATATACGGCACTAAAAATGAAGGTGAGGATCAGGAAAACTTCGGTTATACGTTTGCATGTGGACGCTAATAACCGTTTCCAAACGTCATTTCCTGCGGAAACGTATGCGGTGTCTCTTCTTTCAGAAAAGACAGGATCAATGGGTAGGAGCACACAGGTAGACTACATCTTGTGTAGAAGGTGTAACCTGAAGAAGGCCAGTGACTGCAAAGCGTAGGCAGACAGCATTGGATGGTGGTGTGTAGGAGGACTCTAGTGGTGAGAAGGATGAAGAGGGTAAAGGCAGAGCAGAGGACAAAATGGTGGAAGCTGAAAAAGGAGGAGTGTGGCGTGACTTTTAGGAGGGAGTTGAAAAAGGCTATGGGTGGCCAGGAAGTCCTTCCAGATGACTGGACAACTACAGCTACTGTGATCAGGGAGACAGGTAGGAGAGTACTTGGTGTGTCATCTGGAAGGAAAGTAGATAAGGAGACTTGGTGGTGGAATGAGGAGGTGCAGGAGTGTATACAGAGTAAGAGGTTAGCTAAGAAGAAGTGGGACACTGAGAGGACTGAAGAGAGTAGACAGGAGTACAGAGAGATGCAGCGTAAGGTGAAAGTAAAGGTGGCAAAGGCCAAACAAGGGGCTTATGATGACTTGTATGCTAGGTTGGACAGCAAGGAGGGAGAGAAAGATCTATACAGGTTGGCAAGGCAGAGGGACAGAGATGGGAAGGACGTGCAGCAGGTTAGGGTGATGAAGGATAGGGATGGAAGGGTATTGACAGGTGCCAGTAGTGTCATGGGAAGATGGAAAGAGTACTTTGAAGAGTTGATGAATGAGGAAAATGAAAGAGAACAAAGAGTAGAAGAGGTGACTGTTGTGGACCAGGAAGTAGCAAAGATTAGTAAGGAAGAAGTGAGGAGGGCATTGAAGAGGATGAAGAATGGAAAGGCACTCGGTCCTGATGATATACCTGTGGAGGTATGGAAGTGTCTAGGAGAGGTGGCAATAGAGTTCCTGACCGGGTTGTTTAACAAGATCTTAGATAATGAGAAGATGCCTAAGGAATGGAGGAGAAGTGTGCTGGTGCCCATTTTTAAGAACAAGGGAGATGTGCAGAGTTGTGGCAACTACAGAGGAATAAAGCTGATGAGCCATACAATGAAGTTATGGGAAAGAGTAGTTGAAGCTAGACTAAGGGCAAACGTGAGCATTTGTGAGCAGCAGTACGGTTTTATGCCAAAAAAAGAGTACAACAGATGCAGTATTTGCTTTGAGGATGTTGATGGAGAAGTACAGGGAAGGTCAGAGGGAGCTGCATTGTGTTTTTGTAGATCTGGAGAAAGCTTATGACAGGGTGCCCAGAGAGGAAGTGTGGTATTTTATGAGGAAGTCTGGAGTGGCAGAGAAGTATGTTAGAGCGGTGCAGGACATGTACGAGGACTGTAAGACGGTAGTGAGGTGTGCTGCAGGTGTGACAGAGGAGTTCCGAGTGAAGGTGGGACTCCATCAGGGATCAGCTCTGAGCCCCTTCTTGTTTGCTATGGTGATGGACAGGCTGACGGACGAGGTTAGACAGGAATCTCCATGAACTATGTTTGCAGATGACATTGTGATATGTAGTGAGAGCAGGGAACAGGTGGAGGAGAAGCTTGAGGGGTGGAAGTTTGCCTTGGAAAGGAGAGGAATGAAGATGGAGTACATGTGTGTAAATGAGAGGGACTTCAGTGGAAGAGTGAGGTTACAGGGAGAAGAGATAAAA
The DNA here is from genome assembly GCA_024372805.1 of Oostethus manadensis. Taxonomy (NCBI): domain Eukaryota; kingdom Metazoa; phylum Chordata; class Actinopteri; order Syngnathiformes; family Syngnathidae; genus Oostethus; species Oostethus manadensis. The sequence continues at coordinate 2,923,267 of QODF01000004.1, read as the reverse complement.
AAAGGTAGAGGATTTTCAGTACTTAGGGTCAACAGTCCAGAGCAATGGAGTGTGTGGAAAAAGGTGAAGAAGCGTGTGCAGGCAGGCTGGAATGGGGGGAGAAAAGTGTCGGGTGTGATGTGAGAAAGAAGAGTTTCAGCTAAAATGAAAGGAAAGGTGTACACAACTGTGGTAAGACCAGCGATGTTGTTTGGTTTAGAGACAGTGCCGCTGAAAAAAGACAGGAGGCAGAGCTGGAGGTAACAGAGATGAAGATGCGGAGGTTCTCTTTGGGTGTGACCAGGATGGACAGGATCAGGAATGAGCACATCACAGGGACAGCACATGTTAGAGGTTTTGGAGATAAAGTCAGAGAGGCCATATTGAAATGGTTCGGACATGTCCAGAGGAGAGATAGTAAATATATTGGTAGAAGGATGCTGAGTTTTAAACTGGCAGGCAGGAGGTCTAGAGGAAAACCAAAGAGGAGGTTTATGGATGTAGTGAAAGAGGACATGAAGGTAGTTGGCACAAGTGAAGAGGATACAGAAGACAGAGTTAGATGGAGGCAAATGATTCGCTGTGGCGACCCCTGAGGGGATAAACTGAAAGGAAAAGAAAGAAAGAAGAAGGCATACTGGGTATATCATTATATATTCAATCATAAGAGATGTATACGTAGGTGTGTTAAAACAATGAATACATTTGGTTATTGGTTTCTTTTAATAGGTTTGAACATAAACACAGCTGTCCCAAGAACCAGATTTGGTCGCCGAAGACCAGGTCGCCCGGAAACCCGCCCTCGACCACTTCCCAAATTGCATTGCACCGGACCCTTATGCTTGCCCCTGCAGGTGGTGGGTCTGCGGGGGGAGTCTCCGTGTTCCTGTTTCGGGCTAGGCCCGGCCAGGCCCCACCGGTGAAGACCTGGCCACCAGGTGCTCGCCTGCACGTCCCTCCCCCAGGCCTGGGACGTTAGGACAGTTCGATCACCATGGCTGAGGTAATTGGGGTAGTTAAAACACTCCCCAATGGCAAGGCTCCGGGGGTAGACAAGTTTTTCCCTAAATTTCTCAAGGCTCTGGATGTTGGGGGACAGTCTTGGTTGACACGCCTCTACAACATCGCATGGAAGTCGGGAACAGTACCTCTGGACTGGCAGACCGGGGTGGTGGTTCCCATTTTTAAAAGGGGTGACCGGAGGCTGTGTTCCAACTATAGGGGGATCACACTCCTCAGCCTCCCTGGGAAAGTTCACTCCAGGGTGATGGAGAGAAGGGTATGACCGTTAGTCGAACCTCGGTCACAGGAGTTGGAATGTGATTTTCGTCCCGGTGGCAGAACACTGGACCAGCTCTACACCCGTGCAAGGGTACTGGAGGGTATGTGGGAGTTTGCCCAACCGGTCTACATTTGTAGACTTGGAAAAGGCATTCGACCGTGTCCCTCGTGGTGTCCTGTGGGGGGTGCTCCAGGAGTACAGGATTGATGGCTCCCTACTACGTGCCATTCGGTCCTTGTACAATCGAAGCAACAGCCTGGTTCGCATTGCCAGCAGTAAGTCGAGCTTGTTTCCGGTGAACGTCGCTGTACGGGACCGTCGTGGTGAAGAGAGAGCTGAGCCAGAAGACGAAGCTCCCTGTTTACCGATCTACGTCCCCACCCTCACCTATGGTCATGAGTTATGGGTCATGACCGAAAGAACGAGATCGCGGATACAAGCGGCGGAAATTAGTTTTCTCTGCAGGGTGGCAGGGCTCTCGCTTAGAGATAGGGTGAGAAGCACTGTCATCTGGGAGAGACTCAGAGTAGAACCGCTGCTCCTCCGCATTGAGAGGAGTCAGATGAGGTGGCTCGGGCATCTAGTCCGGATGCCTCCCCGGCGCCTCCTTGGTGAGGTGTTTCGGGCATGCCCAGCTGGGAGAAGGCCCCGGGGAAGACCTAGGACACGCTGGAGGGATTAGGTTTCACAGCTGGCCGGAGAACGCCTTGGTGTCCTCCCCGTGGATCAGGAAGAGGTCGCCAGAGATCGGGAAGTCTGGACTTCCCTACTAAGACTGCTGCCCCCGGAACCCGGACACAGATAAGCGGAGGAAAATGGAATGGAATTGAATAAACACAGCTCCCTGTTTTTAGGCTACATTTTGAGGACATGCAACCATTCAAAAGACATATGTTGTAAATTGCTGCGGCAAGGGTTTTCATTTTTCATCATGAAATACATTGATAACCAACCTGGTTTGCCAAAAGAACTGCTGCTGTGGTGCTGTTTGAAGATGTGGCGTCCTCCGTTGAGACACTGGAGCTGTCAAAAAGCTGTATGGGCTGACGGCTGGGTTTGCCACTCAAAATTGTATCCATTTCGTCGTAAAACAGACAGGTTACCCAGCCGCTTCTTTTGTTGCTGTATTTTGTCTCTTTATGTTTAGCGCGAAGCCTTCTGATTTTCCACTGGCACTGCAGCCAGGTACACTTGATAACTTGCTCAGCCAAGTGCTGGACAATTTCGTTGAATACCGCCCGATAGCGGTATGACACCTCTAAATATGGATCTGATTCTTTGTCCTAGCAGGAAGTAGTTTGTCATACTAGTGATGGTCAGTGGCGCTTCTGGCTTTCTTGCTTTGGGGTTGTTGTCTTGCCCTCCTGTCGAGGGTTTTTAATTCAAGTTCCAGAAGTTCCAGTCACCCCCTGCTCGATGGCCAGGCCCAGCCACTTCACGACTCCAAAGGACTGAGGTCAGCTCGAGAGCAAGTTCTACTCTTCACTGACCTTCGTGATTGATAGGGACTATACACGTACCCCCCTTCCTGGTCAGGCTTTGGCTCCTTCCCGCAGTCTGATGAGTCACTTGTCAACGTTACCTGCCTCTTACAGTGTGACAGATGAATCCAAGAAGGTCTTCGGCAGTTTTTTACGGCTGTGGGTGTTGTCGGCAACATTCAGGTCCAACACTTGATCACCTTGATCAGAACCCAATCACCGAGCTTCAGTGAAGTTTGGTTGTCCTGCAAAGGCAATGAATCATCTGACATGTAATTAAATAACTTTACTTCTTTGTCTTCCAACACTTTCTTCATGTAATCAGTCAAGACTGTTTCAATCATTAGTTCAGGAGTCAAAGGAGAATTGATGGGTAATCCATACAATATTTCTTATGGACTTTATCAGATCTAAACATTCTGCCCAAGGTCTTCCCGTGTCTGCCATACCTTTTTTAGTCTGTTCTTAATTGTACCCCTTATTCATTCTCCCCACTAAGCCCCCACTTTATGGATGATGGGAACAGTGACGCTTTAACTGTATGCTTGGATTCTGTCCAGTCTGACTATTTTGTTAATCCATATTGTGGCCCAATGCTTTGGCTACTATAATAGCATCCGGGTGTTTGGTTGGAGCTCAGTCCATTTTGAAAAGGCATTAATCAAAACCAAACAATAATTGTAGTGTCCTACTTTGTTTGGCTCAATGAAGTCGAAATGTATCACTTGAAAGGGATACTGTGGTTCTGGTAATTGCCCTTTTTTAGGTCCGTCGTTCTCTTGTGGATTGAGTTTAGTGCAAATGACACAAACATTTTTAAGTAGGTATGAAAACCATAGGTAGTGAAGTGTTGTTCTACCATCTGCACCATCCCTCCTGTTGAGACAAGGACCCATGGCTCATAATTGCTGCCCATTTAAACAATCCTCGAGAAAGGATGGGTTTTCCGCCCACACTGCACATGATGTTGTCAGTGTTAAGTGATGCACCCTTATTTTTTCCAAAATGTTTTCTCGGAATATCGGCACTACATTAACACGCACACACATTTGGCGCGATGTCTGACAGCAATATGAACCCCATCAGGCTTGGACATTAAAATGTGGGGGTTTGTGGAGAGTCATTCGAGAGCCTGTCATTTGAATGGTTGGATAGCGTTTGATAGTTTGGAGAGTTCACAGAGAAGATCTAAGATTAGATGTAGGTTGTGTTTCAAATAGTTGGGGTACAATAAGAACACCTCATAATAATAATAACACCAGGCCGGAGAAGTTGTTTCAAAGAAGAGGAATCGGCTGAAACCAAAAATAGTTAAAAAACTATTATTTTCGACTGAAAAACAATCAAATTTCCCTTGTTCTGTACATCATTGACCAAGTTACACAAGCATGCATCTTCTGTGCCCTCTTCCTATTATCATAAGCTCATGGCAGGTGACATGATGAAAGTAGCCCATCCATCCATTTTCTTCCGCTTATCCAAGGTCGAGTTGCGGGGGCAGCAGCCTAAGCAGGGGAGCCCAGACGTCCCTCTCCTCGGCCACTTCGTCCAGCTCTTCCCGGCGGATGAAGAGGCGTTTCCAGGCCAGCTGAGAGACATAGTCTCTCCAGCGTGTCCTGGTCTTCCCCGAGGCCTCCTACCGGTTTGACGTGCCCTGAAAACCTCCCCAGGGAGGCGTCTGGGAGGCATCCTGACCAAATGCCCGAGCCACCTCATGATGGCTCCTCCTCTCAATGCGGAGGAGCAGCGGTTCTACACCGAGTCTCTCCCGGATGTCAGTGCTTCTCACCCTATCTCTAAGGGAGAGCCCAGCCACCCTGCGGAGAAAACTCATTTCGGCCACTTGTACTTGCGATCTTCTCCTTTCGGTCACTACCCAAAGCTCATGACCATAGGTGAGGGTAGGAACGTAGATCGACCGGTAAATTGAGAGCTTTGCCTTTCGGCTCAGCTCTCTCTTCACCACGACAGACCGGTGCAGAGTCCGCATCACTGTAGACGCTGCACCAATCCGCCTGTCCATCTCAGGTTCCATCCTTCCCTCACTCGTGAAAAAGACCTCGAGGTATTTAAACCACTTTCATTTGAGACAGGACCTCATCCCCGACCCGGAGACGGCACTCCACCCTTTTCCGGGCGAGAACCATGGCCTCAGATTTGGAGGTGCTGATTCTCATCCCAGCCGCTTCAAACTCAGCTGAGAACCGATCCAGTGAGAGTTGAAGGTCACTGCTCGATGAAGCCAGCAGGACCACATCATCTGCAAAAAGCAGAGACCGAATCCTGCGGCCGAAACACTGAAACACCTCAACGCCCTGGCTGCGCCTAGAAATTCTGTCCATGTAGTAATGAAAAGAATCGGTGACCAAGGACGATAGGTGACAATATAATGAATTACACTTGTTATGCTCTTTGTCAAAGCCTACAGCTTATACTGAGGTCATCATTTTGACTTCAAGAAATGAACCCTTTCTCGAACCAGTTGCCTGAAATGGTTCACGAGGCTTCATCTCGCCAGCACTTCTGGTTATACTGTTTATACTGTATACATCCTTGTAAATAATTTTTTTTGGATGTTCTTGTTTTTCTAATAGTTCACACTGTTTTTGCTGTAATTATTAGTGTGGGACTTTTCACCGTATCCTTGAGGTAAGCGTGTTTGTGTATCTTTTTCCTTCATAAGTAAACTCTCTTCTTTTCCTTTCGGCTTATCCCTTCAGGGGTCGCCACAGCGAATCAATTGCCTCCATCTAAGTCTGTCTTCTGTATCCTCTTCTCTTGTGCCTTTATGTCCTCTTTCACTACATCCATAAACCTCCTCTTTGGTCTTCCTCTAGGCCTCCTGCCTGCCAGTTTAAAACTCAGCATCCTTCTACCAACATATTCACCATCTCTCCTCTGGACATGTCCCAACCATCTCAGTCTGACTTTATCTCCAAAACCTCTCACATGTGCTGTACCTCTGATGTGCTTATTCCTGATCCTGTCCTTCCTGGTCATACCCAAAGAGAACCTCAGCATCTTCATCTCTGCTACCTCCAGCTCTGCCTCCTGTCTTTTCCTCAGCGGCACTGTTTTTAAACCAAACAACGCAAACCAAAATCTGCTGTTTGGAAGTAATTCACACTATCCAGTAATGATCACCCATGGATAGGCTTCAGCATACCCGCCACCCTAGAAAGGATAAGCGGTATAGAAATCGGATGGAGGGATGATCAGGCATGGGTATACAATAGAACATGGTGGTGGATATTGATTTGTTAACAGGCTATAACTATGTTACAGTAAAATCACTGATGAAAATTATGATTGGAAAATCAAAGGTGTTAATCACTAATTCAACAATCAGCTCATATTAACTAGGTACTGAATTGATACCAATATTTTCCTTATCACCTACGAGTAGTATGTAGTCGCACTCAACCACACCTGCCCACTGTGGCTTCCGCCTCGGTCTAAACAAGCTTCACAATTAAAGTAAGCATTCACACTCATTTTTTAAAAACTTAAATTCTACCACAAACACTCTCATTTACCGTTCAAGAACATTGCTTATTAAAATGAAATGAAATGTCGTGTTGCCCAGCTGTTGTATTCATCCTGCAAGCTTATGTCCCACAAATACATCTAAGCAGCTCTGATAATCGGTTGCACTTTATTTTCTTAGAACAGAAGAGATTTTAAATCATGTTAAATTTAAACTTAAGACACAGTCAGCAACTTGTTGTTATGTAGTATTTAACAACAAGTCGCGTTCTGTAATGGCCACATCATTCCCCAGGCCTACAGTAAATATTCCTGAAAATCTGTGTTGTGATTTCAAACGGGCTTTCCACGCTTGGAAACCATCAAACCTGACTGAACTAGCGATGTTTTGTAAAGAAGAATGGTCCAAGATACCGTCAACCCGAATCCAGACCCTTTTTAAAGGAAAATCTTGAAAATGATCAGGGGTGCCCAATTTTTTTTTTACACCACTATACCATTTTTGTAACCTTTTTACAAAATTTCAAAAATGTGTGACATCTTTGGATTTTTACTAAAATTTTTACTTAATTTTGTGCGTGTGCATGGTAAACATCTGGGATTTTGAGATTGAAAGTCATAAATTTACGAAATTTATAAAAGAAGTCTTAATTTTATGAGAAATAAAATCCTAATTTTCATTTATGACTTTTATTCTTGGCATATTATGATTTTTTATTTTTATTCCCGTAATTACGACTTTTTTTCTCGTGAGTTTACGGCTTTTATTCTTGTAAATGTACGACTTTTCTCAAAATCTCAGGTTTATTATTTTTTCATGTGGCTCCAAAACTCAATTCATTCATTCATTCATTTTCTATGCCGCTTATCCTCATTAGGGTCGCGGGGATGCTGGAGCCTATCCCAGCAGACTTTGGGCGAGAGGTACACCCTGGACTGGTCGCCAGTCAATCGCAGGGCACATATAGACAATTGCACGGTGGATGAGTGGTTAGCACATTGGCCACACAGTCAGGAGATCTAGAAGACCTGGGTTCAAATCTCCGTTGGGTATCTCTGTGTGGAGTTTGCATGTTCTCCCCGTGCGTGTGTGGGTTTTCCCCGGGTACTCCGGTTTCCTCCCACATTCCAAAAACATGCATGTTAGGTTAATTGGCCACTCTAAATTGTCCATTAGAGTGTGAATGTTTGTTTGTCTATATGTGCCCTGCGATTGACTGGCAACCAGTCCAGGGTGTACCCCGCCTCTCGCCCAAAGTCTGCTGGGATAGGCTCCAGCATCCCCGTGACCCTAATGAGGATAAGCGGTATAGAAAATGAATGAATGTTCCATAATTATTTATTCTTATTTTTTTCCCTTATCGCCCCTGCCTTGTCTTGTTTGTTTTATGTTGCGATTAAGTGTTTATTGTAACATTTTTGCAGAGCTGCCAGAAGTATGAATTTATCTTGGAGATTAATAAAGTATCTATCCATCTATCTAGCTATCCATCTATCTGGATGAGTCATTCACTGCATTTCAGGTGATTTTAAAATAGAAAATAAATAAAATAAAATAAAATATAATGAAATATTGTATAATAATAATTGAACATAATAAGATAATTGAACATGTAAAAAAAGGAGGGCTTGTTACGTAAATTACGTTCAGCCTGGACGTACAGGACCGCTTTGTTTAAGTCCCGCCCACAGCACCATACTGCACAGGATATTGCAGGGCTTTGTCTAGGACAACCAATCAGGAGCTGGGACTGGCGTACGTGTGTCACGTGACCGGGCCGTCCCCGCCCCACCTCCGCGTGTGTGTGTATATGCGCGTGACTGGAACGTCTTAATTCATTTCCAAGCAGGCTCCTATATGAAGCTAGTCCCGTTTCTGGTTCATTTACAAGCCATTCAAGCGTCGCATCTCGCGAGGACAAGCGTCTAAGAGTTTTGTGTCTTTAAAGCAACGACCAAAAGCTACAATGAAAACCAAGTTTATAAACGGGGTCTCTTCCTCGCCCTCCATGTCGCTGGGGCTGCTGGTGACTGACAACGTCCTTCAGGTCCAGCCCGACACCCAGGAGGTGTGGAAGGACCTGGCCCGCCCCGACAGCCCCGACAGCCCCGACCAGGACACACGGACGAGGGCTTACCGCTGGTGTAATGAGTTCCTCGGTGGATCCTGGACCAGCCTGGCCGAGGCCGACTTCAACATCACCGTCATCAGGTACGCCTTCACATCCTCGTGCCTCCTGCGTTGCAATGGCCACTTGTTTTGGAAAAGAGTGCTGACGTCATTGCACATGCGAGGACTTTAATATGAAAGGCTTCCAACGGCGGTGACGTCATCGGCAGGCCCACTCCATAGACTTTGTCTGCCTTCGTAAGAATACGAAAAAACTCGGCACAAATAGGCACGTGGTGAGATGGAGCAAGACCAAATAGCCATCACGTGTCAAATACCAGTCTGAATAAGGTCGGCTTAAAACCTGTCCCAAAGAGCCACCAAGCCATGACCAACTTCTTCCTCCTGGAGGTGACAGGTGACATTAGCCGAGTCACACCTCTCAGGTAAACAAACATGGCGGTGTAGAGACGGGGGATGCTGGAGAAATAAACATTTGGAGATGAAATGGAGAACATGGACCTAAGCCTTAGACAAGGAGATGAATATTGGGTGCATTCGAAACACAGATTAGTAAATGCAAATGACTCTGGGGTTGCTTAGCTTTCAGTTAGTCATTTAAATCAGCTCTTATGAGCATAAAGTACACACAGTACACATTTGGCTGTGAAAAGATGTTTACATAACACGTATAACGCTTTACAGCATCATCACTATCATGCGATGCTGTTCCCGAAGACATTGTGTAAACAAGACGTGACTGATGTGGAAACTTCGACAACGTCCTTTGTCTTCTTTTCCCTGTGTGTGCCTTGGGGATAGCATCCTTTTTCAGAATGCGTTTTATTGCGTACGTTCAAGCCAAATGCTTCTTGTAAAGGTCTTCCTTCATAGCAGCCATCAGTGAAATGATCACCGCAAAGAACGGAGCTCAAGCTGGGCGTCCATCTGTCTCTCGCTCGCTGCACTTACTTCATCCTTTGCTTGTTTTTACAGTATGACTGGGATGGTGTGAACATCCAGCACAACACAACTATTTTGATGAAAAATGTGCTGAATCTTTGTTTACGCTCCCGGAATGTAAAACATGATCCCAAGCAATATATATTTCAACTAAGCTGATGAATCATGTCGGGGCTGTCCGATCTCACACAGAGCAGGAGCGGAGGGGTGGGTCATTTTTTGAAATATAACGTCAAAATATAGTTACACTCCTTTACGTCTTTGTTTTTCTTAAAGCGAAAGTGCACTTTTTAAAAATGATGCCCATCCACCATCCTTATACGAGACATTTTCCAGTGTCTATGCGTCGTAGGGCTATAAAAACAGGCAGGCGATGTATGCATGTAATAGGATGCATTTTGGGTGCCTTGATTTTACGTAGCAACATAGATAGGATCGCTACAGCTAGCGTCAACAAGAAAAACAGCAGCAGTGGCGGCAACTCCCAATATGTAGTGTTACCTTTTGGAAGTGTGTGGTGAAGCTAGTCGCCAGCTAATCGGCTAGTGCCTAGCTGGTAGGGTGTGGCGAGGTGTCATTACCCCAGTAACCTAGTTCTTGGGCGTAATAATGTTAATAAGAATAATAATAATAACAATGTGGCTGTAGCTTGGTTAATATGCAGCTCACATGATGTAAATATTTGGTGTTTTTTTTTCAGAAGGCTTTATAGGTGGAATAAGTGCAACCAAAATAACCGACACGACAATTTTCTGTCAATTTGAAGCTCTGAATGATGTTGATTTTGGTTATTTTTCAATGAATCGCCCCGTCATATATAGGAGGATTAAAAGTTGGTCTAGTACATTCTTGTCAGTCAGCTTTTTCTGGTAGGTAGAGCGGAACATCATTAGCATTAAAAATAAATTGGCCATTGCGTGTGGAGACGATTGGTCCTAATGACAGCATGTAGAGTGAAAGATCTGGACGCCTGGTTGCCCGCCTGTCCTTGACCCCCGCCCAGATTGCGCAGCACGGACCCTTATGCTTACCCCTGCAGGTGGTGGGTTTGCGGGGGGGAGATCCCGTTTTGGCTTTTTCGGGCTTGACCCGGCCGGCACCCCACGAGCCCGAACACCAGGCGCTCACATGCATGACTCCCCCCTTTCCAGGCCCCGGTGTCCCACGTCCAAGCGAGTTGCGGTCCCTCCTCTTCATTTTATTTATAAGGGTCTTCTGAATCACTCTTTGTCTGGCCCGTCACCTAGAGCCTGTTTGCCTTGAGAGACCCTGCCAGGATCACTCGGGCAATCGAACCCCTCCACAACGATAAGGTGGTGAGTCATGGAGGGGTACACAAAAACAATTTGTAGTTGTGTGAGAATAAAGTAATGTTAAGAGGAAATTTTAGTCTTAAAAAAATTACAGAATTTAAATTTAAGAAACAAAAAAAACAAAGCTGTAACTTTTGGAAAATGAGTATATGATGGCAATAAAGTCATCAATAGTGTGCCTGTAAGTTAGTCAATAAAGTATTACACTGCAATAAAATGGACATTCATGCAGCGAGCATCCGCACTTTAAATTATGTTAAGTTATTCTAAATTCGGTAGCTGAAATCTGTTTTAATTAAACAGCCGTTAATCCATTACATCAATAACAACCAAATTGCCAACTCTGCATACTTATATTTATTGTTTAGTGTATATTGTCTCACATGCATATTTTGTTCATAAAATGTACATTGTTGTATATTGCACCCATATTGCACACAAATGTGTATTTTACTTTTGTACATAAATATGCACAGTCTTGCATATTGCTTTTATATTGCACTGTTATGTCTTGTTTGTAATTGTATTTCATACTATACAGTGAGGAAAAAAACTATTTGAACCCCAGCTGATTTTGTAAGTTTGCCCACTAACAAAGAAATGATCAGTCTATAATTTCAATGGTAGCTTTATTTGAACACTGAGAGACAACAATGACAAAAAAAATCCAGAAAAATGCGTTTCAAAAAGAGTTATTAATTAATTTGCATTTCCATGTAGAAAATAAGTATTTGATCCCCTATCCGTCAGCAAGACCTTTAGCTCCCAGGTGGATCTTATACAGGTAACTAGCTGACATTGGCAGCCCTCTCAACTCGTTACCTGTATAAAAGGGACCTGTCCACAGAAGCAATCACTCAATCCAGATGCCAAACTCTGCACCATGGCCAAGACCAAAGAGCTTTCCAAGGATGTCAGGGACAAGATTGTGGACCTACACAAGGCTGGAATGGGCTACAAGACCATCGCCAGCAGCTGGGTGAGAAGGTGACAACAGTTGGTGCAATTATTCGCAAATGGAAGAAACATAAATTAACTGCCAATCTCCCTCGGTCTGGAGCTCCATGCAAGATCTCACCTCGTGGAGTTTCAGTGATATTGAGAACGGTGAGGAATCAGCCCAGAACCATTCGGGAGGAACTTGTCAATAATCTCAAGGCAGCTGGGACCTTAGTCACCACAAAACAGTTGGTAACACACTACCCCGTGAAGGACTGAAATCCTGCTGTGCCCGCAAGGTCCCCCTGCTCAAGAAAGTCCATCTACAGGCCCGTTTGAAGTTTGCCACTAAACATCTGATTCAGAGGAAGACTGGGTGAAAGTGTTGTGGTCAGATGAGACCAAAATTGAGCTCTTTGGCATCAACTCAACTCGCCGTGTTTGGAGGAGAAGGAATGCTGCCTATGACTCCAAAAACACCGTCCCCACCGTCAAATATGGAGGTGGAAACATTATGCTTTGGGGCTGTTTTTCTGCCAAGGGGACAGGACAATTGCACTGCATCAAAGGGAGGATGGATGGGGCCATGTACCGTCAAGTGTTGGGTGAGATGGGTCGTGGTTGGGGATTCCAGCATGACAATGATCCAAAACACACGGCCAAGGCAACAAAAGATTGGCTCAAGAAAAAGCATATTAAGGTCATGAAGTGGCCTAGTCAGTCTCCAGACCTTAATCCCATAGAAAATCTATGGAGGGAGCTGAAGATTGGAGTTGCCAAACATCAGCCACGAAACATTAATGACTTTGAGAGGATCTGCAAATAGGAGTGGGCCAAAATCCCCTCTGAGATGTGTGCAAACCTTGTGGCCAACTACAAGAAACGGCTGACCTCTGTGATTGCCAACAAAGGTTTTGCCACCGAGTACTGAAGCACCTTTTTCAAAGGGATCAAATACTTATTTCCTTCATGGAAATGCAAATTTATAACTCTTTTTGAAATGCATTTTTCTGGATTTTTTTGTCATTGTTGTCTCTCAGTGTTCAAATAAACCTACCATTGGAATTATAGACTGATCATTTCTTTGCAAGCGGGCAAACTTACAAAATCAGCTGGGGTTCAAATACTTTTTTCCCTCACTGTAAGTCTGCATTGACTGGAGCTTACTCCTAAGCTTTTCACTCACCACAGCTGCTGGTGATGTGACTAAAAGTGATTTGATAATATTACGAGAAAAAAAGTTGAAATATTTGAGATAATTTTTAAAAAAGAAACAGCAGAAATGGAAAACTAGCAACATTTTTCTTGAAAGTTTAAAAAATCATCAAAGTCGCATCCTTTCATTATTCACTCCTGTGGCCCTCGCTGGTAGAAAGATTTCAGACACCTGTGGGTTTATGACGTTTGGACACCCGTGCCTTATGTCCTAATAACACGTGAATGTGTTTTCCAGGGGTGGGCTGAGCAACAAGCTCTTCCTGTGCAGCCTCCCCGACACTGTGGACACAGTTGGGGACGAGCCAAGGAGTGTTCTGCTGCGCCTCTACGGAGCCATCCTGCAGGTGGGAATCTTTTCTGGGGCTTCTGTTTTCTCTCTTTTCACGCTGTCAAAGTAAGACGAGAAGCCAGCAGCAGGGATGCTTTGTATTTGCGGTTGCTTGGTGGAGAAAGCCTTGCTGGCAAGCGCTGGCAAGCGCAGGCAGCAGACTTATCTTCCAGTTTCTCACTCCTCCTTAAAGATCCCACCAAATGCTGGAGGTTTGGGTGCTGTTGCTCAGCAACTCAACATTTCAGCCTCCTGCGCGCATGTCCTGATGAAATTAAAATTCAACAATCATCTTGGCCCCTCCAGGGTCTTAATTAACTGTTTTGAGCCTCTCCAATGTCGCCTTGACTTCATGAAGGTGTCCAAAGTGCGGCCTTAGGCGGTGTTTTTTTTCTCAAAATATAAAGAGAAAAAAGTTGTAATCTAATTAGAAACAAAATGAGATTTTACAAGTACAACATCAGAATATTATGAGGAAACATAACACCATTTTAGTAGCATAAATATGTAACTAATATTAATACTAACACACATTTTTAATATCTATTTGTTAATATTATAAAAGTTGTAATATTATGAGAAACAAATCAAGTTGTATCAAGTTGTCAGTTATGGAAAATTGGGTTAAGGAAAATGTATAATGTTTAACAAAGTCAAACTATTTAGAGAGAAAAAAGAAAAAACTCACAACTTTATGTGAATAAACTCATAGTATGAGAGAAATAATGTTGTTTTTGGTATTATGAGAAGCAAACAAAGCAAAATGATGTCAATTTTAGGAAATAGGTTGGGAAAGAGTTACCATTATGGGAGTTAGGTCAAAATATTATGAGAAGAAATACTTGAAAATTATTTAAAAGGAAAGTTTTAAAAAAACAGCAGAATGGGGGAAAAACAGTGAAATTGATATTACTAATGTGTTTTCACCTATAATAAATATAGGTGCCTTCTTAGCATATTTACAAAATATCCAATTTGCATTCTTTCATATTTCACTATGTGGCCCTTCCTAAAGGAAATAAATGGTTTTAAGGATTTCATACGCCATTAAAAACACATTTGTGTTGTGTCCTGGACTCCATGGTATTAAAGATTATGTACATGTTAGTATACATCTAATATGTTCCAGGAAGCCCCTTAGAAAGCTGGTTCATTGTTTTTGTTTGCTAACTTGTTGCGTGCCACTGGTTGAGTGTGTTAGCACAGGTTTTAGCCATTGCTGCATATAGTGATGGACCCCATGGCTGTACATGCATGTGTTCTTTGCCCTAGGGCTTCCCAAGGGAGCATGCCTTGGGCATTCTTCTTCCCTGTTGAGCCCACCGAAAAACACGGTACAGTATGAGACCTCTGAAATCTCTTGACTATTTGCCAAGACGTAAAACCCTCACGTGGCTGCCAGCACTGGTAGATAGTGTGAAACCACATCTTGTGTTTGTTTCAAACTACTGTCCAAACTATTTTATAAGTGTATCAACGTTTGACGTTTGTGAGCCATGAAGTAAAAGTAGACGACATCAAAATGTTTCTTGTTTCTTGTCAGGTAGATGTTCTACACCAAAGCAGTAGTTGTCTTCTACTATTTACAAATACACTAGCCCCTCGCTGTAAAACACGTGTGAATTTTTGTCAAGTAAGAGTATTCATTTAAGAATGGAATATTATGGTAGTTAGAACATAGAAAACCTGGTTACTGCCTTCTATATACACTTTTTAACATTAAAGCCCTAAAAATCAGTTTTCAGCTACATTTTACAGTTCTTGAACCTCAGTCAATTTTTCTGAAAACAGCTTCTCATGCCTACTTTTTACTCCTAAGGACCTGGCAGTGCTTCCTCTCACATAGCTGAGCCACATTTGGTTAGAAAAAGATTTGTTTGGGTCTATGGAATATACTGTATTTTACTTCAATTGCCGTGTCGCGTTTAGCAGATGCACGGAGAACGGCTAAACGTCCTATAAATGACTACGCTGCGAGATTAAAAAAAAAAAAAAAGCAAGGAATCCATCAATGCAATCTGCACTGTGAACCAGACCAGATTCACGCGAGGGCACGCCACAACCAGACGGAACGTGTCGTGCGCCGCAATCCTCATCTACTACCATGCCATCCGAGCGCCTTTTTTTCCCTTTAAACATGGGAGCAGATGGGGGGGCCATGACACGCGGCGCGCTCAGCCTGACTACCCCACCCCCGAAAACCCACCCCCACACACGGTGCACGCACCGCTTTGATTTATTCGGAGAAAAAGATAACTAATACACGTGGTATAATGTCACGCTGGGCAGCAGCTTCATACACTTTTTAGGACGTGAACAGTGAGCTGGGACGAATGTCCGCGCTTACCTAGCCAGGAACAGAATAAAAACCTCCATGGCTACGCTGCGTTCACTTTTACTCATTAAAAATGTTTCTCTGTTTGCATCAAGCCCAGTCGATGTCACGCCCCTGAGAGTGTTATACCCCACTGTGATTGGTTGGTCCGTCAGCTCTGTTGGGAGCACTTCCTGCTTCCCAGTGTCCTTTGCGGGATTGTCCTACAAATGTCTGTTTACGACACCCTGAGTGAAACAGTCATGTTGAGTATTGAGATCCCGCGATTCCGTTGAGAACTTTAATCTTGCTTAAATAAATACTTGCCTTTTCTTCATTTCCTTGTGGGGGTCTCGTTAACATTACATTTTCATATAAAGATGGGTGCCACAGGGGGTCCTCATACTTGATTTTAGTGCTAGAATTGAGACTGTAAAGAAGAATATACTCCCAAGGCTACAATATCTTTTTCAGGGTTGGCCAATCAGTATACCGGAAAAACAGTTTAGATATTGGAATAAAATAGTCTCGAGATTCATAAGGCACAATCAAAGACCAAGAGTGAAGTTTGAGACACTGCAACTGAGAAAAGACAAATGGGGCATGGGACTACCAAATTTCAAGGAATACTTTCACGCGGCTCAAATAAGAGCGGTAGTGAACTGGTGTGATGTAAATGTTGCAGCAAAATCGAAGGTATTGGAACGGAAGGTATTTGAGAGGGAAACCCCAAGTGTCTTAGCAGACGGGAAAATTGATATTTGTAAACGTGACGGTATAGATGGTGTGACTTGGTTCACTCTAGAACTGTGGTTTAAACTAGTAAGAAGACTCAATTTACAGGACGACCTTTGCCCTTCCGGTGGATAGCATATGACAAACGCTTCATCCCAAATAGCCTTGACGCAACATTCCTACAGTGGATTCCGAAGGGGATAACCGCAGTGTGTACAATAGTAAAAAATGGAAAACATACACAAACATACAACCTAGACAACGATTATTTTAAATATCTACAAATGAAAAGCCATCACGACAGGAAAATAAAAGATAACATACACAGAGACATGGAATCATACAAATGGTGATGGGTGGATATAGATCAAAACCAAGCAAAATAGTATCCATGCTGTATCAAAGTCTAATGGAAGGAAAGGGGGACACTGAACACATTAAACAAAGGTGGGAAAAAGAACTTAAGATAAACATTACACAGACTGAATGGTCAGGTATGGTTGTGGTTCAACGTACCACGACATCATCTCGTGTATGGTGAGAACATTGCTGGAAAAATATAATTAGGTTCTTTATTACTCCAAAAATTAAACAAAAATACTTTAAGGTGGCACAGCCATGCTGGCGCCGGTGTGGGGCAGTAAATGTAAACCACACACACATCTTCTGGCTCTGTCCAAAAGTTGCCCCCTTCTGGGAGAATATACGTAAAACTATAGAAAAGATTTTGGGCTACAGTATAATTTTTACATGTGAGGTCTTGTACCTCGGCCTGATAGTAGGAGAAGGTGTGTCAAGGAAAGATAGATACTTGTATAAAATTATGATGGCAGCATGTAAAAAAGCTATTACACGGAAATGGTTAAACACCGAGACCTCCGACGGTGGAAGACTGATTTGGTACTATGAATACAATACATGACATGGAACTTTTAACCTACAGATTGCGAATTGAAGAAGATATATGCCAAGAAAAATGGACAAAATGGACACTGTTCACTGACAGAAGACAAAATAAGGACCCCTAGACCATGATTGATTTGAAAATGTACTTCCTGTGCCTTGGTTTGTGCGTGTGTGTTTGTGCTCTGTTAAAAAATTCAAAAAATAAAGTTTAAAAAAAACAAAAAAAAAGATGGGGGCCACAAAACATCGTCCATTTGCGGCCCGTGGGTGGTCTTCCACTAAGGCTCAAAGATCCCAAGAGCAACAAAACAGGTAAAACAGGAGTCCGAGCCCCGGAGGAAGGGAGTATCTAGTCCTTATGTGGGAGGTTTAGGGAAGAATCTTTAGAGGAAGTTCAGACAGCACAACATTCCAGTTTCTTTCAAGCCAATCAACCCATTGAGGCAGAGACTAGTGCATCCTAAAGACAGGATCCACAGTCACAAACAGAGCAATGTCTGTGACTCCATCCATGAGATGTCAGGAGGAGTGTAGTGAGGAATACATAGAAGAAACTAAGCAACCCCTGTCCAAAAGAATGTCTCAACACCAGAGGCAGAACAGCAGTGGTCCACAGTCAGCAGTGCATCTGCATCTGGAGGCCACAAACCACACTTCTGAAGACAGTGAGTTCAAGATTTTAGCGAGGGAAAAGTGCTGGTTTGAAAGAGGAGTGAAAGCAACCTATTTTGTCAAGAAGCATAACTCCAGTCTCAACCGAGATGGCGACTTGCGTTCCAAGTAACCCCCCTCCCCTTACAATGGCCTTATCAGATCAAGGGAACGGTAGGCCGTTGATAATGCTATTGTAGTCCACCCTGCCGAGTATCAGGTAGCTCCTAACAAAGGCCTAATTTGGTAACACAAACATATGTAGGAATGTGGCAGTTCTGGCTACTTCTCTCAGGAGGAGCTTATTCTGTCTAGAAGAGTCCAGGCTATAAAGTCTCCCAACCCGTGGACTTAGTTGTGCATCTCCGTACCAAAGACTCTAGCTGACAAAGCCTTTGCAAATAGAAGCAAAACGTCTGCAACTCTCCTGTCCAGTCGACGACCCAGATCTCTACTACTATGGATAACACTTGGAGGACTGAGAGGCTCCACAAAAGTTTGTGTAATAAATAGTAGGAGTTGAAGCAAATATTCCTTGGTGAGCTACTCAAGTGACCACTGATAGTTGACCAGCTGGCTGTTTTTGAAAGATGGACACAAACACAACTTAGATACACAACTAGACATTCATGTATACAACTTGAAGAGTTGTAGCCACACGGTGGATGAGTGGGTAACACGTTGGCCTCACAGTCAGGATATCAGTGTTCGAATCTCCATCACTGGGCATTTCTGTGTGTAGATTTCATGATCTCTCCGTGCGTGAGTAGGTTTTCTCCGGGTACTCCGGTTTCCTCCCACATTCCAATTCCATTCCATTTTTTAGAATTCCATTTTTTTACATTTTACACTTATTTTTACCAACAAGGAGTGTGTACTTTTTAGGTTTGTGAATAACATGTCTGTTAATTAAATGCAACAAAACTTTACATTTATTGACGCAGTACATAATGGCCAATTTTCCCCGTTAATTTAGAAATGTAATTGAGAAATGGAGGTGTCTTGGTTTATAATGGGATGTCAGATTCTGCTCATTTTTGACAAACTGTAATGCCGTGCTTGTGATTAAGGAAGTCACCCACGCATTTTTTTTCCAACCTCACCCGTGTCTGCATGACACAGCCAACGTTGTGCAAACCTCCCTCTTATTTTGAAGGTGGAAAAAAATTTGCTTTTTTCACTCAGGACCTGTACAGCATGTGGTCATTGGGCATTGTAAAACGCTCCTCACATATGCTCAATGTACTCATCCATCATGCTAAACTGAGCTAACCTCGCAAGCTTCCATTCACGATCAGAGGAGGTTCCACCAACATTTTGCAGTGTTTATCGTCATTTCAACATGTTTAGTCTAGGAGGGGGGTGGTTTAGTGTATAGAATGAGATTCCGGCACAATTGAGCCAACCCCCAGGGAAATAATTCCCCATATGAAGATTTGCACTAGGCCGCACGAGTGGTTAGCACATTGGATGAGTGGTTAGCACATTGGTCACACAGTCAGGAGATCTGAAAGACCTGGGTTCAAATCTCCGTTGGGCATCTCTGTGTGGAGTTTGCATGTTCTCCCCGTGCGTGTGTGTGTTTTCTCCGGGTACTCCGGTTTCCTCCCACATTCCAAAAACATGCATGTTAGGTTAATTGGCCACTCTAAATTGTCCATACATATGAATGTGAGTGTGAATGTTTGTCTATATGTGCCCTGCGATTGACTGGCGACCAGTCCAGGGAGTACCACGCCTCTCGGCCAAAGTCTGCTGGGATAGGCTCCAGCATCTCCACGACCCTAATGAGGATAAGCGGTATAGAAAATGAATGAATGAACATTCGCACTGTGCCATAATTCATAATTAGCATTATTCATACATCTGTGTGCATATGGGAGTAATTGTAAACTTTTGCACCGTGCTGTATATAGTCAAATAAGTGATTGAACTCCCACCTTTTTTTTTTTAGCAAATTGCTGCCACTTTCGTAGGCCCCATGGCAGGTTATTTAGTATGCACACCCAATAAAAGGTGTGACAGTGAGTTAGCAACATGTAGGCGGGGGTGGGACCATTTCCCATACGGATGCACTACAGACTAAGCAGACTAGTTTGAGGTTAGAGGAAACCTTGATCCTCTGGCGTAGTCTGGTCCAGGTAAATCCTATTTGGATTAGAAGGGATGGCGCCACATTAATCCGTGGAACCTACCAGCAGTATCACATAGTATCTGTTTTCATAGTTACACCCCAAACATTCTGTGACTCCTTTCTTTAATTACCATCGTCCACTTGCTACCAAGGAAGCTAAAAAAAATGGATCAAAAGGCATAATGTAATGTAAAAGCTTGAATGTTGTCTTTTAATGCCATTTTAGATTACTTTTTACTACATGAAAAGTCTAAATAATAAAATAATTCTAAAAATAAATATGTATGATCATGTTGACACTAATAATAATATAATAATAAGGCTTTTTTAGACATTTTACTAAATTAAAACATGTTTTAAAATGTAAAAAATAATATTTCTTCAAGGCTGACAGATCTGTAAACAGATAAATGCTAGGATATTCCTGACTTGTTATGAAATAGGCAAAATCCAAACTAACGTAGGCAAAATATGCTAAGCTGTAAATGATTCCCAGTATTTGTGATTAGGTCCCACATACTGTAAAACTCCGACGTTAGACACCCCCGCCTTAAATGTAGACCTTTGGAAACAGCGGCAAGTGTTATGCAAGTCCAAATGACGTAAGTAAGAGAGTTCCTATTTTAGGCTGTGTCGGTTTCATATGACCCAAATTCCTTCATGTCAACTTTGATGTTGTCAGGTTCACGTGGCAGGTCAGTGTTTGTTATCGTAGCATTCACTGGCACATGATAGGAGACTGATAAGTACTGAGGCTGCACAGCGCTTCTGTTGCAACAGAACACGCTCTACCTTTACATCAAACAGCAATCGAGCTGACATAAGATTCATGTCATTGTCTTGCATGGAGCAACTTTTGCAGTGAAAGTCAGTGTCGTAAGGAGTAGATCAGATTCAGCTCCTTCTCTCTTCAATTGCCAATTTTCACTCACACACACAATCCAGGTTTAAGCCCCAAATATGCCTCAGAAGCTTATTATTATTGCACACATTTACACTATCAAATGTATAGATACTCACCATTAATCCTTGATGGATGGGACATGGAATGGGAGACACAGTGTACACGGCAAGGTACGTGTTTGTTTTTACAATGTGATATTTTTTTTTATTTGTATTTTCCATGCATATACTGTATAATATTTCAACCTAAAGATAATGTATTTTTAATATTTTAAATCTATGCTTCTAAAATGACATTTTTCCTCATAATGTCAGAAGATTATTCTCGTAAAATCAAACTCTTTGCTTGAGATACCCGCCTATTCCTGAGGCCGCTGACGTAAAACGGGTTATGGGTGGAACTTCCGTCGCAGCAACCGGAAGGTTCACTGCGCTCTTGTTTTCCATGAGAGTTGGCGGTTTTAGCATACAAACATTAGAAGCCTGTTTTACTTAATCCTCCGAAATGTACAAAAATGGCGTGCGCGGTTCAGGGTCATGTTGTGCAGCTCGTGGTTGTACGAACACCCTACGTTATGGTTGGGATACCCCAAACCACCGGCGAAGGGACGCCGGGTACTGCGCAGACCGGACAACAGTGTCACAAGACCAGGTAAGATACTTGGTGTGCACATCTCCCCGGTATCAGTTATTCCAAAAGTACCACTTTTTAAACCGCAGCTGACTCTGTCAAAGCTTGAAGCACGGGAAGCCATAACGCTACAGGCGCAAATAAGCATTTAGTAGGCAACGGAATTGTTACATCGCCTCGTTAAAGACATGACAGCTGGTGTTCCCACATCTTTATGGAGTTATCGAGCCAAAAAAAGAAGAACCGCGTTCAACAGTTGTATTGTAAATAAACGGCGGTTCCGGTGTCTACCGGATTCAACAAGTATGTTCACTTGTGTATATATTCAACAAGTGTGTCACTGAGCAAATGGGTGCTCGGAATAAGGTGGATAAATAAAAGCTTATCTGAAGCCAGAGGGAAGTTCCCCTCCCTACTGAAGAACTACAGTATGCTGCAGTTTCCCTCGCCCACGTATGACACAACGACACGTACAATTACCACTTTTAATTTCGTAAATGTACAACTCTGTATCTGGAAATCATACATTATCTTTGAATCTGTAAAACTGGCCTAATAAAAACGTGTACGACTTGACACAACTTGCAGACAAAAAGCAGTGACACAACTTGACTTGCTTTCCAAAGAGCATTGACTCAACCTGACTTGCTTGGTTCTCATAAAGATTGACTCAGACTTGCTTGTAACTTGAAGGTGAAGACTTGGCGCTTACTTGTGACTTGCACTTGAGTGACTTACTCCCACCTCTGGCATTTAGAAGGTCATACAGAAGGTTATCTGTGTCATGTCTTATTTTCTCTTATTATGTCTCCTCTATTGTGTATTACGAGTGTAAAAGGGTACTATAGAGGTGTTATTTCTTGTCTGAAGGGCTCGAATAATGTTAAAAAAGCATATTTAGATCATAAGCAGGTTTTCTATGTCTTCTAAGTCTTATAGTACACGTTATGAGAGAAAATGTCAGATAAAAGGAGTGTAAAGGTGACTGTAAGGATGTTCTTTCATGTCTGGAGGGGTGTAGTAATGATTAAAAAGTGTATTTAGAAGGTCAGACAGGTTATCCATCATATGTCTTATTTTCTCTTATTATGTCTACTATATTGGGTAATAGGAGTGTAAAGGTGACTGGCTGCGGGGGTGTTATTTCGTGTCTAGAGGGCTTTAATAGTGTAAAAAAAACCATTTGTATGCATGTCATCAATTACTGGTAGTTTTTCCCTTTTGCCAGTGGTTGTGGAATGCGTGTGTAACTTGTATGTATATGTCTTGTGCGTCACATGTGTGTAATATATATGTGTGTGTGTAACATGTATGTGTTGTGTAAGTTAAAAGTATATGTAAGTGTAAGATGTACTGTATGTTTCTAACATGTATGTAACGTGTGTGTTGCAGGGGGCAGAGGCCATGGTGCTGGAGAGTGTGATGTTTGCCATCTTGGCCGAGAGGGAATTGGGACCTAAACTTTACGGTATTTTTCCTGAGGGGCGATTGGAGCAGTACGTACCGGTAAGTTCCATGATATTATATGTTCATGTGCGTTTTAGCTCTGCAATCAAGCATTCTTTTCTTAGTCAATGAACTTGAAGAAGCTTGTTGTTCTCATGAATGGAGTCCTGGGTTAGCCTTCTTTTCCTCCAGCGGGGGCCACATAGTGGAAAAATGGGAAGGGAAATCCCAGAATATTTACAGTAGATGTGTTGAAATGGCCCAACAACCAGATTTGGCCACCGAAGACCAGGTTGCCCGGACACCCGCCCTCGACCGTCGCCCAAATCGCATAGCACCGAATCCTTATGTTTGCCCCTGCAGGTGGTGGGTTTGTGGGGGGGAGATCCCGGGTGGCTTCTACGGGCCGGGCTCGGCCGAGCTCCACGGATGAAGGCCCGTCCACCAGGCCTTGCCTGCGAGTCCCTCCCCCAGGCCTTGCTCCAAGGTGAGGCCACGGTCCCATGTCCAGGCGAGGTGCGGTCACTCATCTTAATCTTTTCCATAAGGGTCTTCTGAATCACTCTTAGTCTGGCCCGTCACCTAGAACCTGTTTACCTTGGGAGACCCTGCGAGGGGCATAAAGCCCCTGACAACATAGCTCACTCGGGAGGATTACTAGGGCACTCAAACCCCCCCACCACGATAAGGTGGAGGGGCATGCCCAGCCATCTCCCGGGGAAGACCTAGGACACGCTGGAGGGACTATTTGACACAGCTGGCCTGGGAATGCCTTGTTGTCCTCCTGGTGGAGCTGGAAGAGGTCACCAGAGACCCTAAGTCTGGACCACCCTACTGAAACTGCTTCCCCCGCGACCCGGACCCAGATAAGCGGAGGAAAATGGAATGGAATTTTGTTGGAATGGCCTAGCCAAAGCCCAGACCTCAATCCAGTAGACAGTGTGTGGTTTGACTTAAAGATCGCTGAAGCATCCCCTGAAGAACAATACCAGTGGCGAGATGTGGCAAGCTCATAAGCTCAGACTCATAGAGACTTACCAAAAAGGAGGTGGCCACCTTGTACAGGTGTTCACCCACCATCTAAAGTCACTCTTTGGGATTCAGCGATGAACTGTTGCAGCTCTCCCCCATTTGTAGGCTGGAAGTAGAAATCGGCCTTGTGTGCTCAAGTTGAAAACGTAGCCCAGCTAAATTGGGGACAAAGTGGGAACAATGGTTGATTGTTTGATTGCCAGTGCCTCCGCAGCTGTTTGTTTTGGGCACGGTGTGTAAGAATAACTGAAATGTTTGGGCAGAGCCGTAAGCTGGACACGTGTGAGCTGAGTCAAGCCGACATTTCAGCCGAGGTTGCGGACAAAATGGCCGAGTTTCATGCCATGAGGATGCCCTTCAACAAGGAGCCCACCTGGTTGTTTGGAACCATGGACAAGTAAGTTTACACTGTGTTGTCTTTTACCGCTTCTTCATACCAAGCCCAAATAAGGAGAGGGGGCGCGTTACTTCTTGCACCCGGCTCGCCGTGGTCTTAACCGTCGACACCCACAACACACCTCTGACCTTGGAAAAAAAATAAAAATAGCTTGAGATTTTGGAGTTAGGTCTTCCTTAACCACAAGCTCAAACAATATTGCACTGTTTTTTTAGCAGGGTCGTCACAATCATTGGCACCGTGCCCCGCATCGCCATACACTGCCTTTTTCACTTTATTCTAATTCTTGTAATAATAAATACTAATTCATTATTATTATTAATAAATAATAAAAAGGTCATTTTAAATTGATCTTGACTGTCTAAATTATGAACCTTTCTGTCAAAATTGACATTTAGCATTTAGTGTCTTTCTGATTTAATAAAAAAATATTTTTTTTACTTAATAGAATATAAATATATTTAAATAAGTGATTTCATATATTAAAATATTCTACACCAATATTAAAAAAATTAAATATCATAACAGTATATGACTGTTAAAACTACAAACAAAATAAATATTAACATTAATAAAATATGAATGCTAATATTAAAATGAGTGTCTTGATTTATTTATTATTTAAACTGTTTTTATTTAATATACTAAAAATACATTTAAATACGTAAAAAATTTACTACATAAAACTTTTTTACAATAATAGTAAAATATTAAATAACATAACTATTACAAATAAAAATAAAATGAATATTAATTCTATTAATTAATTCTAATTCTATATCTATTTTCTTAAATATATATTTTAAAATGTTTTTAATGTAATGTTTAAACAGTTTTTAATATAATGTTCATATATTTAATTGAGTACAAAAATGTACAATATAAAACTATTTTTACAATATTACAAATAATAAATAAAGATATAACTATTAAAAAAGTAAAAACAAAATGAATATAATCATAACATTAAAATGAATATACAAATTGTATATATAATTATATTAAAATAAGTGTTTTTTTGAGGTGTGTTATTTCCAGCCTTTTGCAGGCCACATGAAATGACCTGTGTATTATGGAATCCATGATAGTTTGTGATTTATT
This sequence comes from Oostethus manadensis, assembly GCA_024372805.1. Classification (NCBI taxonomy): domain Eukaryota; kingdom Metazoa; phylum Chordata; class Actinopteri; order Syngnathiformes; family Syngnathidae; genus Oostethus; species Oostethus manadensis. Next base: position 2,897,918 of record QODF01000004.1, on the reverse strand, counting down.
ATTCACATGTTTCTTTCCAACCACGTAATTATCCAAAATTTTTGTTGCCACCATTTCCACTTTTAATGCAAATTAATATTATCCTTTATCGTCCTCCTTAACAAATCGGTATCAGTATCGGCCCTGAACTAAACGCATTGCCAGACGTGTAATTTTGATGACTTGAGTCAAGACAAATTGACGTTCATTTCGGGCAGTGTCCTACACTGAAGCGAGCATCCCATGACTCTGACTCATTCGTTTGTCTCTTGAAGCAACACAAAGCTCATGGCTTTCACCGTCACGCTCTTCAGAGCTTGTGGAGTTGGTGTTAACAACGCTAACATTGCGCAATTTCTGTCTTTGTGTACTCAAAAGTCCACAAAGTTCACCCCCCTGCTTCACTTTTCCAACTGGAAAGTTTCAAAAGCCCCCCTTCTGACATGCAAAACGTGCATACTACAAATATTACTCATATTCTTGATGTTTGACGTTAGGAGGCTAATCAGTGTGAGGAACTTTTCCACTGCATTTCTTCTTGCCCTAATTATATATGCATACAAGGGCTGTCAAATGATGAGTTTTTAATCAGAATGAATTAATCATGATTAATCACCATGTCTGAAATATGCCCGTTTTTCTGTATTTTGTTGAAAGAAAGCAAAGTGACCGGGCAGGATTATGGCCAAACCTGCCTGTCAAAGCCTAATCCCGTCAGATCTCAGAAGCTAAGCAGGGCAGGGCCTGGTCAGTACTTGGATGGGAGACCTCAGAGGAACACCAGGTGCCACAGTGGGAGGAAATAAAATAAAAACTTTCTATGTGTCCTTAGGCAAGGCACTTCACCCACATTGCCTAGTATGAAAGCGGTGTGTGTGTGTGTGAGTGTCGGTGGTGGTCGGAGGATTTGATTGTGCATACTGGCAGCCTCGCTTTCCGTCAGTCTGCCCCAGGGCAGCTGTGGCTACATAGTGGCTTACCATCCCCAAGTGTGGCGTGAATAAACAATGATGACCTCAGTGTAAGCGCTTTGAGAGGCTTTGATAAAGCGCATAACAAGTGTAATTCATTATTATTATATGTACAGTATTTCAATGTTAACAACCATTATTTACCTCACACTGGATTCTTTAATGACAGAATATTGAGTGTTTTGAGTGAATTTCTGGAATTTCCGCACTATTCTTCTGTGCATTCTATTGATAAGAATATCCACTTGCATATTATATTTTTAATCACCTCTCCTTTACGACGGTTCATTGCCATAAAGCAGTGGTTCTTTCTGTCAGAGATCATAGAAAACCCAGTACACGTTTTAACATTACATAATACCTCTCCTTATAGTCAACTTTACACTCATAATAAGATAAACGAAGACATTGAAAACTTGTAAATACACTTTAACATTATTAGAGAAACAAAATAACAGCCCTTTAGTCACATTTACACTCCTCTTACCTAATATAGTAGAAGAGAACAGAAAACCTGTTTACAACTTTCTAAATACATTTTTATTACTAGAGCTCTGTAGACATGAAATAACACCCCTATGCTCACATTTACTCTCCTATTACTCAGTATAGTAAACATAATAAGACACAGAAAACCTGTTTACAACTTTCTAAAAACATTTTTTTTTTATTAGTGTCGTCTAGACATAAAATAACGCCGCCTTTAGTGACCTTTACACTCCTATTACCTAATATAGTAGACATAATAAGAAATAAGACTCAGACAACATGTTGATGACCTTCTAATTATGTTTTTTGTTTTTTTTTTACCTTAAAGCTGTCTAGACATGAAATAACACCTCTATAGTCACCTTTATGCTCCTATTATTCAATATAGTGGACATAATAAGACACCTGTGTAGAATACCACATATCATCACAACCTCTTTCAATGTGCCTAATGTGTGATTTGTATTTTACTTACCGTAGACTTTTGTATGCTATTTTCTTACTATAATAAGGCGTATTGAAGCACAATATGACATGGTTTTATGATTTGTATATTTTTGAAAAGCCAGGATTGATGCCACGGAAATTGAACGTGACGGGGGGATTAGTGTATGTATGAATTTGTTCCACAAAGTCCTATAAAAACCTAAACTTGCAATTGTTCCCATAGGTTTGGGGAAATTTCGACTCGTCTTTACTGTAATTGTAATTTTCCGTGAAACTTTTCCCCATTGAAGGAAATTTTGAGCAGTTGCGTGCTACCTATTTGTCGATTGACAGCACGTGTGCTGTTTTTGCCTTTGTCCTCAGGTACTTAAGCCAAGTTTTGAGGCTCAACTTGACTCGAGAGTCTCAGCTGCATGACGTCAACGGCCTGCTGAGCTACAACCTGCTGCATGAGATGGACTGGCTCAAGTATTTTCCTTCACACACAAATACCTGTCCTGCTGTCAAGCCAATTATTATTGGCTGGCGCTTATTTCTTCTGATAATATTATGATTTTATTCCTGTGATAGTTCTGTTTATTCCCATATCATCGTAACGTTTTTCCTCAACCAAATGTTTCAGAAATTCCAATTCTATTTTGACTTTTTTTGCTGTAATATACACTTTCAAGACAACTTTGTTTCTCATGACGCTATGACTTTTTAAAAATATGTATTTTCTTATTTAATATTTCAACTCCTGCTTCTAAAATGGCAATATATTTCCTCATCATATAAGGAGTTTATTCTCATAAAGTTGCAGTTTTTTCTTGTTAGAGCACAGATTTTATTTCTTAGTGTTTTGAATTTATTCTCACAAAACAATTTATTCATTACTATACATACTATACTATATACTATTTTAGATATCTTTTTGCACATTTTCTTTTCATAATGACTTTATTCACATAATATTTTTCCCCAGTAGAATAAAATTTTTTCTCTTAGTGGTTTGACTTTATAATTGTACAATATATATATATATATATTTTTAAATAACTATTTAGCTTTTTTTTCGTAAATTGTCTTCTCATAATATTATGATTTCATTCTGATAATATTTTGACTTTATTCCCATTATATTGTAACTTTTCCCCCAAATCTTCATATTCATATAAATGTAAAATTTCTTGGCCCATTTTTGATGTTTTTACATGTATTTTTATTTTCTAAATATTTCATCATTCTTCTTGAATTTTTTCCTTGTCATATTATTTGAGTTTATTCTCATAATTTTATGACATGATTTTATGATTTTTTTCCCAATCTAATTTTCTAAAAAGGACAACTTTATTTTGTTTTTTCATAATATTATGAAAATATATACCAACTGCATATAATATACCTTATTTATTTTTTCAATAATATTTCAACCCTATGCTAAAATGACATGATATTTATTTTTCCTCTTAAAAGTTTGTTGTTGTGAAATTGCAACTTTTTTTCTCATTAGAATTTCTCAATATTTTGGCGTTATTCTCATAAAATTACAGCTGTTGTTTTTTTATGTTCCAACCATGTCAACTTTCTTCTTGCAAATGTTCTTCTGATCATTATGACTTTATGCTCTTAATATTTTGACTTTATTTGTGTAATATTAAAGATTTTTTCGCAACCAAAATGACCAAAAATGACATATTATATGTGCTTTTCTTTAGGTCTCTGTTGGAGTCCACCAATTCTCCAGTGGTGTTTTGCCACAATGACTGCCAAGAAGGTAAAGGATATAAAAGCCAACCACGCATATTTTTGTGTCCAAGCGACTACGTTTCCAAATATTTCGTGCTTGCCAGGGAACATCTTGCTGCTGAACTGCCAACACGAGTCGGGCAAACAGAAGCTGATGCTCATCGACTTTGAGTACAGCAGCTATAACTACAGGTTTGTTGGCACGCCCCCACCCCCGACTCCTTACAAAAACAAGTCATTCTAGTCACTAAAATCTGTTTTGCCTTTTGCTGTATATTGGTCTGAGCAATGTCATGTAAATAAACAATTATATAAATGAAGAGGTGATGGTAGGGGTGTTATTTCATGTCTAGATGGCAATTTTCATTCATTTTCTATACCGCTTATCCTCATTAAGGTTGCAGGTATGCTGGAGCCTATCCCAGCTGGCTTTGGGCGAGAGGCGGGGTACACCCTGGACTGGTCGCAAGTCAAACACGCCAATTAACCTAACATGCACGTTTTTGAAATGTGGGAGGAAACCGGAGTATAGATGGCAATACATATGTTAAAATACAGTGGTGTGAAAAACTATTTGCCCCCTCCCTGACTTTTTATTCTTTTGCATGTTTGTCCCACAAAATGATCATCAAACACATTTTAATATTAGTCAAAGATATCACAAGTATACACAAAATGTTTTTAAATGAATGTTTTTATTATTTAGGGAGAAAAAAACCCAAACCCACATAGCTCTGTGTGAAAACGTAATTGCCCCTGCACCTAATAACTGCAATAACTGCAATCAAACGTTTGCCATAACTTGCAACAAGTCTTTTACACGCTCTGGAGGAATTTTGGCCCACTCATCTTTGCAGAATTGTTGTCATTCAGCTTTATTTGAGGCTTTTCTAGCATGAAGCGCCTTCTTAAGGTCACAGCATCTCAATGGGATTCAGGTCAGGACTTTGACTAGGCCACTCCAAAGTCTTCATTTTGTTTTTCTTCAGCCATTCAGAGGTGGATTTGCTGGTGTGTTTTGGGTCATTGTCCTGCTGCAGCACCCAAGATGGCTTTAGCTTGAGTTGTAATTTTTGGAAAATTAGGTTGTGGAAAAAGGTAAGGTGGAAAATATTTTACAAATAGTCATAATTACCAGAAGAAAATTTACAAAAAAAGAAAGTTGCAGATGGGGGGTAAAAACAAACAAATTAGCAGTAATTTTAAATATTAAATCCAAATATTAAGAGAATAAAAGTTGCAATCTAACTAGAAAAAGTCCTAATATTATGAGGGGAAACTACATTTATATAATAATTTAATTATTGTAAGAGCTTAATGACCAGTCCAGGGTGTACTGCCCAAAGTCGGCTGGGATAGGCTCCAGCATAACCCCGCGACCCTAGTGAGGATAAGCAGCATAGAAAATGGAGGGATAATAGCCTAATGTTGAAATATTTGAGAAAAAATATGTTATTCTTTTAAAGCTGTACTGTTAAATGTTCAAAAATGTGTTTGGTAATATTGAATCCTAGTTTTTGGAAAGAGGTTGGAATGGTGGTCTGTACGGAATACATGAATGAGGGATAAAGGGGGAACAATGATATTTGTGCTTCCACATCAGCAGCCCCGCTAATGAACAGATTTTTGGGGAGAAGAAGACAAAATTGAAGTCTTCATTGGTTGATTTTCTTGTTGTCAAAGTGGGCCCGAGTGAGATACAAATGAAAAGTCAAAATGTCAACTAGTACAATATCGCAATATTATGAAACGGTGTCAGCTGTGGTCGTGACCGGAATGCGTTCTGCAAATTGACACCTGGTCCCGCCACCGGGTCATGTCCTGGCGGGGGCAGACATGCTAAAGTAGACAAACATAACCTAGATAATAATCCTGGGTAGGTTCAATGGTATCCACCTTTCTGCGCTGCTCCAATGGAAGCACAATCTGTTGGCTGAACACAAACATAACAGTCCATCCCGCACAAAGCCTGGCTTCTCTCCAACCCCCGGCAGGGCCCCTTGAAGGCTCCTCGTGCACAGCAGTCATGTGACCTGCTCACATGCACACAACTCTCACGGGTGGTGGGAACAGTACACTATGTCCTTCACTATGAAGGTACTACTACGATGTGTTTCCATGCAAACAACATACGTCTTTATTGGCCTGCAGCACATCACTCCAAATCACTCCAAATATTAAAGAAAAAAATTGCATTCTGAGCAGTTTAAGAGGGGAACGATAATGTCCTGTTCAAATTCTTCAAAGTTTGCTGAAATATTGCAGAAAATGTTGGGTATCTGGAGTTGCTGCAGGGGAGAGCTGGTGTGGGCTTATTAATAGCCCCCCGGCTTGGTGCTTTTGTGTTGGAGTCATCCCCGGTGAACGAGAGGGTTATTTCCCTACTGCTTGCGGGACTCCCGAAGCCGCTGACAGGTACCGGCAGGCCAAGCGGCACGCACCTTTGGTGGTTGTCGAGGCAAAAGGGTGTGTTTCAACAATAGAGGGACCTCAGCCTCCCTGGGAAGGTCTATTCCAGGGTGCTGGAGAGAAGGGCACGACCGTTAGTCAAACTTCGGTTACAGGAGTTGCAGTGTAGTTTTCGTCCCGGTGGCGGAACACTGGACCAGCTCTACACCCTTGCAAGGCTACTGGAGAATATGTGGGAGTTTCCCAACTGGTCTACACGTGCTTTGTAGACTTGGAAAAAGCATTTGACTGTGTCCCTCGTGGTGTGCTCCGGGAGTACGGGATTGATGGTGAGGACTACGTGCCATTCGGTCCTTGTACAATCGAAGCAGGAGCCTGGTTCGCATTGCCAGCAGTAAGTCGAGCTTGTTTCCGGTGAACGTTGGCCTCCGCCAAGAATCTTCATGGACAGAATTTGGTGCAGTCAAGGCATTGAGGGAGTCCAGCTTGGTGACCTTTAGGATCTCGTCTCTGCTATTTGCAGACGATGTGGTCCTTATGGCCTCATCAAGCTGTGACCTTCAGCGTTTACTGGAACAGCTTGCAGCTGAGTGTGAAGCGTCTGGGATGAGACTCCGAGGCCATGGTTCTCAGTCGGAAACCGGTGGACTGTACCCTCCGGGGGTGGGAGTGAGGTCTTGCCTCAGGTGGAGGAGTTCAAGTATCTCGGGGTCTTGTTCACGAGTGAGGGACGGTTGGAGCGTGAGGTCGACAGACGGATGTCTGTGCAACGTCAGCAGTAATGCCGTCGCTGTACCAAACCGTCGTGGTGAGGAGAGAGCTGAGCCGGAAGGCACCTATCGATCTATTTTCCCACCCTCACCTATGGTCATGAGTCATGGGTCATGACCGAAAGAACGAGATCGCGGATACGAGCGACGGAAATGAGTTTCCTCCGTAGGGTCGCTGGACTCACCCTAAGAGATAGGGTGAGGAGCCCAGAGTAGAATCGTTGCTCCTTCACATCGAGAGGAGCCAGTTGAGGTGGCTCGGGCATCTAGTTCGAATGCCTCATGGGTGCCTCCCTGGTGAGGTGTTTAGGGCATGCCCAGCCAAGAGAAGGCCCAGTGGAAGACCTAGGACACGCTGGAGGGACTATGTCTCACAGCTGGCCTGTCTCACAGCTGGCCATGCTTTGGTGTCCTCCCGGTGGATCTGGAAGAGGTTACCACAGACCGGGAAGTCTGGACTTTCATACTGAAACTGCTGCCCCGCGACCCGGACCCGGATAAGTGGAGCAAAATGGAATGGAATGTTGGGTATTAGGAGTGTAAAGTGTACACATACGTGATGAAGCAAACAAACCATCCATCTTTTCCAGGGGATTTGATCTTGGCAACCATTTCTGTGAGTGGATGTATGACTACAACTGTGACCAGTTTCCTTATTTCAAAGTCAACGCCGAGGCGTATCCTTCCAAGGCTCAACAGGTATGTGTCCTGCACCCTTAGCTTGTTCTTGTTTCCATGACATGTAAGCATCATCTTGTGCAGCTCCACTTCATTCAACACTACTTGCGTGCGTCCCACGGAGATTTTGACAACCTGAGTGTGGCGGACCAAATGAAGATGAAGGAGGAGCTTTACGTGGAGGTCAACAGGTAGGTCAACTCACCTGGTCGTGCCTTTAGAAATGAGCAACAGCATAGAAAAGCAAGCGTTTGTGTGCTTTGCTTTGGACCACAGGTTCTCTCTTGCATCCCACTTCTTCTGGGGCCTGTGGTCCATCATCCAGGCCCGCCTCTCCACCATCAAGTTTGGATATCTGGTGAGTACTGCGTTGGAAGTGTTGCAACACGAAACACCCTAACATGAATCATGGCAATAGGAATGGTGGGAACACGAGATGGCGCAACACAAAAATGCTGAAACACAAATTGGCGTACCATAAAAGGTTGTAACACGAATCGTCGTTACACACCGTCACACCACATCGTCAGATTAATTCAATCGTTTTTGGGGTTATTAGCTCAGCCTTCTGACTGGCACACACATACGTGCAAGGATGGCTGCACGGCAACATGGCTGCCGTGTGGAACTTGTTTTGTGGGAAGCCGACGCTGCCAAGGATGTTAGTTAGGTCAAGGTACTACACTGCACCAAATTATCGCTGTGTGCTGGGATAGTGCTCGCCACCGGGGTTGAATGGTATCTGCTGATCTCGTGAGTTTGCACGAAAAACGTCCGATACTGATCAGTGACTGATATTAACATTCTTATGCGAATATCGGGGTGGCCGATCGACCCCTAGCTACATCGCTTTGCATTGTAGCTACCGACATTGACCGATATCACATTTGAATGCTAATATCGGGCCATCGCTAGTTGTCACACAAAGTTTCATAACATAAATCATTGCACAAGACTCGTGACACGCAGTGCCGTAAAGCAAAGGATTGCTGCAGGAGTCACCGTAACCCAAAGCATCACAGGAACACAAAGCTCTTTAAGGTGATAAGCACAACAGGAACAGTCCTAAAGTAAAAGAGTGAAACATGAACTACCATAAGATGAAATGTGGTGAGATTGCTATTTTTCTGTTTTGTGCTCCATCGCTGCTTATGTTTTATACCTCATTGTGTGATTCTTCCGTTTGAAAAAGGTACGATGTTAACGGGGAGGAATGAAGGGATGAGTAATGCTGTGGTGTTGTAATGTTTGATGTTCAGCATGTGGTAAACAAAGGGGAGCTGGCTGGGTCAGACTGTTATGTCACACACCATGTCACCATGTCCACCTCAGCACATCTATTTATTGATTGATTTTTTTCCACCCATCAATGCTCATTTTAAACTGAATCGGAATACTTTACAAAAAAAAGACACACAAGCACCAGACCTGAAGGGCAGAGTGACAAGCTTTTATTGCAGCTTTCAATGATCCTGAATCCCTGACCCTCTTTCCGCCTTAAACCCCACCTAGCTGTAGTCACTCAGCTGCCCGAGCATGGCAACACATTTATAGTAATACGAGAACCGAGTATTAATCTATAGGGCCGTTGTGTCATGTCCGGAGGGCTCTAATAATATTCAAAATGTATTTAGAGTGTGCTAAGCAGGTTTTCCATGTCTTATGTCATATTCATTCATATATTCTTTATGGACATGCTCTGGAAGCAGGGCAACCAGTGACTGCTGCAAAGCATTAAAGTAAAGCGAGTAAAGTCATTCATCTTTTTGTGTTTAGTTATTATAAAACTTACTATTATAACTTATTCTTCCGCTTTTTGTGCGAGTAATGCGGCCCGAACCGTAAGCCGTACACCCAAACAAGTTACACCGTTAGAAAGCAGCCGTTCGGGAGCAGAGCAGCATTACTTTTGGTAACGTTTCGCGTAACCATGGTGACGCTATAAGCCAACGAAAAATCATTTGGCCAGGTACATTTGATTAGGTACACCAAGTCTATTTTTAGAACAAGTGAAGACTGGGGGAAAAACAGGAGAAAAAGCAGGATTTGCCTTCTTTTCACAGCCTTGTAGCTCAGACATACGGTCACGTAAAAACACGCTTAATGTCTTATTTTGTAGATATACTTGTCTACTTTCTCTGTGGCTAAAATGTTTTTTGGTGAAATGTTTACTTTTTTCTCTATGGTTGTCAGAAGGAGGTGAGCAAAACAGGATTTTGGCGTCTGGCGCGCACTTTAGCTCAGAGTGCGAAGAGGCAGAAAATTATTATTTTTTTGCAAACAAGTCCTACTCCTGGCCACAACGTTCATGCCAGCTTGATGATTTTTGCTAAAAACATAGACGTATTCGTCCTCTTTCCGAAAATGTCTCCTTTTTGCCTGTGGTGTGTGTGGATTTGCCTCTGTCGCCCCTTGAAGGGACAAAAGTCTGAAATTTCTCCCATTGACACCAACGTTAAAGCGGCCGCTGCTTCTTCCTCAAAATCTTCAATTTTCACTGTATTTTCATCGCTCTATCGCGGACATTTCTCCAGCCATCGGAAAAATGAAAAGTCGTGTGCGTAGCCTAAAGCCTCATGTTGCTCACGGTGCTTCTTATGTGTCAATACCTTGAATCGTCTGGCCGTGACAAGCTTTTGTTTGACATGAACTTTTCTCACACTTCTCACACTTTCTCTCACTCTGTCATTATGGCTGCTTTTCCCGCCTCTACTCAGTCCCTCCCTCCTCTGAAATCCTCCTCTACTCGGCCCCTCCCTCCTCTGAGATCCTCCTCTACTCGGCCCCTCCCTCCTCTGAAATCCTCCTCTACTCGGCCCCTCCCTTCTGCTACACTACTTTTCATTCAGTACTTATACAATACATCAGTGCTGTCTGTAGAGAAGTGCGACCACAGTGATTTCCTTTCCCAATTGATACCAATTGAAGCATTAAGCAATGGGGACAAATATCGATATTTCAGTATCGTTCCGCATAATCCGAGCTGCCTGCATTGGTTGTCAATTGCATTGTTAATTGCACAAACACATAAGACTTTATGTAGAGACACTACAGGAATGCCTTGCCACTTTCTGGACTTGGCGTTGTCTTTCAAGGTGCTAGCAGGGTAACTGCTAGCATTTTAGGTAATTTCCTTTATTTAAAGGCCAATACAGGCATTTCATGGTATTGGGACACTATAGAAGTGCCTTGGTGGTTTTGGTGTATATTGCTATCTAGCTAGGTATTTTGATTCCACATGTTAGCATTTTAGCTAATTTTCTCATATTTAAGGGCTAATACAGGCATTTCATGATACTGGGACACTATAAAATTGCCTTGGTGGTTTTGGTGTATATTGCAATCTAGCTAGGTATTGGGATTCCACCAGTTAGCATGTTAGCATTTTAGCTAATTTTCTCATATTTAAAGGCAAATACAGGCGTTTCATGATACTGGGACACTGTAGAAGTGCCTTGGCGATTTTGTTGTATATATTTTCATATAGCTAGGTGTTTGCATTTTACCTAATAGCGTGTTAGCATTTTAGTAAATTTTCTCATAATTAAAGGCTAATACAGGCATTCCATGATATTGGGACAATATAAAAGTGTCGTGGCGGTTTTGGTGTATATTGCTATCTAGCTAGGTATTGGTATTCCACCTCTTAGCGTGTTAGCATTTTAGCTAATTTTCTCATATTTAAAGGCAAATACAGGCGTTTCATGATACTGGGACACTGTAGAACTGCCTTAGCGGTTCTGGTGTATATTGCTATCTATTGCTATCGGAGAAAAACAGGAGGATTTGCCTCCTTTTCACAGCCTTGTAGCTCAGGCTTATGATCACGTAGAAACACGCCTAATGTCTCATTTTGTACATACACTTGTCTACTTTCTCTGTGGCTATAAGGTTTTTTGTTGAAATGTTTACTTTTGGCTCTAAGATCGTCAGAAGGAGGTCAGCGAAACAGAATTTTGGACTTTGCCGCGCACTCTAGTTTAGAGTGCGAGGTGGCAGAAAATTATTTTTCCTTTTGCAAACAAGTCCTCCTGGCCACACCGTTCCGCCCAGCTCGATGATTCTTGCTAAAAAACGTAGACATATTCGTCCTCTTTCCGAAAATGTCTCCTTTTTGCCTGTGGTGTGTGCAAATTTGTCTCTGTCGCCCCTTGAAGGGACAAAAGTCTGAAATTTCTCTTATTGACACTAATGTTAAAGCGTTCGCCGCTTCTTCCTCAAAATCTTCAATTTTCACTGTTTTTTCATCGCTCTATTGCTGACATTTCTCCACCTATTGGAAATATGAAAAGATGTGTGCGCAGCCTAAAGCCTCAGGTCGCTCACGGTGCTTCTTATGTGTCAATACTTCGAATCGTTTGGTCGTGACAAGCCTTTGTTTTACATGAACTTTTCTCACATTTCCAATGTTTGAGCTGACTCACTTACAATATGGCTGCTTTGGCAGCCTCTACTCAGCCCCTCCCTCCTCTGAAATCCTCCTTTACTCGGCCCCTCCCTCTTCTGAAATCCTCCTCTACTCGGCCCCTCCCTCCTCTGAAATCCTCCTCTACTCGGCCCCTCCCTCCTCTGAAATCCTCCTCTACTCGGCCCCTCCCTTCTCCTAGACTACTTTTCATTCAGTACTTATACAATACATCAGTGCTGTCTGTAGAGAAGTGCGACCAAAGTGATTTCCTTTCCCAATTGATACCAATTGAGGCATTAAGCAATGGGGACAAATATCGATATTTCAGTATCGTTCTGCACAATCCGAGCTGCCAAGATTGGTAACAATTGCATCGTTATTGCAACAAACACATAAGACTTTATGTAGAGACACTACAGGAATGCCTTGCCACTTTCTGGACTTGGCATTGTCTTTCAA